>JAPDVR010000002.1:3061492-3063992 GCA_026230005.1 Gila orcuttii | reverse complement strand
GCCCTTCTTAGGAAGCAGTGTTATAACAGCTCTTCTGCAACTCAAGGCAATGAGCCTTCTGTCAGACTCTCATTAAGAACACTTAATAGGTCCTCACCAAGCACAGACCAGAACTCTTTATAAAACTCCACAGGGAGTCCATCAATACCAGGAGACTTCCCCCCCTCCATATCTTTAAGGGCATTCAAAAGTTCCTGATTAGACAAGGGTCTTTCCAGATGTGCCTTTGAGTCTTCAGCAACACTGGGCAATCCTTCAAGGAAACCGGCAGACAGCTGAACATTCTCTTTATATTCACTCTTGAACAGTTCGTTATAGAACCTTACAGCTCTCCGTCTTATTTCATTTGCTTCAGTTATCTCCTGGCCACTTTCTGACCGTAGAGAGTGAATATATCTGCATTGTCCGTTCTTTTTCTCCAAACTGAAGAAAAATTTAGTTGGGGCGTCCATTTCAGTTACATTCTGATGCCTTGACCTTATCAGAGCTCCTTGTGCCTTTATACCAAGCATATTTTCCAAAAGAGACCTTTTGGACTTTAACGTCTCAGCTTGTCTTGGTTCTCTTTTAACATCAGCCAACGCTTGTAAGTTAACAATTTTAGATTCCAATTGTCTCATGTCTCGAGTGATGTCCCGAGAAACATTGAAAGCATACTGTTGACAGAGCATTTTTATTTCAATTTTCCCATAATCCCACCATTGTCTCAAGTCATTAAAACCTTGCTTTCTTAATTTAAATTGACTCCAAAAGAAACAGAAGACTTCTTTAAAATTCAAATCGCTCAACAAAGAAGTATTCAAATGCCAATACGCACTTTTAACCTTAACATTTGCAATGAATACCTTACATGAAACCAAAAAATGATCAGTAAAACCAACTGGCACAATTTCACATTTCTTCACAACATTAACATGGTGTTTAAAACAATAAAATCGATCAAGTCTTGCCATGGAAAGAAAATTATCTCTTGTATGGAACCACGTGTACTGCTTCACATTGCTATTAAATTCTCTCCATAAATCACATAAACTATGTGTCTCTATCAGTTCACGAAGAACTCGGCTTGAAGCCGCATGAGGCTCGACATGGTTCCTATCCAACATATCATTTTCTGTGCAGTTGAAGTCTCCACCCAAAAACACATATTCATCAGTTTTACAACTCTGTAAAGTTGTATTTAAACTATTAAGAAAACCAATTCGTTCTACACCATTTGTAGGGGCATACACATTTATAAACACCATCTTACACTTTTCAAAAGTAGCCCGTATTATCATGAGCCTGCCAGCTATTACCTCTTCCACCTGACATGATGCAGGCAAAAACCTTTTTGCAAATAAAACAGCCCCTCCTCCTCTGTTATAACTCATATGTGTTAGCAGCACTTCTCCCTCCCATTCCCTTTTCCAATCAATTGCGTTCATACAGTCGCTATGAGTTTCCTGTACATACATTACATCTATATTCTTTTGTTTTATTAACTCATACAGCAACATCCTTTTCTGGACATCTCTTGCACCGTTTATATTAAGTGAGCCCACCCTTATTGCACTCATTAATAAAAGTGAAAAAAACTGGCACAAAATATTCCTTAAAAAAAAGGAACACATGGAATTATGTTGTTTCAAAACCATTTTCCATTTGTAGCTCTTGTCTCAATTTAGCGACAAACTTTTTAAGCCTGTAAATTTCTTGCACAGTGAATTGTTCAGTTCCGTCACCCCTCATTAATGTTCCAACTGACTAAATAAACAATCTCCGATCAGGAAAAAAATCCACAACATGTACGTTTTTCATATTCTTAGTTTTGTGCAAGAATGCCCTGATTTTCACAAACGAATATTCATTCTGTTTTCCTCTATTTTTACTGTCAGTTGCCTCATCTGAATCATCCACTGTGCTGTGTTCACTATCATCATGTTTAACATCACTGTCACTAAAATTACTGGCTCTTTCCATCTTTGTCTTAACCCTTTTCCTCTTGATAGTAGGAGTTTTGAAGATGTCTTCTTCATTGACTGATTCACTGTCCACTCCTCCCTCTAGAACAGCCTCAACCATATGACTACATTCAACAGGCACTTCCACATCTGCCCCTTCTATCTCCATGTCATTCACCTGTTCACTCTCATTCTCTTTTGTTTTCTCACCATCCATCACATTATCCTGTACCTGCTCTTCCACTACACCTCCACCACCATCCTCAGCAGTGACAACATTAGCAGCATCAGTCTTCTCTGGACATGCACGTCTTATGTGGCCCTCTCGTCCGCATCCAAAACATTTCATTGTCTCAGATGACACAAAAACAATGTAATCAAATCCATCAATCTTAAATTTAAAAGCCACACTAAGTTCATCAATTTCACTTTTCAAAATCATGTGAACCTGACGTCTAAAACATACAACATGTTTTAATAACGGCGATTTGCAGCCTAAAGGAATTTTTTTCATTTGAGAGACTACCTTTCCGTGCCTTGATAATTCTGCCAACAAT
>JAPDVR010000002.1:3038955-3061392 GCA_026230005.1 Gila orcuttii | reverse complement strand
TCTTTTTAAAATCTTCCCAAAATACTTGAAATACATCCTTAAAATCCTTACTACACAATAAATTAGTACTGAAGTGCCAGTATGCACTGTGGGGTTTAATTCGGTTTAAAAAGAAAAACCCCAATACCATATGATGATCAGAAAAACTGACCGGTGAAATGACTCAACTTTTAAAAGTACCAACTTTTAAAAGTACCCAGCTGATGTTTGTAACCATAGAAACGATCTAATCTAGCGAGAGACAGAACATTGTCACGAGCACGAGCCCACGTATACCGTCTCTGACCGTCATGAAAATGCCTCCAAATATCATAGATCATTCACATTAATCATCTTAGTGAGACGTTCAAATGAAGGCATATGGGGCTCAATGTGATTTCTGTCAATATTATTCTCAGTACAATTAAAATCTCCTAAAAATAAATGTTCTTCAGTACTGCATCTTTGTAAAGTGGAACTAAGTGCATCTAAAAACACCCATCTTTCCATTGCTGACGTTGGAGCATGAACACGAACAAAAACAAAGGCATATTTTTCTAAAGTAGCTCTTATTTTTAAAAGTCTTCCTTTCACAATCTCATCAACTTGATAAGAGACTGGACTAAAACTCTTAGTAAATAAAATACCCAGACCACCACTAAGTGTGGTATTGTGACTGAGGACAGAAATACCATCCCACTCCTGCATCCAATCAGCAGCATTTTTAACATCACTGTGTCTCTTGGACAAAAACAACATCTATTTATTTTCTGTTTAATAACTTTAAACAATTCAGCTCATTTTTTTTTTTTTTTTGCCATTTCTTGTACCATTCACATTCAGTGATGCAATACACACTTCAAACATGCTTAAAAATAAAGTCAGACTAAGATTCATAATCATAGATTTAAGCTTTTTCACTGCCATCATTTAAACTCATGTTAAGTTTTCGCACTATTTTCTTTAAACGGTACACCTCCTTGTTTGAAAAGCAGCTTTCAGTCATAAAATTCTTTGTTTTTTCCACAAACTTTCCTACATCTGGGACGTACTCATTGACTAAACCCCGCCTCTTATTCTTCGTTGACTTAAGGAATAGTTTAATGTCAACTTAATCGTAGTTGCGGCTGGAAAACTCACTTTGTGACAAAGTAACACTTGAGTGAGATAACTCACTGTCACTCTCTGAATCGATCTGATCAGTAACATCTTCAAGATCTAATTTCTTTTGTTGTCTATAATCATGAACTTTATCTGACTTCTTCCTTTTTAATGGCACTTTAAACACTGTTTGTTCTGAACCTTATTTCATTAGGCCTACCATCAACCTCCCGAACAATTTCTGAATCTACTTTATCTCTTGACTCACCTTTGTCTTCCTCGTTTTCAACACCGTTTGCACTTTCGATTTCCTCCTCCACTGAAACCAAAGCATCTTTCGCAGTCCCAGCTGAACGATTGTCTTCCTCTTGTTTGCCGGGACAAGCTCGAACCAAACGGCCGACTTTACCACAGCCGAAGCATTTGATCGTGTCAGTGGTGATGAAAACCACATAATCAAAATCATCCACTCTGAAATTCAGCGCAAGGTCTAGATCGGCGTCGTTGTTTACAATCATGTAAACTGAACGCCTGAAAGACACAACATGTTTCAGTAAAGGAGAAACGCGGCCAATTGGAATTTTTTTAATCGAGGAGACCAATTTTCTGTAGCAAGATAGTGCTTGTCTTAAAACAACATGACTAATAAACGGCGGGACATTCGAGAGGGTGACTCTTTTAGACGGTAATGAAAGTGGCAAAACGGGGGTGAGAACACCGTCGAGAATAATTCCCCTCTGAACTACTTCATTTGCCTTTTCTATTGTACTAAAAAAAATAACAATAGCGCTGTTCATCCTGGAGTCAGACATTATATTTTCATGTCCCACAATTTCCCCCACAGCCAAACAACAACTCTCCACACTCACTGTAGACGCCACTTTTACTCCATGACGACGCGTGAGTGAACTCAAACCCTGCGCACCTGGAGCCGCCATGTTCCTCACACACCCGAAACCCCCACCCTACACAACAAAAAAAAAAACAAGGAAATACTTCTAAACCATACACAAAAAAGGAAAAAAGATAGAGAAAAAGGAAAAACAAAGCACGAGTCACTACTCACAAACGCTCCACTCACTCCCAGCATGCACTCTGAGAGAGAGAGAGAGGGAGAGAGAGAGACTTTTACTTTACAACTCTTTATTAAAACATGTACTAAAACACTAAAATACAATGTATTTCACCCCTGTAGACGTACTGCTACAATCTGTACATACAAAGAAAAAAAAAATAATAAATTAAGAAAAATAAAATTAAAAATGACCATTAAACATCACCAACAAAAACATGGAACACAGTCTCTGGTTTAGTACAAAAATTGCAGAATGATAAAACAGCCATAATTAATTTAGAAACAAAACTATTTGTAGGTAACAAACAGTGCAATATTCTCCACTGTAAATCTCCAGCTGGTTTTGGAAGGGGACCTTTATACAACAGTCTCCAAGAGGGAGCAAGATCATCAGAGTCCATGAGATACTCTCTCAATTTTGTATCACATCTCTGAGAGAGAGAGAGAGAGAGAGAGAGAGAGAGATGGGGGGAGGGGGGGCTGATGAGCAGATATTTTTTATTTAATGTAGGTGATGTTTATCACTCTCATGATCACAGCGTCTCATCATCAGTCTTCTGCTTATTGACGTCTTTGGCGACTCCTGGAAATAGAAATGTGCTCCTTTTTAAGTGTGTGTTGCTATTTCAGTAGATGATCCTGTGTGTGATGATGGTGTGTGTGTGTGTGTGTGTGTGTGTTTCAGGTGTAATAACAGGACCCAGTGTGTGGTCGTCGCCGGGGCAGATGTGTTTCCTGATCCCTGTCCTGGAACTTACAAATACCTGGAGATTCAGTATGAGTGTGTCCCTTATAGTGAGTAACACACACACACACACACACACACACACACACACACACTGACAGACATACAGGTGAAACTCCAAAAATTAGAATATAATGCAAAAGTTATAATTTTGATGATTATGGCTTACAGCTTATGAAAACCCCAAATTCAAAATCTCAGAAAATTACAATATTACATAAAATCAATGAATAAAAGGATTTTAAATACAGAAATGTCGGCCCTCTGAAAAGTATAATCATGCATATGTATATAGTTATATATACTAAATATATTAGTTTCACCTTTTAATTTGAATTACTGAAATACATTGCACGATATTCAAATTTTTCGAGTTTCACCTGTATGCACATAACATACACACACACACACTGACAGACATATGCACATAACATACACACACACACACAAACACACAAACACACTGACAGACATATGCACATAACATACACACACACACACAAACACACAAACACACTGACAGACATATGCACATAACACACACACACACTGACAGATATGCACATAACACTAACACACACACACACATATATATTTCAGTCAGGACCACTTAAGTGAAAAATACATAAGACAAAATTGTAGTCAAAAATTTTGACACCCCCCCCCCCCCTCCCCATTTGCATGCATCTTACGTCATCACAAACTTGCACGGCGCATGATAGAAAACAGAACACGGGTCAATATATTGTGTTTTTTATTAATTTGGTGCTATTGTGCGCAGCTGAGTGAACAACACAGGTTTACTGTGTGTGTGTGTGTGTGTGTGTGTGTGTGTGTGTGTGTGTGTGTGTGTGTGTGTGTGTGTGTGTGTCGCATAAGCTGGCTTTCTGCTGCTTGCAAACGGACTCTTTTGAGGAGACAGTGGATTTCCATTAATTTGTTGCCCTGATTACACACGATATGCAGAAATACACTGCAGACTCACTCTCGCTCGTATCCAAGGTACATCATCAACACTATCATCCCTTACACGTGTTTTATTTAACTGTATACATCATAGTCAGCTAAAACGCATGCGCAGGTTACTTTACTTCCTGGACAAGTACACACCCGAGTCCGTGTTGCGTTCACATTTACACGAACAGCGTTCACATTAGCGATTTCTCACGCGAACCGCGTCCCGTTCTGAATTAAACTGCCATTGTGAAAGCAGCCTGAGCTTCACTGAAGTAAAGCGGCTTGTTGGAGAAATTGAATCAGCTGATATGAGCGGTTTGGTATGAATGACAGCTAATATCCGAGCTTTACTACATAGTCTGCCTGAACGAACGCGATGCTTGATATACACACACACACGCACATACACACACACACACACTGACAGGCATATGCGAATAACGCACACACACACATACTCACGTACACACACACACACACACACACACACACAAACTGACAGACTTACGCGCATAACAAATACTCACACACACACACACACAAATATACATATACACACACACACACACACACACATACACACACACTCACTCACACATACATAAAACTTTTTTATTTTTTACCCTTTCTCATACTCTTCTCTTTTCTTCTCTTCAAGCCTTGTTTATACTGTTGTTTAGTACCAATGTAAAGAGATCTATCTATCTATCTATCTATCTATCTATCTATCTATGCACTGTAATCTGAAATGACAGACATCAGTATAGAGGAAATCTCAGGTAAACCGGCAGTGAAGAACCTTCAAGTATAACAGTATAATATCAAGTTCACAACACTTCAGAATCAGCAGGTCATTCCCACTGAACTCAAACACGTCTCAGTTCAGTTCACAATGGAAACATACTTATATATAAAAGCACTTATTATACAGCTTTGTGGAAAACTTGATTCTGATTGGTCAATCGCTTCATCCAGCGGTGTGTTATTCCCAGATAACACCTTTGAGAACAGAAACACTCATCCGGGTCACTGAAGTCAGCAGCGCTATACACTCGCTAGGAACGGGTTTACTTCGTGGAAGTTTTGCGTTTGGTGAGCTAATAAAATATTAAAACTGAGTCGAATCAATATTTTGTGTACAGATATTTAATTATGCCATCCAGTATCGTGGACTCGCTCTGTCTTGTTTCATACAAACGCAGCGGCGGCCATTTTGTGACTATTGTTTTGTACTCTGTTGGATTATGAGATACAAACAGGTACGATTTTAAAACAGTTTAATCTGATATCAATATATCTTTATCTTATGTCCATAATTATTCATGTGGCAAAATGCTGTGTAATAAGTGTTATGACTGTATACCGTATCTCTCAAATGTCCGTTTAGTTTGAACTTTCTGCGCTGCAACGGTTCTCTCGGCGGAAGCTTTGCGTTTAAAGACCTAATAAAATATTTCAACTCAGATCAATATTTCGTGTCTAATTATATACTTAATGTGACAAGTAGCCGTGTAATAGGCGGGATAATGTACATCCAGCCGGTTGTTATCTCAGAATAAACCCCCCTCAGGCTGATCAAGTCCTTATCATCCTGTCGGGGGTTATTTTGAGAGATGTACATTATCCCTTACATAAACACCTTCAGTGTAAACACGTATCAGTTCAGATACTTTCAGTCTTTTACCTTTGAAATGTATCACAATGGAAACATGCTTATATATAAACACCTTCAGTATAAACCAGGCTTCTCATCATCTCTCCTCTCCTCTGCTGTCCTCATCCCTCTCTTCCCTCTCTGTGTTTGCGCTCTTCCTCCTCAGTCGCTCCCTCTCTCCACTCCTCCGCTGGGTGTAGTGCTGTGGGGATCAGGGTGTGTTTTCTGTCTCCTCCTGCAGGGCTGCGCTGGAAACACTCTCAGTTTGTTCTTGCAGAGCGGAGCTGACGGACACACTCATTGACTCGCTCATTCATTGATTCCCTTCTTCTTATTTGCAGTGTGTCGTGTGGTGTGAGACAGCAGAAAGTAAAACTGTGATGAAATTTTTGATGCAAAATTACAGGCGTAATTTTTTAGGTTCCACTTGCACAGCGGGTTTGCTGAGCGATGCACACTGATTCTTTCATTTCTCCTTTTATACAGGATTATATATAGGATCGTGTGTGTGTGTGTGTGTGTGTGTGTGTGTGTGTGTGTGTGTGTGTGTGTGTGTGTGTGTGTCGTCCGTCTAAAGGGACCAGGCTGTGGAAGAAACTGTGTGTTTGTTTTGGACTTTCTCTGGCATGTAAAGGCCTATTCACACCGACAGCCAAACGCAAACACAATAAACATCATCATATGATTTACTCTCAGGAAATTCTCATTGAAATTCACCATAACTGATTGAAAGTGAATTGCGCTGCGGTCGTTCACATGCTTTGAGTTGTTTTGCACAATCAGCGTTATTATCATTAACTAAAGCCAAAACTATAACTACAGTATATAAAACTTTAGTTTAATTGAAATGGAATGAATGTTAACTGAAATATAATAAACGTTCAATTATACTTTCAGTAAATATTTCAATATTTTAGACTGAATATTTTACAGTCTTGGCTTGTTTTAGTTTAAAACTGAAAATAACTACACTAAAACTGAAAAAAATATCAAAACTATATATGCATTTTTTTTATATATATATATATTTAAAAACAAATACACAACAAAATTACTTAAACTAAAATTACACTGAAATTACTAAAACGTCTCATGTTAGAAGGGGAACGAGACGCTGCGTCCCCTAGAGGGCGCTATGGGGAACGTAATGCTGAAGTGATGAGTGCAAACACAAATTGAGAGTAAAACATCCTAGGTGCTGAGCACCTAATCGAGATTAAGTGCCCGGTAGTAAATGAGATTGAAATGCTTTAGCCCAAGAGCAATACCAAGAAAGCTCAGAAAGGGCTAAGAACTGAGATAAAGAACTCATTCTAACTGGCCCACAAAACTCCTCAGATTGGAGGCATCAATACAACAACTCTCATAATGAGAGGAGGCCTAGCAACACTCCACACTAAGGACAGTACCCAAGGAGGCTCCTAGAGGGCCTAACAACCTAGTGTACTACCCTACTGCCTAGACGAGCTCTAGGAGCGGCCTCCACTCCTAGAGCTCGGCTAGGCAGTAGGGTAGTACATTAACTGCTAGTACAGATAACTCTGTCTAGCGAGAAGAGGCCTAACAACGCTTGCAGTTGCCAAGGAGGCTCACAGAGAGCATAACAGCTTAGCAAACATTAGCTGAGCTCTAGGAGTGGAGGCCTTAATAAAGATTACTCTCTCTAGCAAGAGGAGGCCTAACAACAATCGCAATAGCCAAGGAGGCTCACAGAAAGCCTATGGCTGAGCTCATAGGACGAATACAGTACGTCCTACACCTGTCAAGGAAGCTACATAACAGGACTATCAGCCTGACACAATAATGGGCGTAGCTCAGAGGAGCGGAGAACAACTCTCGATAGCGAGGGGAGGCCTAACCAAGCTCCAGTTCAAGAGCAGGGAACAAGGAGGCTCGCAGAGAGCCTAAGAACGTATACCCAGGCTGAGCTTGGTGGATGGAGGCCTTATGATAACGACTCTCTCAAGAGAGAGAGAGGAGTCCTAGCTACATCCAACGTCTGTCAGGGAGGCCTCAATATGCTGACTCTCTTAGACAAGAGGAGGCCTAACTACGTCCTATACTCAGGGCAGCTCCAAGGAGGCTCAAAGACTGCGTTTACACTGTCAGTCCAAATCCGATTATTTGTGAATCCGATTGGAATCTGATCCAAAAAGTATTGATGTCCACACTGTGAATCGCAACTGTTCAGATCCGATTTGTGTGTCCATGCAGCTCTTTCATTTTCTGGAATATCTGCATTGGTTTCTATGGCAATGACGTTGGCAATGTGGCCAAACACAACAATAACCGCAACATGGAGGGGTTTGAGATGTTGTCTTGTTTAAATTTGACAACATGGGTATGTGTAGCTGTGCACTTGACTATGCGTCATCTGAGGCAGCGGCAGAACCGGAGGCTGGTGTGGCTTTAAGCCCCGTTCACACTACAAGTGACTTTGTCGCTGCATGTTGCCAGTGGCTGGCGATGAGGTCGCTAGTGGGCCTTCCCACTACTGGTTGCCTTTATGAATGACATCCAATGACAGCGAATCGGTTTTCTTGCCGCTCCACTCCTATTGGTTGTTGCTCCCGAAAGTTGCTCTTCATTTGCATAAAGTTAAACAGATCTCAACTTTATCACGTCGCCAGACACGCCCCATCCGGTCGCCAACGGTCGCTGTCGCGCGTGTCGCCGGGAATCACCGGAAATCACCCGCTCCCCATTTGAAATGAATGGTATCGTGTCGCTTGTAGTGTGAACGGGGCTTTACTCCTGCTGTCGTCTCCGCCGGTTTCAAAATATGTCTCCGTCATCTTGTCATTTTCTGCTTGTCCGGCACTTTGCAACAACACAGCATTGTTGCGGCAGCGGCAGTTTCCTATAACAACGTCTGACGTTTACGTTTTACGTGGTGTGAAAAAGTCACATAAACCACGCGAAATCAGATCAGACTGAAATGGATGTCCAGAAATGCGATTTGAATAGGATTTCAAACCACATATGGATGTAGCTTGAAATGGTTCTGATCAGATTTCAATCAGATATGCACAAAAATCAGATTTGGACTGACAGTCTGAACGTAGCCAAAGAGAGCCTACAACTTGGAGTTGGATAAAGAGTGAAGCTCCAGGGAAGCGGAGGAGGCTCGAGAGAGGAGGCTCAGGAGAGCCTAGCAACTCAGCATTGTAACCCCGTCAAGAAGGCGCCAAGTTGTTAGGCGCCTAACAACTCGATGCTGCCCCAGCCGGAGCACTGAGGAGCAGTTACTATAAAAACACTAGCCAAGGAGGCTCAAAGGGAGCCTAACGACTTGACAACACTGCCTATAAGGAAGGGGCCTTTCATAACGAGAAGAAGCCTAATAAAGCTCCAGACATAAGCAATGGCTAAGCAGCAGATGTTATTTAAACTCTGGGACCCTAGAACCCTCGGCACGTTTATTTTGAATCACTTCCAATTGGTCTTTTCTTCTCTCTCTGGCTTCAAGCCTCCTCCCTGCTCTACCCCTCAAAGGCCTTTTGGTCTTGTCTATTATATTAATTATACAAAAATATCTCTTAGCAAAAGATATTCAGAATATAGAATGAACTTCTCTGAACTTTCAAACATGCTTACAATATAATAAAAGTACACATTGTTCGATTAAAACGAAAATGTCTTAACTTAGAATAAACTAGTACACACAGTACCTGACATGCAGCAAAAAGAACAATCTGCTGTACAATCATATTACTGTATCGACCAATTAGAATCCAGGACCAGAACTGTCTGGTTTATAATGCAAAATACAACTCAGGATCACATTCCTGAAAAAAATTATATTAATTTAGTTTATTAGTGTCTACCCAGCTAACAAAAATATGCTCTAGGAACGATTTTCTACCATTACCAATAAGTTATGAAAACATTATTTCTTAATGTTCTCAGAACGTTGAAAACTTTTAGTTTTTTAAATGTTTTAAAAACGTTTTTCTTGGTTTTGCGAACATTAAGAAACCAATCCATTCTTCAAACATTATTGGAATGTTAGTTTTGCATGTTCTCTGAACGTTATGCAACAAGTCGTAACATTTTAAAAACATTAAATGAACGGCCAACTAAATCATTTCAGAAATAAAACATTCCATGAACGATGTATAAATAATAGTTTTGTGCTAATGTTTTGAGAACATTGTTAAAGACCAGATAACTCCGAATGACCATTCTGTTAATGTTGCTGAAAGAACGCTTGTTCGTAACTTTGAGAGAACCTTAAGACAACGTTCACTGTTAGCTGGGAAGTTTCCGGCTCTGGTGTGAATAGGTCCATATATGAATGTGAATATCTCTAATAATCTTATATTTTCAGCAGCAAGTGTGTTGAATCAATCTCTCAGTCGCTTCTATTGTTGTTTTTTTTGGGTGGGGGGTGGAGGGATGGAGAGTGGACAGAGTGATTGAGGGAAGACAGAAGAACACTTAATGAATATTCATAATGCTTCAGATTGTTTAAATGATCACCACATCAATGATTGGTGATGTTTAATTGAGGCATAGCTAGTTCCTGTCCCTTACCCTACCATACCATCACTCTCTCTCTCTCTCTTTCTCGCCCCCCCCCCCCCCTCTCTTTCTCTCTCTCTCTCTCTGTCTCTCTCTCTCTCTCTCCGTTGCAATAGTTTTGTCCCCCTCTCTTTTGTCTTTCTCCCTCATGTTTCTCCTCATGTCTAATGAATTTAACTTGACCTTTAAGCTTGAAAAGAAACGGAAGACTCTGCTGTTGAACTGAAATGTCTCTTTTTTCTCTCTTCTGTACACCTTCTGCCTGTCTCTCTCTTTCTGTCTCTCTCTTTTTCTTCATTTATACCTCTCTCCCCCTCTCTATTTCAACGCTTGAATAGAAGTGGACCAAAAAGGTAAAGACCATGTTAACGCCGCAGTTTCTCTCTCCTGTATCTCTTCATCTCCTCATCTTGTCTTTCTCTCTCTTTCCGTCTCTCTCCCTCTCTCGCTCTCTCTCTTTTCTCCCTGGCCCTTGTGATGTGCTCTAGTTGGATGCAGCTCCTTCATTTTCCTCCTTCTCTTGTTCACAAACCTTACAAACACAAGGATGAACTTCCTCTCTCTTTTCTTTTTCTTCTTTCTCTCTCTCTCTCCCTCTCTCTCTCTCTCTTTCACACACGCACTCACTTGTTTTCTGCTCTCCCCTTTGATTTGCTTGCTGTTTGAAGCTCATTTATCCTCAGATCCAAACAACACGCGTGTCTCTGTTCATCCCTTTGCTTCCCTCAGGACCTGTTGTCGTTTATTTAGCATTTAAAAAGAAAACAACTCCTTCTCTTTTAGTAACTGTGTGCCGTGTTCCTGAAGTGCTTGACCTGAGTGAGTGGATGTGACTTGAGTGACAGCTGTCCCAGCCAATCCCTTTCCTCTGTGTGAACTAACCCGCATCTCATTGGCTCCAAGGTTCCTGTAGCCCCGCCCCCTCTCTCATGACTCTACCTCAAAAACTCTAACCAAAAGTGAAATGTAGCAAACCAGTTTATGACAGCAAACAAACAAACAAATCAATCAATCAATTAATCTATCTATCTATCTATCTATCTATCTATCTATCTGTCTGTCTGTCTGTCTGTCTGTCTGTCTATCTGTCTGTCTCTATCTATCTATTTGTTTACCTATCTATCTTTCTATCTATCAATCTGTCTCTATCTATCTATTTGTTTATCTATCTATTTATCTATCTATCTATCTGTCTATCTGTCTGTCTCTATCTATCTACCTATCTATCTGTTTATCTATCTATCTGTCTGTCTATCTATCTGTCTATCTATCTGTCTGTCTCTATCTATCTATCTGTCTCTATCTATCTATCTATCTATCTGTTTATCTATCAGTCTATCTATCTATCTGTCTGTCTGTCTGTGTCTGTCTGTCTGTCTGTCTGTCTCTATTTATCTATCTATCTATCTATCTATCTATCTATCTATCTATCTATCTATCTATCTATCTATCTATCTATCTATCTATCTATCTATCTGTCTGTCTGTCTGTCTGTCTGTGTCTGTCTGTCTGTCTGTCTCTATCTATCTATCTGTTTATCTATCAGTCTATCTATCTATCTGTCTGTCTGTCTGTGTCTGTCTGTCTGTCTGTCTCTATCTATCTATCTATCTGTCTGTCTGTCTGTCTCTATCTATCTATCTATCTATCTATCTATCTATCTATCTGTCTGGCTGTCTGTCTCTATCTATCTATCTATCTATCTATCTATCTATCTATCTATCTATCTATCTATCTATCTATCTATCTATCTATCTGTCTGTCTGTCTCTATATATCTATCTATGCTGCCACACACTCTTATAATGAAATTGTGTTTTCATCTTTTAAGAATTAAATCTCTCTTTCTCACACACACAGGCACTCATGATACAGCAATAGGTAGTGTAAGATGTGTGTTTGTGTTGTGTGTGTGTGTATGTGTGTAGAATAGATCTGTTTATAAGATCTACTCTTTTTTAGTCTAATACACTTCATCCCCTACTCCTGCTCATCTCTGTTATCGCTCTGTCTCTCTCCATCTCTAGTTTTTGTGTGTCCTGGGACATTAATGCGAGTGTTGGAGCCCAGTTCTGTGCGGGAGGCGGAGCATCAGTCGGGGGCGTGGTGTAAAGACCCTCTGCAAGCGGGTGATAGGCTGTACGTGATGCCCTGGACGCCCTATCGCACAGATATGCTGTATGAATACGCTTCCTGGGATGACTACATCCAAAACAGGGTCACCACCACCTATAAGTGAGTTTGCGCCATAGACAGTGATAAAATATGGGCGTAGTGTCTGTGACGTCACCCATAGTGTTTCTGAAGAGAATTTTTGAAGCCCAAAGCCGGAGCCGTCGCCATCTTGTTAGCGCGTCACTCCCGGTAAACAAAAATGTGCAGCGAGGCGGATTAGCTGAGGTGACGTGGCGCTAACAGACAGCAGACAAACGGCTAGTAGTGACATCAGCGGCAATCCACCTGTCACTCAAGTGGCCACGCCCTTAATTATGCACAACTTTAAGTCTTAATATAATTTAAACGGATGAGTTTTATAAACATTCACCCCCCCTCACAGTCGTCATGAAGGGCAAAATTAGCTATATAGACCAAAAGCATTTTTTGCACCAGTCTGTAAACAGGTTTTTTTCTGCTGTAATGTTGGGGATTTTACAGTTTTTCTCAGTCGCTTTGGTACATTTCTCGAATCATCCTCGACATTTGCAAAACAGTAAGTGTATTTCTCAAAACAATTCGTACAAATAGCAAAACACCATGGATTACCTGCAAAAGCCAGTCTCTTGCTCAAAATGTTTAGTTCATCTCTCAGAAGTAAATATCTGTGTCAATGAACATGTCAGTGCCATCAGAATGACAAGTCCTTGTGTCATTGTGTACGGATAAGACAGTCAAATTGCTTAGTCATGTTGTCCGTATAACAGTGTACTCTGGAGGGATGTTCTGATGTAAACTATGGCTAAAGTTTTGATGACAATTATTGCAAATTATTTTGATTGATTTGAGTTTGATTGCAAGAGACTGGACAAGATTCACATTTACGCTTTTACTGTTTGTACTGTAAACAGTACTGTTGACAGACCATGTCATTGCGATACAGAAAGGAAAAGACAGTACTGCATAGCACAAAGAAAAAACTAAAAAAACAAAAGTAGAAATGTGAACACAGGGCAATCTCCTTAGGGAAAACTGTACATGCAGTGCTGTAGGAATTACAGTGAGTCTTCCTACAGCTCCTGACGTTCCTGTCTGTTGGGCCACACATTCTCATCCACATCGCAACGAATATCTTCTCTTGCAAAGCAGCGTGGAGTGTCTTATCCAGCCTCTGCTGTGATGTCCTCACACACTGCATCCATGGCAGCCAGAAGGCTCATCTGTGTGTGTGGCTGGCCATCATATACTTTCCATCTCCATGCTGAGAAATATTCCTCAATGGGGTTCGGGAATGGGCAGTAGGGTGAGAGGAACTCTACTGTGGGCCGTAAACCATTGCCTGATGATGTTGAAGCGATGGAAACTGACATTGTCCCAAACTATCACGTACTTTGGCAGGTCATCTCCAATCTGACCCCTCTCTTGTTCAGGGATGAGATCCCCTGTAGAGAGTGTCTAAAAAGGTGACAAGACGCTCTGTATTGTGTGGCCCAATAATGGGAATATGCGTTAGCACACCATTCTCAGAGATAGCAGCACCTATGTGTTCCCGCCCCGTTGGCCTGGCACATCAACTGTAGATCTGTGGCCGATGATATTTCGCCAACGCCTTCTGCGTTTCGTTAGGTTGAAGCCAGCCTCATCCATGTAGATGTGTGGTGCTTCACTTGCTTCCAGTTCCATTATACGCTATATCCAGAAGACACAAAATTTGTTTTATGAATTACATGCATTTTCATTTTGGGCAAGATACAGTTACATCAAATGTATACAGCACATATTGCATCTTCTTTTCTACAGCCATAGCAAATGTGTAAAGGTCACACTTACTGTACTGTATATCACTATACAATGTTTACTGTGAGGTACAGTTGCTGCATGCTCATGCATGTTTTACCTGTACATACCGGTACCGCAGCTCCTTCACTCTTTCAATATTTATTTCAAATGGAACAGTGTACAGCTGCTTTATATTAATTTGGTGTCTTTTCAGCACCCTGTCAATGATTGAGATGCTGACAGTTTGGATGTTTTCAAAGATGTTGTTGTCCTCTATAATGGCACTCTTTATCTCCCTTAGTCTTATGGCATTGTTTTCTACAACCATGGTGCAAATAGCCTCCTCCTGTTCAATGTGAAACAGCCTCTGCCGCCCCTGTGAAGCGGTCTTGCAGTCCTTTGTGGAAAAAATATAGTAATGCAAAACACAAAATTAAGTAAGATAAAATGTCACTGTTTAAAGTATACTTACTGTATATTGTAAAATGCAAGTGGAATACTGTAATATTGTATGAAGCATTACAGAAAGTATACAGTATTACAGTACAGTGCCTATTGTTAGATTACAGACCTGTTCTGTCGACGAAACGTCTGAATGATTGAGGAAACAGTGGTTCTCCCAACATTTGTCTGCACCCTTCGACCAGCCTCGGCCTTTGTAAGCCCATGATTGAGAACGTGGTCTACAAGTGTGGCTCTTATCTCATCAGGAACACGCATATGTCCTCGGCCTCTTCTGCCTCTGCCTCTGTTTTGCCTCACAACCCCTCCGTTACATTGTGTTGTGCTCCGGCTAAATATATACTTGCCAGTTGATGGTTCATGAGATGCACCTTCGTTAGAGAAAGTCAAGATTCTCCTGGGAGCAATTTAACAATTCAGGACAGATTTAGAAAAAAAGTCTAATGGTAATGTATAGAAATATGCTTGACATATTATGACAACTTGTTCAACCATTTTGCATGTAAAGACTTATGCTATGAACTAATGCCTAAATGTTGTGGGGGGTGAGACTATTCAACAGAGACCCATTATAATAAATTTTGATCAACATGACATAAGCAATTGATAATGTAGGAAACAGCAGAGAATTGTACATAATCATTTGCATGGATGTACCAAAGCATTTGCAACTTGTTCAAAGAAATGAGAAACTGCTTTTTTGATGTGCACAAGGGACACAATGATGTGAAGATTGAACAGGTAGTTTTGAGAAATTCAATTCTGATCTGAGAAATGTACCAAAGCGACTGAGAAAAACTGTAACATGGGGGTTTATGGGATTGACTCTCTTTTGGAGCCGGTCTCTAGTGGCCAGTCGATGAACTGCAGTTTAAGTCACTTCCGTGTTGGATTCAAGAGAGAATGAAAGTTTGACGCTTGGTTTGCACAATTAAATTTGGTTTTGAAGGCTTTGTGAATGCGACTACATAATGAATGATGAAGGTTGTATGAATGCTACTGAATTAACATGCATCTGAATCAACATGCACCAATGCTACATTTTTCTAAATGTCATAATCAACAAGTATTTATTACTTCATTGTTTCTGTCTTTAATAATTACATTGTTTAAAGTAATACATTTTTAGCTAACTGTGATTTTGTATATGTACATTTCTGAAATGCATATCTTGGACACAGTTACCTCTGATAACAGATCACTCTAAATTGTAATGTAGACTCATGCATTTTCTGTAAAGCTGCTTTGAAACGATGTGTATTGTGAAAAGCGCTATACAAGTAAATGTGAATTGAATTTAATACTGTAACGTTTCTGTGTAATCGACAGGTTGCCGAGTCGAGTGGACGGCACCGGTTTTGTTGTGTATGACGGGGCCGTGTTCTACAATAAAGAACGCACACGCAACATTGTGAAATACGACCTGCGAACTCGCATCAAGAGCGGCGAAGCCATTATCGCAACCGCCAACTATCACGACACGTCGCCGTACCGCTGGGGCGGGAAATCCGACATCGACCTCGCCGTGGACGAACACGGGCTCTGGGTCATATACGCCACTGAAGCTAACAGCGGACGTCTGGTTGTTAGCCAGGTGAACTTCCTGTTTACATCTTCTCTGCATTGTTCTGATCATTGTTCTGTTCTGTTATTAGTGGTGCTTGCCAAAGGCAAGGCATCACTATTGTTATTCGTCATATTATTATTCTGGACAAAAGTTTGGCACGCTACTCCTCCCGCACAGTTTGTCATAGACCCATGAATGAGGCGTCAAATCGTGCGGATTATTGTGGAGAGGTGGGCTATGACTTTTATAAGCGATCGGATGTACGATGCTCGCACAGCGGACAAAAAAGCTGGCAAAAAAGTCCCATAGACTTAACATTGCAGTTTTCATGAATTGAAATCCAAACTGCCGTTTTCACACACCAAGGACCTGAGTACCCTTTCTCTCTCTCTTTCTCTCACTCATTTGACTCATCTTATCAAGCAGCCAATAAGTAATTACCTAAAATCTTCATAGCCACACCCTAGCAACCAGTTACAGCATCCTAGCAACCATCCCATAGACTTCCATTGAAAAATAGATGAGAGCATCAGAGCATCATAGAGATACGCAAGTTTGGCTCTTTTGATTTAGGCAGACATCCAGTCTATTGGTTTAACCCTGCTAACTGTCTAGCCACGCCCTAGTAACCGTATAGAGCACCCTAGCAACCCAAATCCAAAGTGGGATATCTTCAAATCTGAATGTCATAGAGGCATTGAGGTTGGTTTATATCATTCACACTGACAAGCAGTCTTTGTAGTAACATCATTGGCAGCTGCCAAGCCACTCCCCAGCAACCAAACAGAGTACCCTAGCAACCGTTTAGCAAGAACTATATCTCTGCATCAGAACATCGTACAGAAATGTGGGTTGGCTCTTTTGACTCATGCTAGCAAACAGGACTTCCAACATGTTACACATGCTAGCAGTGAATAGCTAC
This sequence comes from Gila orcuttii, assembly GCA_026230005.1. Lineage (NCBI taxonomy): Eukaryota > Metazoa > Chordata > Actinopteri > Cypriniformes > Leuciscidae > Gila > Gila orcuttii. Next base: position 3,044,474 of record JAPDVR010000002.1, on the reverse strand, counting down.
ATGCTAATAACGACTAACTAAGTGTTAAATAACATGTTAGGAAGTCTATAAAAACTCCATAGTAACCATCTGTGACAACTTCAAACCGCCTAGCATCACCCTAGCAACCACTCAGAACACCCTAGCAACCGAGTGCGGAGTTTTGCCACAGCAAGCACCACTCACATTTTCTTCAGGAAATGTACATTCTAGTTCTTTCCATAATCTGATTGGCTCGTGTCTCAGGTGAACCCGTACACACTGCGTTTCGAGGGGACGTGGCAGACGAGCTTCGAGAAGCGCATGGCGTCCGACGCGTTCGTGGCGTGTGGCATCTTGTACGCGGTTCGATCCGTGTACCAGGACGATGACAGTGAGGTGGGCGGAGACCTGATCCTGTACGCCTACGACACGCGGCGAAACCGCGAGGAGCCAGTGAGAATCCCGTTCCCAAACCCATACCAGCACATCTCATCCATCAGCTACAACCCCAGAGACAACCAGCTGTACGTCTGGAACAACTACATCGTCCTTCGCTACCCGCTGGAGTTCAACCCGCCGCAGCCCACCACAGGTAACGCCTCACAATCTCAAACCATACCCTTACGGAACAAAAATATATGGGAATATACTGCAAAATATAATGGTATATATAGGGTTGGGAATCGAAAATACTTAAAGTCAGGAATCGGTTCCTAGTTATAAAATTTAAATTTCGATTCCTCTTATTGATTCCTTTGTGAGCATTTCAAATGACTTTTAACCATTCAAACACGAGACGACTCTGTTTTCTGTTTTCTCTGTTTTCATGTGTAACAGTGTATTGGATCCGTGCAGCTCTTAAAGTGACAGCAGCCTAACATTCCTGTAACGCCACTCAATCTCAAACGATACTTAAGCCGGGTGCACACTGTGTGATTTTGGCCACGATTTGGCTATCTGAGACAAATTTTGCAAACCCTAAAAAGATCCTCTGATCCTAGGCTAAAATCTGAAGTATTTGATGGTTAGTTTGACAGCCGATTAATGACCGTTGCGCTAAATTTTTTACCTCAGAAGAAATTCTGGCAGTGTCAGAAGATTTGACTTACAGTCCTGCAGTGTGATTCTCCTACGACCACCGTCAAATTATCTTCGTTTTTCAAGACTAGTGTAAGATTTCCTGTCTCTTTGTGCCTCATTTCAGTCCTCACATTTAGCAGTTGAATAAACAATGACCCAGCGCTGAGGGAGAAAGTTTTCTCAACTTTATTGGCACCTTGTCTGAATATATATAGTAAGAATATGAGGGGAGTTACACAGAGGTAACCAATAAGAGTACATACCTTCCATCATATAGGAATACGATACAGCAGAGTCGGCGCCAGAGCAGATCTACTGGAGGGGCATTGGGTCATCCGCGGGGGGGCACTGCCGTTTGAGAATTTTTTTTTTCTGCTAACACAGCAGAAATGCTTTAAAAAACGAAACACGTTTTTTATTTATTATTATTATTTGTTAATTGCGAATTTGTGGCTACTTTACAAATAAATAATTTTACACACACAAAAAATATTAATTTATAGAAGTTTGATTTAAAAACGATTGTATTGCGTCCGCGTAAACATAACTGTGTCCATGGCAATGCTCTGTTTTTAATGGCAACGGTGTGCTATACTTAGCAGGGGTCTGTTATCAAGAAATTATTAGAATTCAACCAAGCCATTATTTCATTTAAGTTAAAATTTGTACATTTAATATTGAAAAAAATAACTAAAAGGGATATTTTTTTGGGACACGCCATTCAAAGTGCTCGTTGACTGCGATCTGTGGTGCTGATAGTGTTCTCTTGTGGCTCGCGCTGCCACAAGAAACATCTTTACACGGACGCACGCTTGATCGGTTGCGGAGAAATCTCTATTCGTACCGGTGAAATCACAAAGTAAAATGAACTCAAACATGTCCCTGACAACCACTGATAAACATAATCGGTTTTAATGAGGGAAAAAAAAAAATAATTATGCGAGTGTGGGTTAGAACCCAGAATCTCTTGCACGCTAGTCTAAAATTCCACCACTGAACCATTCAAGCACTTACAAATAAAAGTCGGATTGAATATATCTAACGTTATTTCTTCACGTGAAAATTCTTGGCACTAACACATATTAGATCTCATTAGACAACAAATTAAACACAATGTACTATTTAAATAGATTGCTGGAAATTTGGTGTTGTATAGCCTACATCTGATTTATGATTTAGCATTGTATTGGAAACTCTGGTAGGAGGGGCATCAATGAGCGCTAGGGGGGGCACGGCCCTCGAATGCCCCACCATAGCGCCGACCCTGCGATACAGTGACTAACAAGTCCATATATGGTCAGTTTCTGTCTAGCTTACCACAAGTACATCTGCAGCCAAGAGGACCCTATACTGTGTTATAATGGGAAGAATAGGAGAACATTCCCCATCCTAACCTAGAGGTCCACATATTGAGGAAAAGATGTTGCCTTCTTAGAGAGTTTGATTCTTTTGATTTAGGTAGACATCCAGTCTATTGGTTTAACCCTGTTAACTGACTAGCCACGCCCTAGCAACCATATAGAGCACCCTAGAAACCCAAACCCAAAGTGGGATATCTTCAAATCTGAATGTCATAGAGCCATTGAGGTTGGTTTATATCATTCACACCGACAAGTAAGTAACATCATTGGCAGCTGCTAAGCCACTCCCTAGCAACCAAACAGAGTACCCTAGCAACCATTTAGCAAGAACTATATCTCTGCATCAGAACATCGTACAGAGATGTGGGTTGGCTCTTTTGACTCATGCTAACAAACAGGACTTCCAACATGCTAGCAGTGAATAGCTACATGCTAATAACGACTAACTAAGTGTTAAATAACATGTTAAGAAGTATATAAAAACTACATAGTTTCTGGCTAGCTTACCACCCGTACATTTACATTTATTCATTTAGCTGACGCTTTTATCCAAAGCGACTTACAATTGCTATGTATGTCAGAGGTCGCACGCCTCTGGAGCAACTAGGGGTTAAGTGTCTTGCTCAGGGACACAATGGTGTCTTACAGTGGATTCGAACCCGGGTCTCTCACACCAAAGGCATGTGTCTTATCCACTGTGCCATCACCACCCACCACCCACATCTGCAGCCAAGAGGACCCTATACTGTGTTATAATGAGGAGAATAGGAGAACATTCCCTATCCTAACCTAGAGGTCCACATAATGAGGAAAAGATGTTGCCAATACCGTTTTAGAGAACAAAGAACCCCTTCTGTCATATTCTTCATGCTGAGACTACCATCCTAGAATTCTTTCAACTAGCCATGACCAAAATTAATGTTAGTATAAGTAGGCAGTGTCAGATTTGACTCTCAGTCCTGCGAGTGTAACTTCTCCTACGACAACCGTTAAATTGTCTTAATTTTTCAAGACAAGCTGTGAACAAAATTAAAGTTAGCGTTTTCTTTGTAGCCACCATTTCCATCCCGCGTGTAATGCAGCTCACAGTCACTGAACGTGTCATTGATTGATGATGTAAAACTCCAGACAAGTTTTCTTGCATGTGTCCGTTTTTAACTCTTCTTGACTGCCGTACAGTCGGACATTAGTGAAAACTGAGATCTTACAGTGTGACATTAGTGACAACTGAGATCTTACAGTGTGGCATGACTTACAGTGATGATCATGTTCATACAGTCTGACAAGCAACAATCGTAAAGGACTATTATAAATTGCACATTGTGTACCCTGCTTTACTCTATTTGTTTTCTGTGTAACCTCATTGCACTGGTGTTTTACTCCTCTCTCAGATCCTCTCTCGACCCCTCTTCTCTCCACCACTCCACTGAACTCGCTCTCCACCACGGTATCTCTGGGCTTCAGCTCCACCTCCACCCCGGCCGTGACCTTTCATCCGGTGGGAGCCATCAACAGGGCTCCGGCAGGGCGTCCCATCACAGCCACGGTCCCGGTGACCGTCAGGCCCCCCCGCCGCCCGCAGGGGCCGCGCACACCCGTGTGTGAGAGTCGCGTGACCCGCGGGGTCCAGTGGCCCCCGACCCACCGAGGGGAGACCGTGGAGAGACCCTGTCCCAAAGGATCCCTCGGTCAGTACATGCTTGTGTTACCATTAGGGCTGTCAATGTTGCGATACATTTTTTACAGTTTAACACGTTAAACATATATAAGGGGTGGTATGATGCCCCTTTTTACAAGATGTAAAATACATTTCTGTTGTCCCCAGTGTGTGTATGTGAAGTTTTAGCTCAAAATACCCCACAGATAATTTTTTAGAGCATGTTAAAATTGTCACTTTTTGAGGGTGAGCAAAAACACGTTGTTTGTGTATGTCACTTTAAATGCAAATGAGCTGCTGCTCCCGGCACAGTGTGTGTGTGTGTGTGTGTGTGTATGTGTGTGTGTTTGCAGCTCCGATTACCTTTTCTCAACATGGACTCGCCCCCTTTGTTGCATGTTCCTGGGGGCGGGGTTTATGCAAATTTTAGGGTTAGTGATGTAACTAACCCGTGAGGAATGTGGTGAAGTCCCTACCAGCCATTTGTTGTAGTCCTTAAAAAGCGATATCTTTAAAAGAAAATCTCTCCCTTTGCTTTGAACTTTGAGCGTCGTAACTTTGCAGATGTTGTTTATGCTCAAACTAAATACTAAAGTTAGAAAAGTGAAATCATAATCAACCACCCCTTTAAGGCAATTGACGCAGCATTCGTTTTTTTCTCTTTTATCTCATCCTTTGGCTAGCGTTACATTACATGATCACGCTCTTCTTCATGCAAATGCTTTTAAACCATTCAAGCGCGACAAGACAAAAGAGAAAACACGCTCCCTGTGAATGTCCTGTTTATGTGAAACAGAAAAACGCACGCCAGTATCGAGTTCTCTTTCGCACTTGAACGAACAGTAACACACACAATTATGCCAAAATGTCAGTTTTGTTGAGTATCCTCATAACATAAGAGCAGTCTTAACCCTCTGGTGCTCTTCGCGTGCCGGTCAAAAATTACAGATTTTTTTAAATTTTTTATTTCAATTAAAGGAATGTACTATATTTAGTTTGATAATGTTTTTTATTTAATATTTAGTATTTTTAGGGGATTTTATGGTACTAAATTATATTTACGCTGTATTTATAATCCATTTATTCACTTTTTGAGCATAGACCTGAAAATTAAATTCCCAATTTAAACTGTCGTAAATCTTGAATGCTTTAGAGCAACAGACTGAAGTTTGATCTCTTTTCAAAGATGACACTTGGCAGATTATTGCTGAAGTGAAAAAAAGTTTAAAAAAGTGAACTTAAAAAAAGTTTTTTGTTATGAAAAATGTACAAAAAAACAATTTATTTAAATTTTTATATGAAATCTATATTTTCAAAAACATGTTTTACTCTAAAACTGCAAGAAAATCAAAACCATAATTCTAAACAAGTTGTGTTCCAAATTTGAGCTTGATATCTTAAAAACATCAGCTGTCAGTCAGATTTAGTTTGGCTGCAGTACTAAACGCTTCCACTAGAGG
>JAPDVR010000002.1:2981455-3033955 GCA_026230005.1 Gila orcuttii | reverse complement strand
GAAGACACCTGATGTTAACAAGCAGAATCACTGAAGGAGAAAACTGGAAACTCATCATTATGGTGATCAGTGTTTGTTTTAGTTGGGCTCTTGACCCTCATATCATTAACTTTAGATTTTGTTTGGCTGCTGTACATGTGTTATAACAGCCAGATGAACAAATAGAAAAGGTGATCTGATGATGTTGGTTATGTTTTAACATAATCATTATTTCACAATCATTTGACCTGAATCACTGAACTCATATAAAGCCCAATTTCTGAGTTAGGTTTACTTTATTAATTATAGCAGCACTGTCCTTGTATCACATCATATTTAATTTATTTCCAAATAAATTCTTAAAAGTTTATGTTATACTAAAAAACTGTTTGTTTTTTTTAGACACACGGACATCAAGAATCAGCCTGTGAATCTCAACAATGGTGACAAATATAAAGCATGTTGCAGTGCATTCTGGGTGCCACGAATCAAAACTCACTCATGGATCCCATCATGCATTGCTGCATGAATAAATAATGAGCTTATGTTCAGAGGTGATCTATTTGTCACCATTGCTGAGATTCATACGCTAATTCTTGATGTCTGTGTGTGCCTACATAAAACATTTTTTAGAAGTTTATTTTTTTTAATTGATTTGGATTTCATTGAAAAGGCTAAAAATGGTATGTTCTACAATGACAGTGCTGCTATAATCCATAAGGTAAACTTAACTTGATTATGTTAACTTACGATTATGTTAAAACACAACCAACACCATCAGATCACCTTTTCTATTTTTTCATTTGGTTGTTATAACTCATGTACAGCAGCCAAACAAAATCTACAGTTAATGATTTAGGGTTCAAAAGCCCAACTAAAACAAACACTGATCGCCATAATGGTGACTTAAAAATCCGGTTTTCTCCTTCAGTGATTCTGCTTGTTACCATCAGGTGTTTTCAATAATGCTCAATCATCACTCAATTATTCACTTAATTATCTCATTAACTTTAACACTGCTTCAGTGTTCATTTAACACTCTGCTCAGAGTTTATATAATTCACACTCTCAGTGTTAATTTAACACTGGGGATTTTGCTGTGCACATCAGATTATTTGTGTTTGTTTTTTTCCCCTTTTTATATAGTTATTAATGGTGGATGATGTTAATAATTATTAATAATTATTTATATTGTTGTTTTTTTTATATTATCATTCATTGATTTGTATATATTTTCTAAATGTATCTTGTTTTCTTTTGCTTTTTTGTAAAATGTAAAATTCTAATTAAAATACAAAAAAACATGTGTGTGTTTATGCGTGTGTCGCTCACGCTCTGCTGTTCTCCCAGTATCCCGGAGGTGTTCAGGGCCTGATCCTCTTCGTCATCACGTGGGTGGGGATGGTGATCTCTCTGGTGTGTCTGGCTCTCTGCATCTCCACCTTCTGCTGTCTGAGGGGTCTTCAGAACGACCGCACCACCATCCACAAGAACCTCTGCCTCACACTCTTCATCTCACAGCTGCTCTTCCTCATCGGCATGGACAAGACACACTACACCGTGAGTTCACCAGGACCGGACCTTCTCAGAACACATCAGACTAAACCAGAAAACATCAGACTAAATCAGACCATATAAGACTAAACCAGACCACATAATACAAAATCTGACCACCTGAGACCCCTTCAGACTAAAGTATATCAGACAATATCAGACCACATCAGACTAAACCAGACCACATTAGATTAAATCAGACCACATCAAATTAAACTGTATCAGACTAAATCAGACCACATCAGAGCAAACTAGACAACACCAGCTTACATTAAACTACAAATTCACACCAGATTGCATTAGAACAAACCAGACTAAACTGTATCAGACAAAACCAGACCACATTAGACTAAATTGGACCATATCAGACAATATCAGAGCATGTTAGACAAAACCAGACCACATTAGACTAAGTAGTAACCAGACCACATTAGACAATATTAATCACGTTAGACAAAACCAGAACACATTAGACAAAATCAGATTATATCAGACTACATTAGACTAAATAGTATCAGACTGAACCAGACCACATTAGACAATATTAGACCACGTTAGACAAAACCAGACCATATTAGACCACATCAGATTAAACCAGACCAAATCTGAGCAAACTACACCACACCATTTTACATTAAACTAAACCAATTCACACCAGATTGCATTAGAGCAAACCAGACTAAACTGTATCAGACAAAACCAGACCACATTAGACTAAATTTGACCATATCAGAACAAATCAAATCAAACTTTACAGACTAAACCAGACCTCATCAGTCCAAACTAGAGTGCGGATCGGGCAGAATTTTTTTGTCCGAGCCCGGCCCGCGTCCGACAGAGCAGTAACCGAACCCGACCCGAGCCCGACAGGCATAAAGATATTTATGTCCGAGCCCGACCCGAGGCCGACAGTTAAAATCCCATTTTTTTTCTCATACTAATGACACATGTGCGTTTGTGTGGAAAGCCTGCTTTTATTAAGAAACTGTAGGAAGACATTCGGAAATGTCAGCAGGATGAGTGCATCAGCGCGCACGGAGAAGCAAGCGCACTTAACGCAGGCGCGAATGCACGTGTTTCGTTGTCACGGCTACATAAACAAATTTCCGCACACAGGAAGACAGATGTTATGGTAATATTTTACATGTTTTTTAATCACAAAAACGAACGTTTGCATCACGTGAAAGCATCAGGCGCATTGGCTACCAACATAATAAGCTGTTTTAAATTTAAAATGTTCAATGCCATATCGCACTGATGTGACCGAGCCCGACCCGAACCCGAACATAATTTCTAAATATCTGTCCGAACCCGGCCCGGCCCGTCGGGTCCCGTCGGGCTCAGGTCGGGTATCCATCCTCTAGTCCAAACAAGACTGTATCAGACTAAACCAGACCTCGTCAGACTAAACCAGACCTCATCAGTCCAAACAAGACTGTATCAGACTAAACCAGACCCCGTCAGACTAAACCAGACCTCATCAGTCCAAACAAGACTGTATCAGACTAAACCAGACTCCGTCAGACTAAACCAGACCTCATCAGTCCAAACAAGACTGTATCAGACTAAACCAGACCTCATCAGTCCAAACAAGACTGTATCAGACTAAACCAGACCTCATTAGACCAAACAAGAATGTATCAGACTAAACCAGACCTCATCAGACTAAACCAGACCTCATCAGTCCAAACAAGACTGTATCAGACTAAACCAGACCTCATTAGACCAAACAAGACTGTATCAGACTAAACCAGACCTCGTCAGATTAAACCAGACCTCATCAGTCCAAACAAGACTGTATCAGACTAAACCAGACCTCATTAGACCAAACAAGACTGTATCAGACTAAACCAGACCTCGTCAGATTAAACCAGACCTCATCAGTCTAAACAAGACTGTATCAGACTAAACCAGACCTCATTAGACCAAACAAGACTGTATCAGACTAAACCAGACCTCATCAGTCCAAACAAGACTGTATCAGACTAAACCAGACCTCATCAGATGAAACCAGACCTCATTAGACCAAACAAGACTGTATCAGACTAAACCAGACCTCATCAGATTAAACCAGACCTCATCAGTCCAAACAAGACTGTATCAGACTAAAGATGATCTCATTAGACCAAACAAGACTGTATCAGACTAAACCTGATCTCTTTAGACCAAACAAGACTGTATCAGACTAAACCAGAGCTCATCAGATGAAGCCAGATCTCATCAGTCCAAACAAGACTGTATCAGACTAAACCTGACCTCATCAGACTAAACCAGACCTCATCAGTCCAAACAAGACTGTATCAGACTAAACCAGACCTCATTAGACCAAACCAGACTGTATCAGACTAAACCAGACCTCTTCAGATTAAACCAGACCTCATTAGACCAAACAAGACTGTATCAGACTAAACCAGACCTCATCAGTCCAAACAAGACTGTATCAGACTAAACCAGACCTCATTAGACTAAACCAGACCTCATCAGTCCAAACAAGACTGTATCAGACTAAACCAGACCTCGTCAGACTAAACCAGACCTCATCAGTCCAAACAAGACTGTATCAGACTAACCCTGACCTCATTAGACCAAACAAGACTGTATCAGACTAAACCAGACCTCATAAGACTAAACCAGACCTCATCAGTCCAAACAAGACTGTATCAGACTAAACCAGACCTCATTAGACCAAACAAGACTGTATCAGACTAAACCAGACCTCATTAGACCAAACAAGACTGTATCAGACTAAACCAGACCTCATCAGAATAAAGATAAACATCAGACTGAACAGAACTGTATCAGACTAAACCAGACCAAGCAAGACTGTACTAAAGTGTACAGACCTCATCAGCTCACGCGTGGGTCGTGGGGTGTGTGTGTGTGTGTAGGTTGTGTGCCCGGTCCTGGCGGGCCTGCTGCACTTCTCTCTGCTGTCGGTGTTCTGCTGGCTCTGCATGGAGACGGTTCAGCTGTATGTGCTGATGGTGGAGGTGTTCGAGAGCGAGACGTCACGCCGCAAGTACTACTACCTCTCTGCGTACGGCTTCCCCTCGCTGGTGGTGGCCATTTCCACCGCCATCGACTACAGGAGCTACGGCGGATCCAAAGCGTGAGTGTGCTTCCCTCTACATGTGCTGATGACATCCGTCTGTGTGTGTGTGTGTGTAATACATCTCCTGTGTGTTTGTAGCTGCTGGTTGAGGGTGGATAACTACTTCATCTGGACGTTTATCGGCCCCGCCTCCCTCGTTATCCTGGTGAGACTCGCTTTAATGCACTGACTCATAAAATGCATCATTTACAAATACATCATACTTTTTGTTAGACATTGGCTGTGTTTGTAACTACAGCTGTGCCGGTAAACTTGACAACTGCACCGGCGCTGGTACACCAAAACACAACTTACTGTTGCTGTTTTACATGAATATTATGACAGGAGTGAAGCAGAAAGCTTTGTTTACAAAATAAATAATAGGTTAGCAATTAAATGTTACATCGCAGCCATGGAAATGCTTGGATTCGTGACGAATGAGAGAGTTGTGCGTGAGCCCATAAATTTTAGCTTTGTCGGCTTTGTATTCTGTCACCGATCAAATATCAGCAAATTTAACAATATTCCATTAGTTATTATTCCACTGGACATGAAATCTCTTGTTTCTTTTCCCAAATCTTCACTTACATCGCACACATTTTTGCAGAGGATTATAAACGTTTCTTCCTTTGGTTCGCTTCTAAGTATGCCTATTATATGCGCAGTCTTTACTGTGGTAAAGTAGTAAAACGCTGTAGGACAGATAGCCTAACTTTTTATTTATTTGCACGTCAAATTCTTTTTAACTCAGCTTGTGCTTGTTATTAGACATGGTAAGGCGCGTCAAGTTTATTTTCGCTTTCTCTGGCAGCGCAAAATCAAACATAGCTTAAATGTCTTGCCCTTGTGGAAGATAAAATTTGCTAATAAATAGTAGAAAAGACAATGACTGTCTCTTTCCTGCTCGTGTCCACATCCCTCTCAAAGTGTAGAGCGCTTATCACGCTTCTTTGTGTGGAAATATTAAACGAATGTTTTTTAAATATGTAACTTTATTATATTATTTAACTTAATATTATTAACTGATATTTATTTCAATGCTTTACAGGCTTTAGTGTATTGTTTCATTGACGGAAGTGCTCAAATAAACACGCATGTCTGTTACGAAATGGATGTTTGAGCCTCGTTTATTATTATTATTTTATTTCAAACTGCATTTAATTGAGGTGTATATATATATATATATATATATATATATAAATAAACCAACCACTGCGCTACCCTATTTGTAACGCTGAACCACTGCACTGCTCATGCTAGCTTCAAACTAAAAATTATTCAGACACCAGATATATTTTTTTTATGTTTTTTAACTAGTGTGTGCAGGACATTTTAGTTCATTTATGTAAGTGAGGAGGACAAAATAAAGCAAACTGTAACATATTATACACAAATATTCTTCATACAGTGACTACCAGTAAAATCTATACAAATTGGGACCAAAACTTATTCAGACACTTTGAGCTGATCATGTTTTGTTGAAGTGTTTTTTCTTTAATAACTAATGCACCTTTTTACACCACAGACTGAACAACATGAAGCATTGCTTGGTGATTGGTTGAGCTAAACTGGTATTATCTAATTGTGTAGTTAAATTTAACAGCTGACAGATATTCAACATAATTCATGTGTGAGAGTCTAACAGAAGGACGGACAAAACCAGTGAAATATCAACTGAGTTGTTGTCATATTTTATTAGCATTTTCTAAACTATAGCAAATAAACTGGGATAATGTGAGAAATGTTGAAGGAGTCTGAATAAATTTTGGCTTGATTGTAAATGCAGATGGAAAGAGCTTATAAAATATCGCTATTCCAACAATATAACAATAGTGCAGTTTTATATTATATTTACAACAAAATTGGATGAAAAATGCAACATAACTGTATTATATTGCTGAAATGAGTTTGCTCGTCTGACCTTTGACCTCTTGTGTTTAGCTGAACCTGGTGGTGCTGGTCATCACTGTGCACCGGATGCTGCGTCACTCCACCGTACTAAAACCGGACTCCAGCCGCTTCGACAACATCAAGTAAGAATCACGTGTCTCTGCTTATTGGAAACATGAAAATAAATCACGTTGCTACAAGATTTTATCCCTTGTTTGTTGTTCTCTGCTCTCTAGGAGATTTTATTTTAGCCAAAATACAAAGCATTACCACATTTGCAGTGACACAGTTCCAGAACGCCCTGCTATCAGATCTGACATTTACAGTCAAGCCAAACTTTATTCAGACTCCTTCAACATTTCCCACATTATCACAGTTTATTCACTATAGTTTAGAAAATGGTGATAAAATATGAGAAGAACTCAGTTGATATTTCACTGGTTTTGTCCGTCCTTCTGTTAGACTCTCACACATGAATTATGTTGAATATCTGTCAGCTGTTAAATTTAACTACACAATTAGATAATACCAGTTTAACTCAACCAATCACCAAGCAATGCTTCATGTTGTTCAGTCTGTGGTTCTCACAAAGGAATCGATAAGAGGAATTAAAATTTTAATTTTATAACAAGTATCCGATTTCTGAACTCAAGTATTTGATTCTAGAATTAGAATCGATTTCCAACCCTTCTACTAACTAACTCAACCAGGCCCCGCCCCTTTATTATGCGTATGAATTATTTAAATGAGGAATATTGTGACGTGTTCGTTAACAAATTAAACCTTATTGTGAAGTGTTACCATGTTTTTGTAGAATATTTATTTTTATTTACTGATACCAACTCTGAGTGTACGCCATCATGAAAGCGTCTGTAATGGTGTGTGTGTGTGTGTGTGTGTGTGTGTGTGTGTGTGTGTGTGTGTGTGTGTGTGTGTGTGCAGGTGCTGGACGGTCAGTTCTGTGACGCTGCTGTTACTGGTGTCTCTGACGTGGATCTTCGGCCTCTTGTTCATCAATGACAACAGTGTAGTGATGGCGTACCTCTTCACCTCCTTCAACGCTCTACACGGCATGTTCATCTTCCTCCTGCACTGCGCCCTGCAGAAGAAGGTGTGTGTGTATGTGTGTGTGTGTGTGGCCTGTGTTTGGCCTCCTAACCTGGCTTCTCACACAGTGTTGTGTGTTTAACAGGTGCAGAAAGAGTACGGCAAATGCTTGCGTCAATCACCCTGCTGTGGCCACACCTCCTCCACCGGTTCCCATGGTTCCCTCAAGAGCTCCGCCCACCGAGGCAACAACCGTTACTACGGCGGCAGCCAATCACGACACGCGCCTGCACAAAGACAGGTACGTGTGTGTGTGTGTGTGTGTGTGTCTGTAAGGTGTTACAACGTCTGAAATATCAGGAGTTTACTCATCATGTGGCTTAAATCTCACCTGTGTGTGTGTGTGTGTGTGTGTGTGTGTGTGTGTGTGTGTGTGTGTGTGTGTGTGTGTGTGTGTGTGTGTGTGTTCAGAGTCGTATCAGGAGGATGTGGAATGACACTGTTCGACGGCAGACTGAATCGTCCTTCATGGCAGCTGAGATCAACAACACACCCACACTCACCCGAGGTGAAATACACACATACTGTATACACACTCTCTTATCCAAAGTTGTGCTTTTGTTGAAATTAAAATATTAATAAAGAAATACATTTAATACATAGAATTTTGTTTTTAAAATGAATACATTTTTTTTTAAAAATCTAAATAGTAAAATATTAGTATAAAAACGGAGTAAAAAATGTACCTGTACATTATATAAATATATAGTCTATAATATAGTCTATTTTACATGGATATTTTTTTATTTTATTTTTATTAAAAATATGAAATAATTATTAGTAATAGCAAATAAAAAATATTAGTGAGAAAAAAAGTATATTAAGATTATGAATAAAAACGGCACCCTTTGTTGAGCTCCATAGTTAGTCTCTTTTACATGGAAAAACATATATTCTTTTTAATTAAAAATACGAAATAATTATTAGTAATAGTATGGAGCTAGAATTGTGTCTATTACATACGAGAAAATAAATGATCTGAGAGAAGAAAAAAAGTTTGAGAGAAAAAGTTATCACACTGATAGCAAAAAAGCATTTCATGAGAGAAAAAAGAATATTTGAGAGAAAAAGTTTTCATACCAATAGCAAAAAATAATAATATTTGAGACTAAAAAAAGTTTTGAGAGAAAGTATGTTCTCATAGAACATAAAAAAAATAGAAAAAATGATTTTTTTTTAATTATTTCTGAGAAAAAAAATCTCTCTCAAAATACTTTGAAAAAAAATCTCAAATATATATTTTTTGCTATCAGTGTGAAAACATTTTCTCTAAAAAAAAAAAAGTGTTTCTCTCAAAACGCTTTTCTTTGCTCTCGATGCAATTTCTTGCTCTCGTGTCAGGATTTTGCTTTCGCTGTGAAAATTGTGTCATGGACGGGGCCACGTTCTTTTTTTCCTATTGGAACGTTCCTATTGGCCAGTCGGGTGAGCATCGTCTTGTCTTGGGAGTCGAACTGAATCATTACACCATTGTTCGGTTCACCGAGATAGATGCCGCCTCTGCCTTAGTTGAGCACAGACACTCCAAAGTTTGGGTAAGATGATGACACACACAACTCGATGGGTAGCTGGCTGAGCAAGTTCAGCATCACTGAAGATTAAACATTAAAAAATAGCACTCATATTCATGAATGAATGTGTATTATTATTAGCTTGCTAATCGCTAGTAAAGCTAACTGCTAATTAGCCATTAGCAGGGGGGTACATAGTACACATAGTATAGTACATTGTGTTTAATTTGTCGTTTAATGAGATCTAATATATGTTGTTAGTGACGAGAATATTCACGTGAATAAATATATAGATCCGACTGTTATCCCCATGTACTTTAATGGTCCAGTGGCAGAGCTTTTGCCAAGCGTGTCAGAGGTTCTGGGTTCTAATCCGCACTAAGTAGTATCGTTTTTTTTTCCCTCATCAAAACCGATTGTTTATTTGTGGTTGTATATCAAGCAGGGACACTTTTTTTGTGCATTATGTTTTGTGATTTCACCGTAACGAATAGAGAGTCTCCACACCGTATTGAAGCGCGCGTCTGTGTATGAAGACTGTGCGCGAGTCACAACAAGAACACTGTATCCGCGCCACTGATAGCAGCGGCAACGAGCACTTTGGTCACTTGATTTAAAAAACAACACATTTCAGCGCTAGATCGCCTCTTATTTAACAAGCGAACGAAATGAATGCTCTACTAGGGTTAAAGCGGCACTATGCAGTTTTTTTTAGCTTAACTGAACAGCTTCGGAGATATTGGAATGGTTATATGACTCTTTTCGGGTTGAATGGTGGTCGTCTTGCCCACCCAAACCCCTCCGACATCATAACGGACATTGTTACGAAATAATGCGACGTACATGTAACTTTATTAATAATGTCATCTGGCATTTAGGCTCAGGTAAGCCTAACGTGGTAGGCTACTTTATTATTATAAAGTGCAGAGGCCGTGAGTGCAGAGACGCTCTGCGTGAGTGGTATTTACTACAGTAACATTAAATACAAGTACTCTATAGCGACTCTAGGGGGCGCTGTTTGACAAAAACGGAAAAATCCTGCATAGTGCCACTTTAACTGGAGATGTTTTATTTATTTGTATTGGTACATCCGTGCCGCGAGATGTTTCAAAAGTGGTGGGGACACAATCGACCCTGGCAAAAAGTGATTGGGACATGTCCAACCCGCAAATTACGCCTATGATCATCTTACCCAAACATTGGAGTGTCCGTGCTCAACTAAGGCAGAGGCGGCATCTATCTAGTGAACCGAACAATGGTGTAATGATTCAGTTCGACTCCCAAGACAAGCCAAGTCAAGTCAAGTCAAATATATTTATATAGCGCTTTTCACAATACAGATTGTATCAAAGCTGCTTCACAGTATCAATCAAAACAACTTAACAATGTTTGTTTATTACTGGAAAAAAGACATCCAAGTTTGGTAGAGCTGATCAATGGTATGATTGGTTAATTAATTTGAATATCCCCAACTGAGCAAGCCAAAGGCAACTGTGGCAAGGAACCGAAAAACTCCATCCAGTGACCTAATGGTGTCCTAACACCCCATCAGATGACCCAATGGAGAAAAAAAAACCTTGGGAGAACCCAGGCTCAGTCGGGGGCCAGTTCTCCTCTGGCGTTTATGGCGTTTATGAACTAGAGGCCGAATTTACACTAACTGTAAGATAAAAAATGTATATGAATGCCTGGCTAAATAGATGCGTCTTCAGTCTAGTTTTAAACTGGGAGAGCGAGTCTGAGCTACGAACAATATCAGGAAGGCTATTCCAGAGCTTCGGAGCTAAATGTGAAAATGCTCTGCCTCCTTTGGTGGATCTGGATATCCTATGAATGACCAGAAGCCTCGAATTTAGTGATCTTAAAGAGCGCGATGGATTGTAAGGCGATAGAAGATCCGTTAAATAGACTGGAGCTAAACCATTTAGAGCTTTATAAGTCAAAAGCAATACCTTGTATTTAATACGGAACTTTATAGGTAACCAATGAAGTGATGATAAAATCGGTGTTATATGATCATATTTTCTTGATCTAGTAAGAACTCTAGCGGCTGCATTTTGGACTAACTGTAGCTTGTTTATTGAAGATGCAGGACAACCAGCTAATGAAGCATTACAGTAATCTAGTCTCGAGGTCATGAATGCATGAACTAACTTTTCTGCATCAGAGACTGATAGCATATTACGTAGCTTAGCAATGTTTCTAAGGTGGAAAAAGGCAGTTTTTGTAACATATGAAATATGCTTTTCAAAAGACAGGTTGCAGTCTAATGTAACACCCAGGTCTTTTACTGTAGCGGATAAAGTAACAGGGCATCCTACTATGTTAAAGTCGTGCTGTGAAAGGTTTTGTGGACGGTTTTTAGAACCGATAAGTATTACCTCTGTCTTGTCTGGATTTAATAAAGGAAAATTACGCGTCATCCAATCTTTTATATCTTTAACACAATCTGTCAATTTGGATAATTTAGCGTATTCATCTGGCCGTGATGAAATATATATTTGAGTGTCATCAGCATAACAATGGAAACTAATTCCATGTTTCCTTAGAATATTACCAAGTGGCAGCATATATATTGAGAATAATAAAGGGCCTAACACAGATCCCTGTGGCACTCCATAGTTTGCCGAAGTTATAATCGATTTTTCTCCATTTAAGTAGACGAAATGGTAGCGGTCAGATAAGTATGACCTGAACCAGCTTAATGCTTGTCCTTGAACACCAGTGTAATTTTGTAGTCGATCTAAGAGTATTGTGTGATCTATAGTATCGAACGCAGCACTAAGATCAAGTAAAACTAGTACTGAGATACAGCCTTGGTCCGAAGCTAAAAGTATGATTCTAACTAGCGCAGTTTCAGTGCTATGATGTGGCCTGAATCCAGACTGAAACTTTTCATAGATGTTGTTTTCTTGCAAGAAAGAGCCGAGTTGAGCTGACACAACTTTTTCTAATATTTTTTACATAAATGGAAGATTCGAAATGGGTCTGTAATTTGCTAGGTTATTTGGATCTAATTGTGGTTTCTTAATAAGAGGTTTTATAACTGCCAGCTTGAACGTTCTTGGAACATGACCTAAAGATAAAGATGAGTTAATAATATTGAGAAGAGGCTCTTCCACTATAGGTAACACTTCTTTCAGTAGTTCAGTTGGTATAGGATCTAATAAACATGTTGTTGTTTTAGATGAAGTGATAAGTTTATTTAACTCTTTTTGTTCTATGGTTGTAAAGCATTGTAATTGTTCTTGCAGGGTGATAATTGCGGCCGAATTATAAGGCGCGAGCAAGGATCGAACGTTTACGATTTTGATTCTGATACTTTCAATTTTCTCGGTGAAGAAGTTCATGAAATCATTACTACTAAACTGTAACAAGGTATTTTGTTCAGACGACGTCTGTTTATTTGTTAGTCTAGCCATGGTATTAAATTAAAACCTTGGATTATTTCGGTTGTTTTCTATTAATTTGCTGAGGTGCTCAGCCCTGGACGTTTTAAGTGCCTTTTTATAAAGTGACATACTGTCTTTCCACGCGATTCTAAAGACCTCTAAATTAGTTTTTTTCCATTTACGCTCTAAATTACGGGTTTCTCTCTTTAAAACATACGTAGTATTATTGTACCATGGTGCTATACTTTTTTCTCTGACCTTTTTTAATCTAATGGGTGCAACAATATCCAATGTTCTAGAGAGAATGGTGCTCATAGTGCTAGTTAGTTCGTCTAATTCATCTGTTTGTTTGGGTTCAGGCAGCAGCTGAGACAGATCAGATAATCTATTTGAGAAATGATCTATGGTGGATGGACGAATTGTTCTACCTGGTCGATAACGTGGCGCAGCATGACATATTACAGCAGTGTGTAATATGCAAGTTACCAAGTAGTGGTCAGTGACATCATCACTTTGTGGAATGATATCTATATCGGTTGGATCGGTTCCATATGATATAATTAAATCGAGTGTATGATTAAGACGATGAGTTGGTCCGGTGACGTTTTGCTTGACCCCGAAGGAGTTTAATAAATCTGTAAACGCAGCCCCTAACGCATCATTTAAATTATCTATGTGTATGTTAAAATCTCCAACAATTAATGCTTTATCGACGTTGACCAAAAGATCTGATAGAAAGTCAGCAAACTCTTTTAGGAAATTGGCGTAAGGCCCTGGAGGTCTATATACGGTAGCCAATGCTAGAGATAATAGGGATTTTTTTCTTACATCTAAGAGCGTAACATTTAGCACTTCAAACGTATTAAACCTATGCCCAGTTTTCTGAGTAACATTAAGGATATCTCTGTAGATTGTTGCAGCACCGCCGCCACGACCGACCAGACGGGGCTCATGCTTATAACAGTATCCTGGCGGAGTAGACTCATTTAGACCGAAATAATCATTTGGTTTAAGCCAAGTTTCAGTAAGGCACAGAACATCGAAATTATTATCTGTGACCATTTCATTTACAATAACCGCCTTAGGTGTGAGCGATCTAATGTTTAGAAGACCTAGCTTTAGAAATTGTTTTTGTTCACTAATAGCGAGATTTTTTGTTTTAATAACAATTAGATTTTTTCTAGATCCCGCAGTAGATTTATTATTTGATCTTAGTAAACGAGGAATAGACACAGTTTCTATGCAATGTTCTACACTAGTATTAATATCAATTAAATTGGTGCAGTAGAGACTGTGATTTGGATTTTTGGTTACTAGTCAAATGGTATTTAACATCTTGGAGATGTTATCCGACAGAAGATCTGCCCCGATTCTACTTGGGTGTAAGCCATCAGCGCGGAAGAGCCTTGGTCGCTCCCAAAACAGATTCCAATTATTTACAAAAATCAGTTTCTGCTCATTGCACCATGACAATAACCATTCATTTAGCGTGAATAATCTACTGAACTTTTCATGCCCTCGTC
This sequence comes from Gila orcuttii, assembly GCA_026230005.1. NCBI lineage: Eukaryota > Metazoa > Chordata > Actinopteri > Cypriniformes > Leuciscidae > Gila > Gila orcuttii. Next base: position 3,019,908 of record JAPDVR010000002.1, on the reverse strand, counting down.
GGTACGTAGGAAGCGGTCCAGACACAATAATCGATGTTATGCGCTGTGTACCGTATCGATAAGGCTCCTGAAGTCTTTCTTCAGAACCTCCGTCTGTCGCAGCCTAATGTCGTTAGCTCCCGCGTGCAGCACAACAGCTCCGACGCGCTCGTCACCGTTCAAGATCTCAGTTACCCGCGCAGTGATATCGAGAACACGAGCACCAGGAAAGCAGTGACTGTGCACCTTACTTTTACCTAACGTAGCGTGGACGTGTCGGACGGTGGAATCGCCGATGATCACAGTATCGCGTTCCGTTTCACGAAGAGGGGAGAAGCGGTTCTGAGTGGAGATCTCGAAAACCGGGAGGGGCGAAAAGATTATTGTCCTGGCTCGCGGCTTCCGCGGAACCACCCAGGCTTCGTGGTGGTGTGTTGGAGCCGGAGTGAATGAAACCATGGCTGATCGTGACCTGGACGCTCGGGACCAATGCTGAGAAATGCACGGAGTAGACGAGGTCGGCATCAGCGGGTTACTAACGTTAATCACTGATCCGTGTGCATCAGCGCGTGATGTTTCAAGAGCTAAACGCCGGTCTCTCAGCTCAGCTTGTCTCTCTAGAAGGTCACGGATCTGCTTTTCTACAGCTTCTAATTCAGACTGCACCGCGAGCAATTCAGATCTGTTCTCATCTGCACCAAAAGGTAGACAACATACACCTATATTCGCCATTTTAACAGATGGACAGTAAGTTAGCAATGATGCAACCAGTGATGCTATTAATATTTATACTAATTTATGACTCAAGTCTTTGGTAAAAACCGTATTTTTAGTGTTATGGGTGTAATGTAGACGCACGATAGACCGGAAAACAAACAAACTCACAGCAGGCAACGAGGCTGACAAAAGCAGTCGATCGCAGGGCGAACAGCAGTGAAGCGGTGTCTTGCTCTACGACCAACAACCAATGTTCCAACCGTATTTGCGGTTCGAGCCGTATAATGGCTTGAGACGCGTCTGGCCAACAGTCCGAGTTGTAATTATGAGTTAAATGATGGTTCAGAACAGAATAAAGAGAGAAATACGGAAAAACAGAAGGAAATACGAAGCTAATACGAGGCTTAGACAGCCACGACGCAAACAAACTCACAGCTCACAGCAGGCAGCGAGGCGGACAAAAGCAATCGAGCGTGATCAAACTTTCACTAGAATATGGGACAGGATCCCACAAGACGATGCTCACCCGACTGGCCAATAAGAACGTGGCCCCGCCCATGACACAATTTTCACAGTGAAAGCAAAATCCTAACACGAGAGCAAGAAATTGCATCGAGAGCAAAGAAAAGCGTTTTGAGAGAAACAGTTTTTTTTTTTTTTTTGAGAGAAAATGTTTTCACACTGATTGCAAAAAAGTAATTTGAGAGATATTTTCTTTCTCAGAAATAATTTTAAAAATTTCAAATTTATATTTTTTAATGTTCTATGAGAAAATACTTTCTCTCAAAACTTTTTTTAGTCTCAAATATTATTATTTTTTCCTATTGGTATGAAAACTTTTTCTCTCAAATATTATTTTTTCTCTCATGAAATGCTTTTATGCTATCAGTGTGATAACTTTTTCTCTCAAACTTTTTTTCTTTCTCTCAGATCATTTATTTTCTTGCATGTAATAAAGACACAATTCTAGCTCCATATAATAGCAAATAAAAAAATATTATTGATAAAAAAATATATTAAAATATGAATAAAACTGCACCCTTTGTTGAGCTCCATTGTTAGTCTATTTTACATGGAATTCAAAAAAAATGTTTTTATTAAAAATATGAAATAATTATTAGTAATAGCAAATAAAAAATATTAGTAATAAAAAGGTATATCATAAATAAAATAAAAACTGCACCCTTTGTTGAACCCCATTAGTAATTTTTACATGGAAAAGTCATGGGGACTTTTTTCTTGGCACAAGCAAGATTTTTTTTTATTTTTTTTATTTGTTAGAATAGTTTCTTCAGAACCTCACACACAAACGGCACTATTTCACAACAGCGACCCACAGCTGAAATGTCTCTCTGTAAGGGCCGTGCTGTTTCTCCTCAGGCACTATGGGTAATCACCTCCTAGCCAATCCAATGCTTCAGACCCGCTCTGGCTCCTCCCCTTACAACACCTTATTGGCTGAAACATTCAACCCGCCCTCACCTGCAGTTTTCAACGCCACTGGTCAGTGTGTGTGTGTGTGTGTGTGATGAAAAACATTTTGTGTGTTTTCTCTTAATGTGTGTATCTGTATTCACTTGTTTCTCCTTTCTTCCTGTCTTACTCTCTTTGTGAACCGATGTACAGGCACATTCAGAAACTCAAGTATGAGACACGCGTTCTCTCTCTCTGTCTGTGTTTCTGTCATTTCCTTCATCTTCACCTCACTAATATATAATTCACTCACATCAAGCACGGCAAAAATAATTTACAAACACTAGTGCCTCATTTATACAAGACCTTTACGTCACACTCAGACATGCACATCAGATTTTCCAGTGTTTTAGATGTCTGTTACTACAGAGATGATGTATTAGCATGAATAACAGAGACAGACTGAGACTATAAAATAAAGTTAAGCAGAACTGTGGGACTGAGAAACAGCTCAATTTAATAATGTCCATTAATTAAATACAGCTGGTTCGCAATGACGTGAAGGTAAGTAAATCATTTCACACTGTCGAGAGACATGACAGAGTAGGTGTTATTGGGGGAAAAGTGAATTTTGCTTATTTTATGTGCATGAGAGAACGCAAGCATTGGATGCATCTCTGTATTTACACATTCATGGGCCTGAAACCGCTCACTCATTCAGTATCATTTACATATGCACATGCAATATTCACTAAATGGTGTCACATCCTGAAAAAAATACCGTAACCCTCATCCTTCCCTTGAGGAAAATCATTTTTGACATTTTTTTTTAAAAATTGAGTGTTCATCAGAAGAGGGGTCCAAGGCCCCAGGACTTTTGTCGCACTTGAACCACGAATACACACAAAAAAATTGAATGGATTCGAGGAGTTTTGTGGTTGAAATTGGAAAAAAGTAACAAATCCTTCCCTCTCGGGTCAATTTGACCCCCATAGGAATGACTGGAATGCGAGGATGCTTCAGTACACATAGAAAAACCTAAGAATGCTCAAAATTCAAACTAAAAATGCTAAAAACTTTACCCAAAAAATTATTTGAATGCATACTGTAGAGAAAATATCAGAGTCATGAAATATCATGTAATATTGTTTATTTAAGAGGTCGGCAAAGATATTTTGTGCTGAATTAAAAGGTTTATGCTTGAAATTGTGAGTTATTTTGAATTTAAGTTGAAGGAATGTAAGAAATGTAATTTAATGCTTACATTACTAAATTATTATTTGTTTATGTAAATATTTTATTATGTAAATAAAATAAAAAATAACAAAAAATCTCTAAAAAAAATTGCATTAAAAAAATATGATCATAATGAAATCAAATAAGCTTTCTGGACCAAAAAAAAAAAAGGAAGTATAATTTTAGGGCTTCTGATCATTTTGACCCGTGAGGGAAAAATTGGTTACAGAACGCGAGGGAAGGAAGAATGTTCAAACTAAAAAATAATGTTGACTTTTAATTAATAAAATCGTGTTGTGTAATGAAGCATTTCTCTCTCTGTCCTGTAGAGGGCACCCTGTCTCGCAGTCGTGAGTCATGTGGTCTGGAGGGAGTCCGACTGAACGGGAACTACAACAACAGCTACTCGCTGCACGGAGGGAGCTCGGATCTTTTGGGGGGCGTTCCTGTGGGGTCAGGAGGCGTGTCCGGAGAAGTCAGCCCCGCCCTTTTGACACCCAGAGGGGCGGAGCCTTCAACCGGTTTGAGGCGGAATCTTTCGGACGCGGCGGCGTTGGAGAAAATGATAATATCCGAGCTGGTGCAGAGTAACCTGCGGCCTTCCACCGATCGATACGGCAATGGAACGAATTCGACAATGTCGAATTACGCCACGTCGACGGGTCACCGGGAGCCTCCGCAACGGCCCTTGCCCCGCCCACCTCCGCCTCCCCCGCAGGATGAGGACGAGTTGCTGTACAAAGCTCTGGAAAAGCCACGCCTCCCGGATAAACCCCGCCTTCCTGATAAACCCCGCCTCCCGGATAAGCCCCGCCTCCTTGAGCACGCTCAGTCCGTGTTCTACCAAAGCGAGGAGGACTCGGAGAGCTTCTCAGCGGAGATCGCAGACGGCGTGGGCGGGGCCGGAACTGACTCCGCCTCCCTGTACGCACGGGACCGCGATTCGTCCTATCCCGACAGCAGTCCTGAGGCGCTGGGGGCGGAGCCTCACCCCACACTCCCGCCGGATGAGCTGTACTTCAGTGCGGGACGTCAAGCGCACATCTCCGCCTTCTACCAGCCCCCGCCTCGCAGGACCAACGATGAGCCTCGAATGGGACTCCAGCCCTCACAGGGGGACGGCGACGGACAAATGCAACTGGTGACCAGTCTGTGACTAGGGCGCTGGTGACCAGGACACGCAGATCTGGAGGAGGACAATGAGGGGGGATGACTTCGACATCACCATCATCATCAAGGAAACCTCATGTCCGGCTCGTACCTCACTCCAAAACTCCTAAGAAAGACTTCCGTTGTGAAATATGAACCAGACATGTTTTTGTTGAGATTCCTGAATCAGTTTGTAGCTACTTGCAGATAACGATAAACAATTATGGCTTCTCCTCAGATCTCCCAAAAGGAGCATTGTGGTGAAAGCCTTGGGAAGATCCCTGTTTAGATGATGATGATGATGAAGATGATGTTGGCTTCCTCCTCCACGTCTCTGTTTCCTGGTCGCCCGCACACCCACCCTGCTCATCTCACTGCCATTCAAGCACATCAGTCTCTCCTTTCTAAGAAGTCGTCTTCTTATCGGGTAGTTTTTCCTCCATTCGTGCATCCTCCATCTCTTCCCTGCTGGGAACCCAGTTTAAACCAGTCTGAGGTGGTTATCCCGTCTCCAAAGCCAACTATGGTCGCAAGTTCCCTCGTTATCAATAGAGTTCAATGGAAATTGCGATTATACTTTTTGGGGAACGCACCCCTAGCCGAACTGGCTTGTTTCCTGGACCATCTGAAAACCACCTCAGGCCGGATTAAGCGGGTTTTTCAGCAGGATCTCTTTCGTTCAGGGTGGTGTGGTGTATGAGTGTCAGACCTTTATCAGAATGTGATAACACTTACACCAGAACCGCAGCTCTTATACATGCCAAAAAAAAATCACACACTTACACTCTTGGGGAGCGGCTACAGTCGGGGGTCACGCTCGCAACGTCATAGAGGTCAAAGGTTACGAGTCACGTCAACCAGACTATTGTTTTTAAGCAGCGTGGCGGATAAAAGAACACAAACGAACTGCCAACCAATCGTCTGCTTCGGTGTTGACACCGACCAATCACTTTGGCGGGTTTTGAGGACGTTGATGCAAAGCTCCGCCCCCTTTCCTGTGTTTAAGTAGGTTGATCAAGGATTCGATGATGTTCAACCAGGCAACAGATGCTCGCAAACTTCCTGTAAATACGAACTGAGAGACGCGACGTCTCTGGACATGCTTCTCTTTCACTTATGAGTTTATGGTTGAAAAAAGTCTTAAAGAATATGTAGATGATCTGATGACACTGTCTCCTCTTTCGGTCTTTTTCTCACTCTGTCTCTTTCGGTCTTTCTCGCTCTCTGAGAGTGTTTCATGTAAAAAAGATAAGAAATGTTTTTTAACCAAAATAAAATAAACAAAAGCAAACATATGCTGTACACTTCTTCAACTAACCTTCCTAAATAACCTAATGGTGAATATTGTTCAGCAGGAGGTCAAGGTTCAGCTGGTGAACAGGTATATTGTTTACCAGGAGGTCAAGGTTCAGCTGGTGAACAGGTATATTGTTCAGCAGGAGGTCAAGGTTCAGCTGGTGAACAGGTAGATGCAACAAGCACTTTTCTCCTGTAGGACTCATTCAGATGCAGCCGTGCTTTTGGATGAGAATTTTTGTTTGTGATTTTTAGCATCCTGGGAGTATTAAATCTTATTTTTGCAGTACGTCTAATGCATAAACCAGTTGGGAAATGCGCCAACCATCTTATCAAATTTATGAGAATTGTTTATAAAAAATTTTGTCAACTAATGAGCCTTAAGGTCTCTCAGATTTTTTTTCACCAAAATGTTTGAAAACAAAGAAATTGAGACAGCCGTAAATATTAGTATACTCTTGTAATTCTACTGTAAAAATACACTCAAAAAAATTATGTGTTGGCTTTACTAAACTTTTTTATGTAAAAAGGTTCCACCGGTTCCACATAACTGGGTTTCGTTAAACAAACATACTTTGTTCATGTAACTTCAACATCATGGAAGTCATTTTAAGCGACCCAATTAAACTCTGAGCTGAGTGTTAAATGAACACTGAAGCAGTGTTAAAGTTAATGAGATAATTAAGTGAATAATTGAGTGATGATTGAGCATTATTGAAGACACCTGATGTTAACAAGCAGAATCACTGAAGGAGAAAACCGGAATTTCATGTCACCATTATGGAGATCAGTGTTTGTTTTAGTTGGGCTCTTGACCCCCACATTATTAACTTTAGATTATGTTTGGCTGCTGTACATGAGTTATAACAGCCAGATGATCAAATAGAAAAGGTGATCTGATGATGTTGGTTGTGTTTTAACATAATCATTATTTCACAATCATTTGACCTGAATCACTGAACTCATATACAGTGTAGAACCAAAATTCTGAGTTAAGTTTACCTTATGGATTATAGCAGCACTGCTGTTGTAGAGCATACCATTTTTAGCCTTTTCAATGGAATCCAAATGATCAAATCAATAAAAAAGAAACTTTAAAAAAAAAATAGTTTATGTAGGCACACACAGACATCAAGAATCAGCCTGTAAATCTCAACAATGGTGACAATTATAAAGCATGTTGCAGTGCATTCTGGGTGCCACCAATCAAAACTCATTCATGGCTCCCATCATGCATTGCTGCATGAATAAATAATGAGCTTATGTTCAGAGGTGATCTGTTTGCCACCATTGCTGAGATTTATACGCTAAATATTGATGTCTGTGTGTGCCTGCATACAAATGTTTTTTTGAAAGATTTTTGAAGAAATTTTTGTTTTTTGTTTAGATCATTTGGATTTCTTTGAAAAGGCTAAAAAAATGGTATGCTCTACAATGGCAATGCTGCAATAATCCATAAGGTAAACTTAACTCAAATATTGCCTTCTGTATGAGTTCAGTGATTCAGGTCAAATGATTGTGATATAATGATTAAGTTAAAACACAACCACCATCTACAGATCACCTTTTCTATTTGATTATCTGGCTGTTATAACTCAGATACAGGAGCCAGACAAAATCTAAAGTTAATAATGTGAGGGTCAAGAGCCCAACTAAAACAAACACTGATCTCCATAATGGTGACATGAAATTCCGGTTTTCTCCTTCAGTGATTCTGCTTGTTAACATCAGGTGTCTTCAATAATGCTCAATCATCACTCAATTATTCACTTAATTATCTCATTAACTTTAACACTGCTTCAGTGTTCATTTAACACTCTGCTCAGAGTTTAATTGGGTCGCTTAAAATGACTTCCATGATGTTGAAGTTACATGATAAAATTATGTTTGTTTAACGAAACCCAGTTATGTGGAACCAGTGGAACGTTTTTACATAAAAAAGTTTAGTAAAGCCAACACATCATTTTTTTGAGTGTACTCTTTATTTTGAAGTACAACAGCATTATTATAATAGTAATATTTCTCTATCGATTTAACGTTTATAATATAAGTAATTGCATAAAATATGCATTTATTATAATAGTCGTATTGAATTTTTTGTTCGAAGCTGATGACATGCCTAGTTTAGGGAAAGGCATCATCATCGTCATCGGTTGTTGGTTGGGGTTTGTGTTTTAACGCTGAGGCCGACGTCTGTTTTTTATCTTTCAGGTTCCTGAGTTCAGGACTTGTTTTGTCATTTAAAATAATTTGTTACACTGAAGTGATATTAAAACCAGTTCTATTTTGTAATCCGTTCTCAAACACTCATCCAAACATTAACCGCAGACACATGAGGATGATGATATGATGATATATATCACAGGCACGGCGCCAGGATTCCAGTTTTGGATGGGCCAGACCAATTCTGGGTGGGCCTTAAATTAAAAACGTTATCAAATCACTGTTTAACCTAATAAAAATGACTGACCAAAGAAGCGCTTGGGAATCTGCATTACGCACCATCCCTGGCTGTGTTTTAAAGCAGCTCTCTATAGACCTTAGGCCAATAGACTGTAAAAGTGGTCAGGAATCTAATATTTCCCCAAAACATAGTTTAGTTCTGCTCGTATTTAACATGAGGCCAAATATTTCACAATTCTGTTTAATTGTTTTAAGTTTTCAACAATACAGATCAACAACACTGCCCGACAGTTTCAATCAATACTCGGGCACAGAACTTGTTCATTGACAACGTCATCTGTCATGTAAGACATGCTCCAAAAGAGCTCATAAAGATCAATCACACCCATTAGGCCTAAATCCAGTCATAAGCGGCAATAGACCTGTTTGACGATTTCATACAACATTCATTATTTTCTCATTTTTCATTAACAACAGACTGAACTTGGCTTATTATACAGAGAAGATGCATTAAAATGTAGCCTATTGGCTACTACGAGATCATAACTAATACAGGCTACCACCACCAATTCACGGTCATCCACGAAGATTAACAGCCCTTTAATGCAAATCGGATCAAGCATCACAATATCAACAAAGTTTGCTGATTGCAAAAAAAAAAAAAAAAAACATTTCAGAAGCCATTAACTTATCAGGCTAAAAAATAACAACTGGTTAGGCTAAACGACACTCAGCCTTGTGGATTTCACATGTGACAAACATCCGATCCCGAACCTCACTGTCTGCTGAACTTGCGCAGAAACATTAAAATAGACGTAACCAGCTTTTTAAAACTGTTTTGAAAACTGGACTGGTGCTATGTGACATCACCTCGCCCCATAGGATCCACAACGAGACGGATTTAGAGCTTGATTAAATAAATGCTTCCTTTATAATAGGAAGGACGTATGTCCTTTTTGTTATAATTCTTGACAAAATTAAAATATATTAAAAGTTGTTGTTTTTTTTTAAAGGAAAGTTTTGGGTGGGCCTGTTGACCCATAATGCTCTGCCTGGTTTAAATCAGTGGGGAAAATGGGAATTTCTGTCTATTTCTGCAAACGCTTCTAAAGAAAGTAGTGAGTCACAGATTGTATTACATTACATTATTTGACTCAAATAAAACTAGCTCATATTTTTAACTTGTCAAAACCTTTCATAAGGGTTACTCATAAACCCTGAGAGGATTCATAAACACATCATCCACATGCAACAGAGCAACTGGAGCTGATCTAAACATACAGCGTGACTAATTATTCTCTTTTAATATAAAGTCACTGATGAAGCCGGAAACCATGATTGAACATTGACATTTATCACAGAGGACACAGTTGCTCGTCACATGTCTTGCAATGCTATCACTGCAGATAAAAATGTGTTTATAAGTTTTTAATCCCATTAAGTGTCTTTAAACTTGTTTTTCCAGTTAAATACTTAAAGGAGTTTAAGTATAAGTTTGGACTTTAATGGGGTCCAACGGGTTGAAGGTCCAAATGTGAGTTTCAGTGCAGCTTCGAAGTCTCGATGCGATCCAGCTGAGGAATAAGAGTCTGATCTAGACAAACTAGCGGACATTTTGTACTAGCTGTGATGCGCCACACATTACGTAATCACGTTGAAAGGTCTCGCGTGTTCCGGTTCAGAAAGGTAAAAAACCCGTCTCATTTTCTCCTCCAACTTCAAAATCGTCCAACATTGTTGTTTTATCTTTTATTTAATTTCTTTTTGTAAATGGCGTTTGACTTAGTCTTTGCACGTTGGCTTTGTAAACACTAGATCTCAGAGACGTGCAGAGAGTTCCTCAGGGGCAGGGGCTCAAATGTAAAAAAGGGGCATATATATTAGTATTATAAGTATAAACTACTATTTTCAATGTTTTTTAAAGAAGCCTTTTATGCTCACCAAGGCTGCATTTATTTGATCTAAAATACAGAAAAAAACAGTAATATTGTGAAATATTACTACAATTTGAAATAATTGTTTTCTATTATAATATACTTTATACTATTAAAATATACTAACCTTTGATACTTTTTTCAGGATTCTTAGTTAAAAATAGAACAGCATCTTAAAGTAGAAATATTTTGTACCAATATACACTACCGTTCAAAAGTTTGGGGTCAGTCATTTTCTTTCTTTTTTTTATATAAAATAAATTAATACTTTTATTCAGCAAGGATGTGCTAAATTGATATAAAAAAGTGACATTTAAGACTTATAAAATAATTTCTATTTTAATTTAATGTTGTTCTATTTAACTTTTTATTCATCAATGAATCCTGATCCTGAAAGTATCACAGGTTCAATAAAAATCTGTTTCCAGCATTGATAATAAATCAGCATATTAGAATTATTTCTGAAGAATCATGTGACACTAAAGACTGGAGTTTTGGCTGTTGAAAATCCACCTTTGCATCACATAAATAAATTATATATATATATATATATATTTTAAAGTATTAAAATAGAAAACTATTATTTTAAATTGTAATATTTTTTTAAATTGAAGTAATTTTTACTAACCATTATTGCTACTTGTGGTGCTGTTTTGTGCAGTGCTTTGTAGTCAATTAGCATCCACTGTTTCAACTGTAACGACCGCACGATATTCAGGGGAGGCAGAGACCAGCACACTAGGATGGCAGTTTAACAACTCTTTATTAATGATTAAAACACAATACCATCTCATAAAAACACATTACCCCCCTTGCTCAGTATATTGGTCCACAAGCAGCGAGCTCACGTCCTGGCGAGAAGGATACACAGGAAATCTCCATTCAGTCCATTGGCCCGCATGCAGACTGGCTCACGTCCAGCAAAGGATACCCAGAAGCCTTTCGGTTGCGTCACTCGACAGGCAGAAGCAGTTTCTCCAGTCTCTCTGTTGCTTGCAATTATAAGTTACCCCGATTAGGAGCTCTCCTAGCCCGAAGTCGCATCCCTGACTATCTAGCACATTTACCCCCCACTGACTGTCTGTCTTCACCGCCGGAGACACTAATTATCCCGAGCGGCCGTCTAGCGTTTCCCCACGAGTGAGAGCTCCCCCGAACCTCTCCCAAGCAGTACTCAAAATATCCTTAAATAATCATCAACTCCTCCCACATCAGCTGTACTCTTTAATTTAATTACGCAACACTCATTCATCCAGACCAAGGGGGCGTGCACATCAATCCCACCCAAACTCCAATCACCTCCCCATTCATTCCCAGGCGAAAAGGACTCGTCCTCGAGTCAAGCAGATAAATCATAATCCAACAACCGGGCCGGTACCCTCCTAGCCCGGGACAACCGTCCTTCAGCAAATCTGTTATTTGTCCCAGACCACGACTCGCGGCACACAGATTCGATAGGTACAGCCACACAAGAGCTGTCACCAGAAAGGGCTGCAGCCACATCCACTGTAGGGGCAGACAACAGGGTGGAAACAGAAGGCATCGCAGCATCCAGCACAGAATCAGGAGACAGAACAGCATCAGAAAATAGTGCAGGGTCAGGGTGCAGTGTAGAATCAGCCAGTAGTGCAGGGTCAGAATGCAGTGTAGAATCAGCCAGTAGTGCAGGGTCAGAATGCAGTGTAGAATCAGCCAGCAGTGCAGGGTCAGGATGCGGTGTACTCCTTTCACCATCCACAGCCGACATTCGATCCCCCCCAACACTCTGCAATTCCGGCCTTCCTGCAAATATATTAGAAACATACGGCTTAAGACGATTAAAATGCACAACTCGCTCATGCCCCTTTTCTTTTGGGGCTATTCGATACAAGACCTCTGAACCCGCTCAATGACAACAAACGGCCCCACAAAATGCCTTTGTAACTTCGGACACAGCCCCCGCTTACGCACCTTATTTTTCACCCACACCAATTCTCCTTCTGTATAAAACTGATGGGAAACTTTTACATCAAAACATCGTTTCTGCCTCCCTGATGCTTTCAATTGATGAGCTTTTACAGCCTCTACTACCGAAGACAAGCTTTCAGCTACTTTCTCCACATAATCATTTACTGAATCAAAATGTTCTGTCTCCCCCACTCCCAACACAACATCCACCGGCAAAACAACCTCTCGTCCAAACAGAACCTTAAATGGCGAGAACCCTGTAGTAGCATGTGTACTGCTCCTATAAGCCATCATAACATATGGCAGGAGCGTGTCCCAATTCTGCTGGTTACTATCCACAAACAAAGACAGCATGGAAAGTAAAGTACGATTAAACCGCTCCACCATCCCGTTCGACTGCGGATGATAAGCTGTAGTTCTTGTTTTATGCATCTGCAGCAAACCACACAACTCTGTAAATAACTTTGATTCAAAGTTTCGACCTTGATCCGAATGAATACTGCGTGGGACCCCAAATCTACACACCCATTCCTGGACCAAAACTTTAGCTATGGACACTGCTTCCTGATTTGGAAGCGCAACCGCTTCTGTCCACTTTGAGAAATAATCCCCAATTACCAGGATATACTTATTCTTCTCTCCAGTTAAGGGTAAAGGGCCCAAGATATCTACCGCTACACGTTCAAAAGGCCGAGAAACAAAAGAAGGCTGCAAAGGGGCACGAACGTTCAACGCTGAAGATATACGAGATGCACATTCCGTACATTCCCTACACCACTTCTTTACATCCTCAAACCACCCAGGCCAATAGAACCGGTCTTTCACTTTCGCCTGCAGTTTTTGCACACCTAGATGACCACCCGTAGCCGAATTATGCAACATTTTCAAAACCTCTGGAACCATTACCTTCGGAAGGACCACCTGAATTTTTGATGCAGCATCTGTATTAAGGGGCGGTTTACGCACCAACCGCCCTTGCTCAACCTCCAACTGATCCCACACGGGCAAAAACCCTCTCACTTCCGCTTTTGTCTGTTCTTCAGCACACCCCTCCTCCCCCCGTGACCACAGCTGTTCTACAATCTGTAAAACGGCATCCTTCTTCTGCGCCCCCACCAACTCATCCTCGATCTCCCCCGAAGGAGACATTTCACATACAGCACAAACAGAAGCACTACCCTCCAAACATGGATCTGAAAACCCTTCACACTTGGCATCAAATGATGGCAAGCGTGAAAGCGCATCCGCATTAACATGCTTTTTCCCAGGGCGGTGCACAATTTTATATTGAAAACTGGCCAGCTGTTCAATCCATCTAGCCAGCTGTCCTTCTAGCCCCTGAAAATTATGAAGCCACCTTAAGGAGCTATGGTCAGTACGCAATATAAATTCTTTCCCAAGCAAATAATGCTTGAAGTATTTAGTAAATACTACCAAACTAAGCAACTCCTTTTTCGTGGTGGCATACCTGCGTTCCTGTTTCGTTAAAGCTTGACTAGCATACGCCACAACCCGCTCCAAGCCATCCACCTCTTGTGACAAAACTGCACCAATGCCCATATCACTTGCATCAGTGTCTAAAATAAATGCCTTGTGCGGGTCGGGATACGCAAGAACTGGCGTTGTCACCAGGGCTGTTTTAAGCTGTAAAAACGCCCGCTGGCACTCACCATCCCATTTAAATTTCCGACCTTTCTCCGTGAGGCGATGTAATGGTTGCGCAATTTCAGCGAACCCCTCAATAAATCGCCGATAATAAGATGCCAACCCCACAAAACTCAGAACTTCAGTTTGATTCTTCGGTACAGGCCATTGTCTCACCGCATCTATTTTAACTGGGTCCGCTCGTATTCCATCAGCTGATATAACGTGCCCCAAATAACGGATCTGAGTGGCAAACAATGCGCATTTAGATGGTTTAACCTTCAGGTTCGCATGGCGTAATTTACCGAGGACCTCATCCAGCCGTTGTAGATGTTCCCCAAATGTTCTCCCAAAAACAATAATGTCATCTAGATAAACAAGGCACGTGGTCCACTGTAAATCCGCCAACACCAAATCCATAAGGCGCTGGAATGTGCTTGGTGCGTTGCACAACCCGAAACTTAAAACATTGAATTCAAATAGCCCCTGTCGTGTTACAAATGCGGTCTTATGTTTATCTCTAGAATCCACCTCGACCTGCCAGTATCCACTGGCCAGGTCAAGAGTGGAAAACCACTGAGCATGGGCAAGGCTATCCAACGCATCATCAATACGCAGTAAGGGATACGCATCTTTCTGCGTTACATCATTCAACCGCCTATAATCAACGCAAAATCGAAGGGTCCCGTCTTTCTTTCGTACAGGGACCACAGGCGCGCCCCACGGACTACACGACGGCTGTATAATTCCGTTTACCTGCATCTCCTTAATATGCTCCGTCACTTCATCTTGTAGATGAAGGGGAACACGGCGCGGGGGTAATTTAATAGGTTTGGCATCCTTCGTCTCAATCTGATGCGTAATTAATTGTGTCCGCCCTAAATCTGCATCATTTACACTAAAAACTGACAAATTCTTGCACAATAACTCGCGCACCGCGCGCGTTTCAGCCTCCCCAAAGCCCTTTTCATGCAAATTTAGCCGATCTATAAGCGTATCCACAGAGAATGTAGGCTTATTACCCATAGCCACATCCCCTCCCTCTACCACAACATAAAAAAAAAACTTACCCACTTTCATCCCACGCTTTAAAATATGAGTGTCATCAGTGACATTAATTATACGTACGGGCAAAATACCCTGCTCCACCCTACACACTACCCTTGCCACCAAAAGGTCGCAATGGTTATAAAGGGAGGAAGACGGTTCTAACATGCCCTGTAAACTATCAGACTCTCCCTCCACCGCCCCTGTAATCAAAACTTCACTACGAGGTGGAACAGCTGTATCAACGTACACGATCACGTCACAGGGCTGCATACCATTATTATTACCAAACAAGAGGGGAATCTGTTTTCCCATCAACCGACAGCTCTTTTGATCGAGATCAATAATAGCGCCATATTTTAACAAAAAATCAGAGCCAAGCAGAATTTCCTGAGGCTCCAAATCTGCCACAAGAAACTCTGTAATGACAGTTAGGGAATCAAATTGACATACCGTTTGCCAGCGACCCAAAATCGGCATCCTCCCCCCATTGGCCACTCTAACCACACCCTCATGATGTTCAAGGTGAGCCCCGCCATTCGTAATAGTAAGCCACCTCTGCTTCGGTATTATTGAGACTTGGGCGCCTGTATCAACTAAAAGTTTGACATCACACCCACCTAATTTAGCAGCAAGGTAAATCCCAGAATTGCCTTGGACCGATGAAGCCAACTGAAAAAAATTATCTTGTATTGGGGCAGGCATTTGGCCTATAATGCCTGCCCCCTCCCGTTTCCCTGCACATAAGGGCAGTCTCTCCTAATATGCCGATTACATCCACATTCCCAACAACCGCCTCCTAAAGGTTGCACCTGCCTTTTCCCAACCCCACTAGTTGACTGTTCAACGATGCGATTTCTTATTAATGTAGGAACTGCCTCACAAAGTTGTTGTACAGATTTTTGCAACGTCTGAACTTCATTACGAAGCGCATCCACCACCTCCGTCAGCGCATCTACCTTACTTTCTGCCGCAGAAATTTGTAAACCACGCACTCGAGCATCAGGGGTACTCGTACATTGTTCTAACCCTTTAATAAGTTCGAATTCACTTGCAATATTAATTGCTTCTTCTAGAGTGATAGGTTTAACACTGCGTAATTGGATACGAATCTCCCCATTTCCCACATGTGCAATAAAATGATCTCTAGCCAATAAATCCTGTGTATCTGCACCTACTGAAGAATATGCCTTAGTCACCAACCTCTGCAGCGCATTACCAAACTCACGTAACGTTTCGTTCGGCATGCGCTTGCGGGACGAGAAACTAACACGATTCCATTCTGCAGTTTCACGTGGTTCAAAACATTTACCTAAAGCGTCTTTCAATAAAACATAACTGCGTTTAGCTTCTAACGAAAGGCCACTATAAATATCTCGAGCACGGCCCGATAATAAAAGTGCCATAAATTTCAATTTCATTCCGTCATTCCAATTATTCACCACAGCTGCCATCTCAAACTGTTCCTTCCAATCAGACCATTCCCGACCCGTGCCGGTGAAGGTCTCCGGCATAAATACCGGACGTGCCATAGACACGTTTGATGATGCGGCTGTGGCTAAAGACGAAGGTGCAGTAACAGTTGCTGAAGTAGATGGATTAGTCACTGACACATCCCGGTGCCCATCTCTGCCCTCCATCGTCCGGCCGTTTTATTATCTTTAGGGATTAAATCCCACCGCTACCACCAGTGTAACGACCGCACGATATTCAGGGGAGGCAGAGACCAGCACACTAGGATGGCAGTTTAACAACTCTTTATTAATGATTAAAACACAATACCATCTCATAAAAACACATTACCCCCCTTGCTCAGTATATTGGTCCACAAGCAGCGAGCTCACGTCCTGGCGAGAAGGATACACAGGAAATCTCCATTCAGTCCATTGGCCCGCATGCAGACTGGCTCACGTCCAGCAAAGGATACCCAGAAGACTTTCGGTTGCGTCACTCGACATGCAGAAGCAGTTTCTCCAGTCTCTCTGTTGCTTGCTATTATAAGTTACCCCGATTAGGAGCTCTCCTAGCCCGAAGTCGCATCCCTGACTATCTAGCACATTTACCCCCCACTGACTGTCTGTCTTCACCGCCGGAGACACTAATTATCCCGAGCGGCCGTCTAGCGTTTCCCCACGAGTGAGAGCTCCCCCGAACCTCTCCCAAGCAGTACTCAAAATATCCGTAAATAATCATCAACTCCTCCCACATCAGCTGTACTCTTTAATTTAATTACGCAACATTCATTCATCCAGACCAAGGGGGCGTGCACATCAATCCCACCCAAACTCCAATCACCTCCCAATTCATCACACAACGATGCAGATTCAGATCGCTTCATAAATGTAATTTTCAAACGATTAATGAATGACCAGAAAATTACCGCTCCACTTCACATTGTCCAATGAAATTTGAACTTCTTGTGCCCTGCATGTGCCTGATGACGATTGGTCGGTGTATTATACATGACAAACAGGTCGGTGTATTATACATGACATATTAAATTATGTAATATTTTAAAATATGTGACATGTTGATTTTTAACTGAATTGACACACTACCTTTTATTAATGAAAAAAAAAAAGTTTAAAATCGGCCTACTCACTGAAATAACCATAGCCTATTTGGCTCGAGAGCATCGGTTCCGAGCAGTCTGTGGAAAACGTTTTACACAGTGCATTTTATTTTAAAACGCATAACCTTCACTACGGTTGCGCCTGCTGTCCACACACACTACTGCGGAGTTTTTGACCCCTGAAGGGAGACTGACCTCTTCAGTCAAGTCCGAAGCAAGACAGTCACACGCAAGTGATGCAACCCATAGCAACGCGTTATGGCAACGACACCTCAGACTCAGTGCCATAGAGAGAAATGCTGCGTCCCAATTCGCCTACTTATACTACGCCCTAAAAGTATGTACTCTTTTTGAGAAGAAAAAGTACATACTTTTGAGTGTGTAGCAAAAGAGTAGGCAAGCTTTGGGACATACTACTTCGTCATCTTTAACGGACAGCTCAGTCGCGAGCATCTGTCACCGTAAACTGCCGCCCTGTCAATCATCTTGTCACAGTTAAAATCCTCCTTTCAATCTAATTTAATTTCTCACCGTTTCGGAGAGAAATGTTGTTGCACGTTCATCTGCCAGTCGTGAGTCTTTCATGTGGAGACCCTCCTCATGTGTTTGCAATTTGAATATAATGATGCATTTAAAAGTTAATGGCTAAACGCTTTACAAACGTTCACAATGCTGCTGCAGATGCAATATAATGTAGCCAACATTGAATAAATACATTTTCGTAAGGTTAGATACTGATAATTAATCACTCAAACCCCTTTATCTAAACCACTCTAGATAACCGCCGGACTCGCGCGTCCTCCATGTCTGTAGTTTTTTTTAAAGGGGTCATGAACTAGCTTTTTAAAAAATGTTATATTGTTGTCTGAGGTCAACTTGTGACGTTCGCTTGGTTTTTACATTCAAAAACATCAAAATGAATAAGTAATAGGCTATTTTCTACCCTAGTTTTGAGCCTAGCTCAAAAACGCTCGGTTTTTATGGGCGTCTCGCATTGAAGACTTGGAAGTAAACGCCCACTGCTGTGAGGGGATAACAGTTTTGCATATTATAAGGAGTTTCAACTCACTCGTCAGTAACGATTAGACTGATACACATGTACACATAATTATTAGATATCAAACGATCTGTAACAATGCAATACTAGCCTATCAGATTATTATTATTTTTTAAATAAAAATTTTACACACATAAGTGTGTTGCACCATTCCTGTCGGATCCAATATAGAAGGCACAGCACCGTTTTCTAATCTTAATCGGTCTGCAAATCCAGTCTCGACCTGTGTCTTGTTTACAAAACAATCCTCAGTGAAATGAAGCGAACAAACGGACAAAGTTTTAACCACATCAGCTGGAACGTCATTAAAAATAAAGTTTAACCAAGCATTCCTATTGGAATCCAGAGGAAGCTTATGCAGTGACTGTCTTCTTCCACAACCAGGCACTGCACAATATTTTGTAAATGTCATGTTTATTGCTCGGTAGCTCGATCCGGTTTGTCATCACGAGGTAGGCCCATGTTATTTAGCTATGCGTGTAATGCGCGAATCGGTGGGCGGGGCTAAAGTAGCCATGTTGAAGTAGGCGTTGATCTTCTTCAGCGGGGGTGGTGTTTTATCCTCTTTGACGTCATAGTTCCCCACTTTGAAAAACGAGTCGTTTGCTGAGCCTGGTGTCAATAAAAGCATTTATTGGACTAACAAGGACGTTTTCAGTTCTGAAATTTACAGGATATTCTTATAATATGATGACCTCTTAGATGTCAAAAGCTCAAGGAAAATTTGATTTCTCAGTTCATCACCCCTTTAACACTTTTCACTCGTGTTTGTAGTTCTAACCGAATCCTCGTCCAACGCGCGATGGGTTGTACTCTAAATAACAGCCGTTAGAGTGTGCATCGATCTGCACTTCGGATTCTGACCGTACATAGTAGACCATCCGGGTCTCTTTGGAACACTCATTTCAACATACTACGATTTGGGACGTACTAATTCTATTTTCGAATACTATTTAGGACGATAGTATGCGAATTGGGACGCAGCTAAAGAGTTGCGACACTCCCAGAGCCTGGGAAAACCCAGACAACTTCCGGCAAATTTAGATTTGCTCTGAAAGTTAGTCTGGCAAAGAGCCCATTGAAACCCATTTCCAGTCCGCAGAAATCGCGGCACCAATCAGAAACGTTGGGGCGGGCTTTACACGATGACGACAGCGCAGTGACGGTGAAGCAGATTTTAATTTGTACATTACAAAGATGGATGCCGCCGTGGAACATCACTCGTTCGAATCAGCTATCGCATCTGTTTTAAGCGATTTAAAATTGTCCTTTTCATGTCTAAAAAAGATGTTATTGCTGTCTTACCGACTGGATTCGGCAAACGTCTGATATACCAGTGTGACGAGCAGGAAGAGGCCGAGGGACGTGAGAGCTCGGCGCGAGTGATAATGAATGACACCTGTGAGACGCACCGGTCTCGCATCTCTCACGGAGGAGCAGAAGCATAAAAGGAGGAGCGACAGCGATGAAGATCGAGAAAGGACAGGCCTGAATTTTATTTGATGTTTTGTTTTATTATGTGTGGCGGCAGTTGACCGTGATGGACTGCCGTCTTTACTTTCATTTTTGTATTTGTTTTATTTTGTCATTAAAATGTGTGAATGTTCGCCGGTTTTCGCCTCCTTCTTCCCATAATAACGAACCCCGTTACAACCATAGACTGTAAAAAATGATTGGTGGCTAAACCTTTACTGTCTATGGCAGTGTTTCTCAACCTCTCCTGCAGGGACCCCCTGACAGGACATGTTTTTGTTTTAACCCTGAAATGGCACACCTGATTCAATTAGTCAGCTACACATTAAGCCTTTGAGCCTTTAATTAATTGAATCAGGTGTGCCATATCAGGGTTAAAACAAAAACATGTCCTGTCAGGGCGTCCCTGCAGGAGAGGTTGAGAAACACTGGTCTATGGGCTAAACGAATGGGTGGGTCTTAGCGAGAGCCCTCTGCATGCATACGTCATCTCCTTCATCGCTCTGATTGGTTTTAGGTCTATCCAATTGCGCCCAGAGGCATTTGAGCGACGTCCGTTGGTGACGCCCCTTTGGAAATGATTCGTCTATGGAGCTTTGCCAGACCCTAACTCAGTTACAACTGAGAATGGTCTGGTTTTAACCAGGCTAACACTCCCATAGACCGCCATAGGAATGCGAAAGTAACGCGTGTCGTGGAGAAGCCAATAGTTCCAAACACTGATAGTTCCAGCATTGAACCCCATTCATTTTCAGTGTTTCCGAAGTACGCTCGCTGGTAAATTAATGAAATTACTGTATTTTTTTACTTTTACACACATAAGCCGACCTCTCGTGAATCTAGTCAGTAGTTATATTTTATGTAGCCAGTTTTAGTTAATGTTTATTGGAAGATAATAGGTTTATTGCAGCTATAGCTTACGTGACATTAACGTTAGCTAACTTACAGTAACCTGATGTATATAATATATAATATTATTCATAATAATATTTTATATATATGTATATATATATATATGTATATATATATATATATATATATATATATATATATATATATATATTATATATACATATTCACACACACACACACACACAATTCATTTATTTAAATGGGTTAGGGTTATGTGTGTATATGCATATATGTCAAAATGTGTGTTTGTGTAATACATATAGGCCTACATAAATACACATGTATTCATATATATATATATATATATATATATATATATATATATATATATATATATATATATATATATATATATATACAGGGTGCGATTTGCCGGGGGGGATGCGTGGGATTTCCCCCTTTCTGGTCAATGTATCCCTGCCTCTGCTTAATTATTTTTATCCCCAGTGGGGATAAATTTATCCCCCCCTCAAAGTGATCAGTGCTACTACACTAGTGGCGAGACGGATCACAATACTTAGAACGGATCCGTGGTTTAATTAAAGTCAATTTTATTTAAAATGCGCTACTTTGGCTTGCTCTGATATAGCTGCCGCAGACTCTCTGTAATCACCACTCTGCTGACTTACTCAATGTCCCGCCCACGGCGCTATCTGATTGGTTACACCTCACGAGTAATAGCCTATCAATATGAGGCGCCGGACTGGACAAAAGCGAAGCGAACTGCGCGAGAGAGCAACAGTGCGCAAGAGAGACTGAGTATGTTTTTAACAGTAAATTGACACTGTAGCAACAACACAATAAATGTATTTCATTAAATAGAAAGTTTAACGAATATTTAATTAAAAATGCAATTAAAACTCAATACAAAACTGTAGGCTATAGGTTTGTGTTTCTGTGCATTGGTGTGTTTTGTGTGCATGTATGTGTGTATGCTTGTCAAATAATGTCAAACATTTTGTTAAAGATTTTCACATCTTTGACAAAGAACAAAACAGTGATTAGTAATGAAATCTTAGTACATAAATTCAATCTTATTTAATCCTCCATATTAAAGTTTATGTGCTCAAATTATTTATATTTATCAAAACAAGCCGTTTGTACTGATTATTGTTGTCCATAAATCGAACTTCCATGCGAAGCGAACTGCGCGAGAGAGACCGAGTGTGTCAGTGCGCGCGAGAGACCTTCTTTCCGTACATTTTTATACGCGTTTTAGAGATTGAATTGAAATCAAATATTAACATTACTGCCCTAACTATTTCTGAATAGGATGTGTACTTCATAAATATTTGGAATTGTATGGAAATACAAGGTTCAGATCACTAAAAACATGTATGTTAAATCGAAGAGTCATCGGTGAAGTCTGGATGTCATACTGGAAAAGTTTGGTACTGCGCACAAAAAAACATTCCTAAAGCTCATTTATTGAGACATCAACCTAAAATCTGGCCCAGAACTTGTTCAGATATGTAGCATTGGTTTTCTTGACGTTTTAGAGTTGAAAATGTTTTGTAAATATATATAAAATACAACAATATGTATTTTATATATATATTTTTTAATTTCCATAAACTTCTAAACTTTTCAAACTTTACTTTTACAACTTTGTTTTACTTCGTTAATAATCTGAGAAGTGTGCCCTTTTAGTACCCTGTTAGTTCGCAGTGCATTAAGTAATGTTAACAAATACAACTTTTTATTTTAATAATCAATAGTAAACGTTGAAATTAACATTAGCAAAGATCAATAAATGCTGTAGAAGTGCAGTTCATTATTAGTTCATGTGAACTAATGTAGTTAAATAATGTATGAAACCTTATTGTAAAGTGTTTTACCGAAATTACAACTGGAAAATTTGCGAGATGCGTCTGAAGGGATTGAGGGACTGTCCGAGGTGCAGAAAAACGTGCGTTTTCGGTGACCCCAAAGCGTATGGCAAGCCAAGAGGGTCAGAATTACGTTTTAAACGGTATTTTAGCGCGCGTTATTTTACGGCGGTTTGCTAATAGTATAATGAGCCACGCCCACTGTTTTACACAGCCAGTGTGTTTGAACTGTTCTCTCCCAATCAATGATGAACTGAGTCAGACCAGACCAATTCAGCACGGATCATTATAGCCAAGGATCATTCGAATCTGTGAATGGTTTATTATTTTTTGTGTATACTTACTATAAAAACAAAACATTGCTTGTATAATGAAGAAAACAAACAGCTTTCCTTTCCGTGAACTTGCTTCTCAAAAGTGATCATTTTCACCATGAACCGAAATAAATTTCGTGTATAGATAGGCTATTTATTCCTTTTATATGATTTTATCCTGTTTTTTTCTTGTTCACAGAAGTGCTACAGGTGCATACGATGATGATTCTGTTATTTATGCAGCTATTTGTGCATGCAGGCTAAAACTAAACCCCTGGAAAAAAATGTTTGTGTGTTTTTAATGGCTCACAGACACTTGTAAATTTGTATTTAACATAATCTTGTCGGTTAATGAATGGAGATGATCGTATTTTTTTGCTATATGCAAATATAGCAATATGCTTAGCATCTTAATTTAATCTTTATTTGATCATTTTATTAGTTCATTAACTAATTATGTAAACTCAACTTTTAATGTTAAGAGCTGGATACTAATTGGGCTACTAAGTAAATAATGTCAACTAAATTGTTTATTGATTAGAGTTGCCATAGACTAAAGATTTTTCTAGTCGACTATAGTCATTCATTTAAGCAATTATTTGACTAATCGCACGTTTATATTAATTTCTTCTTAAATACTGGGTGCATGGAGCAATATAGCCTCCCATACTAAAGCGAATGCATAAATCTTGCCGCAAAGCACCGGCAAAAGTAGGCTAATTATAATAAATGTGTCTGAACAAATAACGAGGCATTTTAATTGTTTATTAATAAACTAATGTTTTCTAAATCAGGCAGCTAACATATCTCCATCTCCGCTGTAAAGGGGATGCGCCTTTAGAGAGAAATGCACCTTTCATACGGATTACATAATCAGACGGTATTTGCTTTCGATTCTAATTTGTTCGTTTAAAAGTGGACATTTCAAGCTGTGAGGCTAGTATACGCTGTTTTTCAGTTCATTTGAGACGCGCTCCAGTTCACGGAGAGCATGAAAGTTATTTTACAAAAGCACGTCGTTTTCTTGTTATTGTGAGTTTACACAAATATAATTAGTTGCGAATGATGTATTATTCTTTTCTGTATGACCAGAAATTAGGGAGTATTTTAAGTTGTTTCCACTGTTGATAGGAAAATGCAAGTGATGCAAGTCGCCGGCGCCTCCATGTCATGCAGTAAGCGCGCTCCACAATGGTGGAACATGTTGGAATAGACGATTTAATATGAATGATGAGCGTCAAAATCTTGTGGTTATTTGTGATAATCCTATCCCTTTATTATTATTGGCTAAATAATAAATTATTAGACTGACATTGTGACTGACTGACTGTGACTGTATTATGACTGACATTTGACGAATTGCTTTGTTCCTTTTTTATTGTTATTATTATTATTATTTGAGTGTATAACTATAAACGAGTTCACTTAAGACAGTAATATGTTTATCATAAAATAATTTATGAATGCTTTATTTTTTAAGCAAGAATTATGCAAAAAATGTAGGCCTAAATGTTGGCTTATTGGCTTATCGTTATGGTTTCGCAATCATTATTGTTTGGCTGTCAATACGCACTCTTTTGGCAGGTCAGTGTGCAATCAGACGCCTGACCAGGCGTTTATGAATACTATGGCTTGACATAAATTCGCCTCATTTGCGCATCCAGTTCGCACGAATTAGCTAGCTGGCGAATTGACTAACACAGATAATGCGAAAGCCGCTAAAGCCAGTGCTACTACCCATGCGAACATGAACACTAAACTTTTCCCTAAAAAAAAACCCCTAAAACTGATCTAAGTAACGTTAATATACAGTATTTCGTTGACACCCTGCCTCTCCAAATGCAAAACTGACATTAACTAAATGCAATAATGCAGTAACAGCTGAAAAAGTACTTGGGTGTGTGTTTTATTTTATATTTACCGTTCAATAATGCAATCGCTGCTGTCTGTCCCATAGAAGAACATGACAGCCAGCGTATGTTTTGGAACTATTGGGGCTTACATGAACCACGTGACAGCCATCGCGTCGACATCAAAGCGTGTCGCAACTCTTTCTCCACATGGCTCTGCTCAGACTGACAGAAACGTAAAAATATACACGAGTGCGCAGCTAAGCAGAGACGCTGAGGGGGAGAGCGAGAGAGAGAGAGAGAGGGAGGGAGCGCTTCAGAACTCCTGACCTGATATTTAGATACACTATTCAATAAATATATTTGTTTGACAGGGAAGCTGTGCGCAAACAGGAATATATATTATTTTTCAAAAATAAAAAAAAAGCACCCCAGAAAAAAGGGCACTTTCTCTCCAGGAATAAAAAGGGCAGGTGCTCAAGCCCCCTTTGATGTCTATGTGTGCACGTGCCTGCTAGATCTGTTCTTCCGCCTATGTCACGCTTGACCTTTCAACGTGATTACGTAATGTGTCGCATCGCAGAGCTAGTGCAAGATGAGCATTTGTGGTTAAAATTATATAAATGTTTCTTTAGTTATAAAATGGCGGATGGTTTGTCTAGATAAGACTCTTATTCCTCGGCTGGGATCGTGTCGAGACTTTGAAGCTGCACTGAAACTCACATTTGGACCTTCAACCCGTTGGACTCCATTGAAGTCACTATATGGAGAAAATCCTGGAATTTTTTCCTCAAAAACCTTCATTTCTTTTCCACTGAAGAAAGAAAGACATGAACATCTTGGATGACGTGGGGGTGAGTAAATTATCAGGAAATTTTAGGTCTAAACTGAACTTTTTTTTAAAAATCCTTCTGAAAGGACACATTAAGAAGTAACACTTGTTTTTTACTTCATTAAACAATAATAATATTATGCAATCATTTGAGACATTTCTCCTTATACAGAACCTTTTTGGCATAAAGGGTTCCTTAATATTGCGTAAAGAACCAGTTCTGTATTGAATCCCATTGAACCTCTTTTTTTTTCTAAGAGTCTAAATACTTTGAGGGGTGATTGAGTGTTTAATTAACAATTCTAACCATGGACCAAAAGCGATTTAGTCTGTTTTTAATAGTTATAATTATTAAAAACCAGACCCGTCTCACCATGAAGCCCCTGCTGGTAGAAGCCATAACTACATCAAAAAAACATCACCTCTGTTTAATTGCTTTTCCAGGCGACATAAAAATCAGAAATACATCATTACAACAGTTGTCTTAAAAGTTAAAGCTTAAAAAATCGATCATCCGGTTATAGCGTGAAATTTCCCTTTAATATTTTAAGGACAAATTGTACAACAAATTGTAAAAGAGGCCAGGGTTGCAGTGGTTGCCTCACTAACTGGGGTTCGTGAGTAGGCCTACAAGTATTAACTTATTAAGTCATAAACAATGTATACTCTAAATGAAATACTTCCTTATATAGGCTAGATGAAATATTTTATTTGTTTACATGCACGTCATGTTGAGAACGTTATGTATATTGTGATGATTGAATGTAAGCTCAGTCTTATTTGTAAAACTTTAACTTATGAATGCCTTTCTGTTAATGTTCTACAAATATATGAGTACAAAATTATATATATAAAAAAAACATTCACGTCATCTCATGTGACCATTAACCGACATTAGAGAACCCTGAACACGCGAATATAGTTATTCAACTCTTTATGTGTTATTCAATGCGATTATTCAAAATTATTTCAAAATCTCAGGGCTACTGCTAAATTAAATATTTACAAAACATTGCAGAAACATATCCTCTGAGGAAAATATGAGTGTAACACGCCACAGCTCCAGTAGAGGTCGCTCGTCAGTGAGAGAGAGAGAGAGAGAGAGAGAGAGAGAGAGAGAGAGTCCAACGGTCATCACATGTGAGCGCGGGAAACACCACATTTACAGTGTTTTTAATCCTGACTCAGAATGATGATCATGTAAAGTTACTCATCTGAAACTACAGCGAAGGAATCCTCTCTTCTGCAGGTCAGGGCTTGTGACACATAGGAGTTATCTTCATGTTTCTCACTGTTATTTCGATTTATTTTACCTGTGTAAAACGCCCTTATCAAGCACTAACACCAAAGTAAAAGCTCACTTTCTATGGAAGTTATGCTTATTAAATATGACAATATCACGAGATTGTGGTGATTCACGCTAGGAATAATTTATTTGCCCTTAAATGACCAGAGACTCGGACTGTGTCCAGAATCACACCCTACTCTTACTCTTGTGTATTTCAAGGGGAGGGGGTTACTTTAAAAAAACAAAACATTTTTTATTCATGATTAATATTGCATTGCATAGCCTATAATGTGTGCTGGTCAATAGTCTAAAATTAAGAAATAAAAAAAAGGACTAACATCGGAACATTGTACATTTAAGATAGGCTACTTAATTTAATTTATTATTCCAATATCCAAATATGATACTAAATCTCACAGAAAAAAAAGGCTTTTATTTGAGACGTGCTGTCTTTGCATTTGCACATTTTAAACAGGAAACGCAGCTGAATAAACCTTAGCCAATACAAACATAGCCTATTTATAGAAAATAGTTGACAATATAGACAGGAGTCCAATAAAAGCAAAACGAACCACTTATTCTAAAGAGAATATCAAATAGAATATCAAAGTTAGACGAATCGGGCATAGCCTATATAATGAGGACTGTGTTAACAGTAAAACGTCCGTCATTTAACGAATTTAAAAAACACGGATGGATAAAACAAAATGCTTTCTGATATTTTGACAGAAAAAAAAAACACAACCAAGAACAAAATTTAAACTTAGCACATCCATTTTCATTTGACAATTATCTTCTTTCTCTGTGTGCGCGCGGTCAGTGTTTGTGAGAGAGCTCGCGCAGAACTGATACAACAGTACTTTTTAATCCGTAAGTAACTAACGCGCTAGTTTTCATACAAAATAAATATGTAACATTAGTTTAGTTATTATTAACACAATAACGTAACACATGCAGGCTACGTTTGGGAATGAATAAATAAACGCATGTTTCTCCAGACTCGCGTTTATCATCCACAAATTACATAACTTTCATAATCACTAAGCCATAGCGATTTAAATTTTATTTAGATTTATTGTTCAGCATTAACGTTACTTAAGCATATTATAATTTGCGTGGCTGAATGATGTTTTCCTCGTATCTGAGTGACCATGAATGACGGAGTATTTTAAAATAATCCATGCGATTGCGATCACTCCCGTGTGATAATCGAATCCAGATTAAGTTAACTCAATACAATATTACAACTTTCCACATACACCCCAGCCTGTTTACCCTCAGGAGTGAGAAGTACTGTCTTCGCTGATGAACTCAGTCAGACGCGGAAGCGGGATCGAGCGGGATTCTTTATTGCTGTCAAATTTCAGTCTGTTTAATGATGATAGGTCTTATGCATCTGTCAATCATACCCGCTTGCTATCTGGGGAATGAACCCAGCGCTATGATTGGTCGAACTCTTCTTCTTTAGCTCTTGCTTGGTTTGAGGACTGCGCGTGAACAGAGAGGCGCGTCACCAGGTTTTTGCGTAGTTTAGAGTGACAAATCGTACCAGCGTACTTTGAGGTCAACGCGTATCCGCTACGCAAAATGCGTACAGGTTGGCAGGTCTGCCCAGTGTTGCCAGATGTACGATAATTATCGTATTTGTACGATATTTTTGACCTCTGTACGATGTACGATCAATAATGAAAAAAATCCCATAATGTACGATAATTTCAGAGTTTTCAGTCGTTCGTCCAAACACACATCCTACCGCTTCTCTCTCTGACCCAGAATCATTTTGCAGGCTCGCCTGCCTGCACGCAAGCACGCAAGCACGTATACACACACACACACACACACACACACACACTTACACACACAGGCACCACACGGCGTCGCCCGGCCCGCACGTCAACACTACAACCCATCCCCCCCACCCCCCCCCCCACCCCCCCCCCCCCCCCCCCCCGTCAACAAAACCGAACAATCAGCCCTACATGTGGGGATAAATAGCTGTATTCTGCACGGTTACGTCGTGTACGATCATTTTCTTCCAAATACGATAATTTTGAACTACTGGTACGATAATTGGACATTTCCAATCTGGCAACACTGGGTCTGCCTTTGTTTGTTTTGGCCCTGTCATTTCTGCAGCTCGTGACATTGGCAATTAGCACAATCACGAGCTGACCTTCCCCACATGTCGCTCGTTTCCTCTACCCTTTATATACCCAGCTGTGTCTGCCAATGTTTGTCAGTGGATTGTTTTATGTCACGTGTGCGTTTCTTGTTCTTCGTGTGGACCCTGTTCTCGTCTCTAGCGGGACATTCCTGGACTCTCTCTCTGTCAGTTGATGCTCTCCTCCTCCTACACGTCCGTGTGAACCTATCCACCTTTATTTCACTGTGTCACGGAAATGATACATTGTTCACAAAGTTTTATAATAAACTTTTTTCACTTCTCACCACTGCATTTGAGTCCTTCTCATCTCTATACCCCAGTGCTCACGACAGCATATATATATATATATATATATATATATATATATATATATATCTGTATGGTGCAATATACAGTACACTGTGTAGAATATTGTATCCCAAAATGCATTGCACTTGACTTTCCATTCCAAGACATTTTAACATATCTTTCTTGACTTATTGATCAAATTGACTGTTTACAAATGCAAACAAAACTGCATAAAAAATTTACTTTTTAAATGGTTTGCTAAATGAATATTGAGTGCACAGTAGGCAGTGAGCGGATAGTGTGTGTTTCCTTCCAAATGCTGTGAATCAGACTGAATTATTGCCTGAGTGCACTTTCATCAGGCCTATGTCAAGCCATGTGACTCACTGAGCAGAAATTAAAATAAGCAATGTTTTGTTCTTGAACTAGTTTTAGGGCTCCTCCTGTGATGACTAATCAACTCAACACACACACACGACTGCATCTGGAAAAGAAAGAAAAAACATTGCAGAATACTGAACTTACATAACTGTGAATAATGTGAGGAAAGATTTGAGCATATATAACATTAAAAATAAAAAAAATGAAATTAGTTGACTGAATTAATTAATTAATTAAAACTGAATTTTTCTTGTTTTTCCAGTTACATTATCAATGGATAGTTGCCTTTTTCTCCCGTTTTTTAAATTTTACTTGTGCTAAATTGTGACTTCTGAAACAAACATTAGAATAAATGAAATCTAACCGCTTTTCTATTTTTCTATTTTCCGTCTTGTAATTTGCACCGTTGGCGGTTCCATTAGCATGGGGGTGTGGCCGTGGACTAACTTTACTATCATTTCATTGATGCAACTGCTTTATTTACACTGCATGCACTTTGAGGAGAAGTTTAAAAGACGATTTTTCACCTGAAGTGCCAGTTTTTATTGTTAATAACTGCACTGTTAACCCTTGCTGTAAATAAAAGGCCAAATTCTGACAATATCATACCATTTTCCATTAAAACAGTGTTGCCAGTATTTTACTGTAAAAAAACCCTGCTAAGGTCTGTAGCGACAACGAGAATGAACCAAACACAATTGAAGCTTTTAGGTGACTGCCATAGGCTCCAGAGAATCTGCAACCGGAAGGACCTTTTATTGTTAACTAAAGGAAGAACGTTGTCAATGTTTTCTAATTTGGAAAAACAGATCTGTTCAGAAATGGTGAAACAAGAGGCCCTAACAAGAGGTCACCCAACCCCTGCGACTAACAGACTACGTATTTCTTAAGGACCGAGGTCCCATGACAGAGATGTAAAACAGACTTCCCCCTTCTTGAAGACCTTTGAATGACCTCATTGTTGAGACCTCTTAAAAACCACAGAGACAAGAGACTTTTCATATAAAAATGCATACAATCATCACAAAACAATTCTTGACGGACTTATAATCAAACATCGTTCAACTACATAATTCTATATTGTGTCTATGACCCCTGTATGTGTCTATTATGCTTAATCACAAATAAGTCATCTAATTGTTGTAACTATTACCTGTGTGAATGAAAGTGTATCGTGTCTCCTATCAATGCGACCACATATTATTAATTCAGACGATGGCTTGATTTGAAATCTGTGTAAAAATGTTTATGTTCTTAAAATGGAAATTATGTCTAAACTGAATCCTCTGTTCGAGCTGATGAGTAAGCAGACCACAGATAACACATGATTCACGGTGAGAGAAGGGGGGGGGGGGGGGGGGGGGGGGGGGTAGAAAAGACCCCCTTCTCAAATAACCATATAGTATCTTATTGTCCGAATTCCAAATTCCTCCAGGAGGCGGGACAAAACAGTGGAGTTTAAAACCTTAGACCCGAACAGGACTTTGGTAGAATAATGCGCTAGAAGAATAAAACAACTCTTCGGGTGGAGCAGACGATGGTTATAGTAACCATGTAGACGCGTAGAGACAAAGAACCCAAATTAAGATCAGAGGAACGGGTTCAACAGCTTTAATCAAGCCATCATCATCTACTCTCGTCTCAATTTTCTTTCTTTCCTAAGTTTTTCTTTATTTTCTCGTTAAAAGTCTCGGTTCTAAGTTAAGTTTTGCTGCAAAGTTTCGTTTTAACGTTTCAACTGCAAAGCCCGCTTCCAACTTCAAAGACTCTCATTCATCCGCGCCAACACACCACGTGACTGGCTGCCCACGATCTATCCAGGCACGAGAAGACCAGCCACGCAGCGGACCCGGGAAACCCCTCTGACACCGAGGAAAAGGGAACCGCAAAAGCAACGCAAGGACAAGCAAGTAGCCTCCAGACTCTTAGCTGAACTGGTGTTTATTGATGAAATTGCATAGCCCGCCTAAGAAACGATAGAAGGGTTAAATGAATGATTGATGGTTCGTTCAGGTCATGTCTTATAAGTGCATGTAGCAACTTGGGATTTCACCATCTCACTCTTAAAACTCATTTCTTTCCTCACTCTCTTTCTTTCTGCAACTCGTATGAATGTATGTGTGCGTGTGTTTGTGTTAGATAGTAGTTTTATGTTCTAGGATAATCAATAAAGTCTTGTTTATATTTTAAAGATAATTGTCTTGTGTTATGTGCTTACAGATTTATTGTCTTGAACTGCGATCTAAAGCTACCTATGCTTTTACCCTTGAATTATTTCTAAATTTAGCTGTTAGCTGGGAATTAGTCTTTCTTGGCCAGGAAGATATTATATTTCCTAGAATTAATAATTGTTTATGCTTTCCGTTCATTGGATGAACTGATAAAATGATCATACTATTGATTCTGCTACAGTAAATTCTTAAAATAATTAAACTATTAATTATTGATCATAATCCGTTATTAATAATAATTAGTTATATTTATACGGGCGTATAAACGCTACAGGTCTAACAGTGTGTGCTAAATGTAGAATTCGGGAGCAGCGGGAGAAACGGTGGCCTGGCTTATTTCTCGCGCTAGTTTGTATTTATCTAGGCTAGCCTACACTTATTCGTTATTACTTTATTATATTGATGCATGCCTCGATGCAATGATTTCAGAATTCGCCATTTGATAATTAACCGAAACAAATTATGAATCTGCTACTCTTGACATGCAGCATATCATGAGATATGCATATACTACAGGCATATCAAAATCTCGGCTAACGGCTTCTATTGTAATGAATCGAGTTAATAACTGCTAAATTTAAGGGTATACGAGAAGCACTGAAGTTCAATGTTGCCGTGGAAACGAACAATGATGCCCTCGAGTGAAAACATCTGCATCTGAGGAGTTTACTATGTAGCCTAGGCTAAATGAGATGTGCATAAAAGCTAACAAAATCAACAAACATTTGCTAAACCTCATAACTGTAACACAATTATAAAGAAAGTGAAAAGACAGCTAGGGGATCAGTTCAGACACATTGCCTTATGTAAACATAGACTGTTATTTATTTAAAAAAAATAAATTTGATTACTATTGCTATTTTCTTTTTCTTTTAATTTTATATTTCATTTCATTATTTCTGAGTAGACCTAACATGGAACCTTCAATAGGACTACTAGCCCAAAATTAAAAGAAAAAATAATAAATAGCAAAAGTAATTAAATGAAAAAAATTGTAATAAATAACTGTACAGTTTAGTGTACTCTCAGTAAATTTGATAGTTTAATAGTTTTATACTACAAGTTTTCTTTGAGTGAACTTAACATACTTGTAGTTTACTAATTATATATTATTGTTGCTCTTTTAGTGTACTCTCAGTAAACTACTAGTTCCCTTTCGAAGGGAACTCAACAATACGTCAACGACGTTATGGGGAACGCCTCAGGCGTGACAGGTGTCTGAAATCACTATCAAATCACGTCAATCATATTGACCGGCGACAGCCCGTGAATCATTAGCGTGAATGATTAACGTGCGACCTGGAAGTATAAAGGGGCGCCTTGCACACATGACAAATCATCTCATCGTCTTCAGGGACTGTTTGTTTGAAACGCTATTCAAGTTACGAGGTAAGAAAAAGATGAAACGCACAGCTAAGGCAGATTGTTTTCGTAAGTGTGCCGACCCGTGTCCGAGGTTTCTGACTCCGGCCGACACACACGAGCTGTGCGTTTTTTGCTTGGGTGAAGAGCACGCACGGGAGGTTCTCGAGGGAACCCTCTGTGCGAACTGCGAGCGTTTTTCTCTTAAAACGCTCCGCTCTCGTCTGGCCCTCTTCTCGAGTGAAGGGAGTCCGGCGTCTGGACCTCGTGGTGCGGGTCCCGCTCGTGCTGAGGCCGATCGGCGGCTTACATCATGGGGCTCCCAGATGGAGCTTGTCGATCGTCTCGAGAGGGCTGTTAACCTCTCAGATGATTCGACGACTGACGAGGGCGAACTGCAGGTCGATGGGGAAGGTTACTCACCGATTGTACCTGCAGTT
This sequence comes from Gila orcuttii, assembly GCA_026230005.1. NCBI lineage: Eukaryota > Metazoa > Chordata > Actinopteri > Cypriniformes > Leuciscidae > Gila > Gila orcuttii. Next base: position 2,986,150 of record JAPDVR010000002.1, on the reverse strand, counting down.
GATGCTCTTCAGGACGCGCAGGAGATGGCTGAGGAGGTTTATGATCAGGTAGATCCTGAACCTCCTCAGCCATCCTGCCCCGTGTATGCAGAGCTGGTGGATGTGATGGAGCGCGCTGCCAACAGGCTGCAGCTGCCTTGGCAGCGCGCTAGAGGAGAGGTCGCTCGCGGTAGGCTCGACGATCGGTTTCTCCCCGGCCATACACCACCAGCTCAGGTGAGACTTCCATTCCTTCCTGATCTTCATACGGAGATCGAGAGGGCATGGAAGAGCCCATACTCTGCCCGCATTCACCTACATCAGCGGGCCAGTTTCGCTGATGTGGAGGGGATCGGAGAGTATGGGTACGTGTCAATGCCGCCCATTGACGAGACGTTCGCGAACTATCTCGTGTCTGGGCGGGCAGCGACACTGAAAGCTCCAACCCTGCCATCCAAACCGCTGAAAACAACGGCTCGTTTGAATGGCAGAGCATACACGGCAGCAGGTCAGGCCGGTGCTGCACTGCATACCATGGCAGTGTTACAGGCGTACCAGGCCGACCTGCTGAGGGATCTCGACCAGGGGGCAGGGTTGTCCCCTGAGGCGGTCGCTGAGCTGCGCCGCACCACAGATCTGGCTCTCCGGGCTACCAAGCAAACCGCTGCCGCGATCGGACGGTCGATGGCGGCGATGGTGGCCACGGAGAGGCATCTGTGGTTAAATCCAGCCGACATCGGGGAGAAAGAAAAAGCCTTTCTCCTCGATTCGCCGGTTTCGCCTTCCGAACTCTTCGGCACCTCCGTAGAGGCGGTGGTGGAGAAGTTCAGGGAGGCGAAGGCGCGCTCAGCAGCATTTAAAACTTGTATACCGCTGAGATCCGCGTCCGTACCCCGGCAGGTGGGAGGGCCTGGCCCGTCACGGTCTGAGGATCGTAGGCAGGGCCAACGAGCCAGTGTCGCCTCTCGTGCGCCCCCTCCCGCAAGGAGCAGGTCGCAGAGAAGGCGTGACTCCCGCAACAGGAGAGATCTGAGGGAGGTTATCCAGCGCAAACGCACACAGCGTCAGTGATGGATAGCCTCCCCGGAGGGTCATGAAATCTGCCCTCTCCTCTCTCCTGACCCCCAGGCGTTCATTACATCAGGCCTGGGGATGGGCCTATGATGAGAACTATGTTCTGACGGCCCACCTAGGCTTGGTTTGTGGAAACGCCCCTTTCAGGCTCGTGAAGTGGCGGATCCCAGGTTCTTAAAAGAACTATCTGGCTTTACTTCGCACGCCGCAGGTGAGCTGTCCGGTCGTTGAGGGGTATTTTTTGTGATTAAAAAATAAAATGTCTCTCTTTACAGACCGCGTTCCCTGTATAGAGTTATGGGGTCATGTCAAAGTACTAAGGTAAGAGAACTTTTTTGGATTATTAGGGCCCTGAAGTTCCCTGTTAGGTGGCGGTAACTGAGTTTGGCCTTCGGGCTGCTAGGCCACCTTAGGGTAGAGTAGTTGGTCTCTCTCTTTTAGAAGTTTTTACTTAGAGTGTTGACTGACGCTAGTGCTTCAGTTAGATCTTATGTCCGGCCCACGGGGCCGTTTTGACTTCTCTGAGCGATTTTACAGCCCTTTTGTACAGAATAATACATACTATATTCTTTAGTGGCTGTGGCTCCTCCGAGCCCTCAGATAGATCTGTGCTTGCAGGCTGGCCCTCACCAGGGCCGCCTCTGTAGCTGGCCTAGGCTGTACCTGGGATATTGAGGCGCTCTGCTTGGTTTAGCATTTCTTCCTCTGACTCTTCAATTTGTGAATGTATGTTTCTAACATCCCTGTATAACAGCCTCCTCCCACGGGAGTCGTTAGGCCAAGGCCCGCCCCCTTCTCTGCATTCTGGGGCGACTAGAGTAATACAGCTTGGTGCAGAGGTGGTTTATAAGGACGTGGTAGGCCTCAAACTGGCCTCCATCTGTTTATGTCTTTATTGAGCAGGGTTTGGCCGTCTTTTCACTTCACGGAGAAGACTGGATTTGTCTGCCCGACCCTGCCGTGTAGAACTGGTTAGGCCGCCAGTATAGGCTTTAGTTACCTCGCTGAGCTACTGCTCAAGCGCTGGGTCGTAGGTGGTGGCTTTCAAGTCAAGCCCCACTCCCCTAGGTTGGGCACAGATACATTTCTGTCACCCCTAGAGCCGCTGGCAGGCCCGCAAAAAAAAAAAAAAAATGGTAACTTCAGGTGAGGTTTGAGTATTCCCCTGTGATTCAGGGTAGGTCTGAGCGCTTCACTCCCAGTTCTGTTTTATCCTACCTCGCACCACTGTGGCTCGGGTCGAGTATGAAGTAAGCTTCACTTCTTCTTTGGTCGAAGTACGCTCCCCTGAAGCCAGAGCATTGCCCTGAGCTGACGCCCATGCATAGATGGTAGGCCCCTGACTGTTTGGGGCCTCCGTTTAGGCAGAGTGGTGTATGTTGTACTCCCCTTGTTTTTAAGGGTGCTAGCTTTCTTGCGGAGTACACTGCCATGGGCAATGTGATTAGGCACCAGGATGCTGTAGGCGCTGTGTAAACAGCTTTTTCTGCCAACGAAGGCTGCGCCATTAGGTAGTAGGCCTCAGCAGGCCTCCTTGATTGGACAGCCCCCTAGAGGGCACTGTAGGCCAGCTCACTTTACGTGGTTGGCCTTGGTGGTTCGGGCAGTTGACTCACTAATGGGTAGTAGGCCTTTAAACAGGCCTCCTCGGAGATGAGTCCCAACATTGTGGGACAGCTTGTGTAGTATGGTTCCCAACAGTGTACTTTATGGCAGAATATGATTTGCTATTAGCTAGTAGGCCCGACCAGGCCTCCCTGATAGGCAAGTCCCCAGCTGGCTGGCCTAGCAGGCCACCTTATACTATCACCCGGACTCAGGGCTCAAAGCTACCAGTGGTTATCAGGTAGTAGGCCACTCAGGCCTCCCTGAAGGTGAATTCCCACTTAAGATGGTTATCAGGTAGTAGGCCTCACCCGGCCGCCCTGAAGGCGAATTCTCACTTACGTTGGCTATCAGGTAGTAGGCCTCTCTGGGCCTCCCTGAATGTGAGCTCCCAAATATTGTGGCTGTCAGGTGGTAGGCCGCTCTGGGCCTCCCTGAATGTGAGCTCCCAAATATTTTGGCTGTCAGGTAGTAGGCCTCACCAGGCCTCCCTGAAGGTGAGTTCCCACATGCTGTGATTATCAGGTAGTAGGCTCCTCCAGGCCTCCTTAAATGAGAACGGTCAGGTAGTAGGCCTCACCAGGCCTCCCTGAAGGTGAGTTCCCACATGCTGTGATTATCAGGTAGTAGGCTCCTCTAGGCCTCCTTGAATGAGTACGGTCAGGTAGTAGGCCTCACCAGGCCTCCCTGAAGGTGAGCTCCCCACATACTGTGGTTGTAAGGTAGCAGGCCTCACCGGGCCTCCCTGAAGTTGAGTTCCCACGTACTGTGGCACCCCACTTACTGTGGTTATCAGGTAGTAGGCTTCACAGGCCTTCCTGGAGGTGAATTCCCACTTACGTTGGCTATCAGGTAGTAGGCCTCTCCGGGCCTCCCTGTAACGTTCCCTAGTGGTGCTGGGTTTATGAAGCTAGTGGTCTCTTGCTATCAGTTTCAGCTAGCCTTAATAGGCAGCTGCTGAAGGCGAGCTTGCGCCCTGGCTCGCTAAAGTGTTCATTCTCTGCTATTGGTTCCCTCTCGGAACTTTTTCTGCCTACAGCCTGGTTCGCCTACCAGGCAGACCTGTGCTCCCCTCACCGAGGGTCTCTATGAGCATACGGCTTCCTGAGTATGGTCAGACGGTCGTAGGCCTCTCGTGAGGCCTCCCAGTTAGATCAGCCCTTAGGCCTTCACAGGCCTCCTCAGTGTTTTGAAACACAGACACTGGGTTGATCCGTGGATCGAGTAGAGAAACTCCCCTCGCTAGCAAGGGTTGGAAAGCACTTTGCTGAGTCATACTCTCCGGGATATCCCGTCTCTGAGATCCGGGCCGAGTGGTTCGCTGCCAGCTTCGCAGTCCCTCGGGTTGGATGCCTTACCTAAGGCTTTGTTGTCCAGAGGCTCTGTCTTCAGACAGACAGGATTTGGCCAGACTAAGTGTCTATTTTCTGACGCCAGGTCAGGCCGTCCTGGTGGCATTTCGGGGTGAGTACGTTCCCCTGAATAGTGACTGGCTGGGGTTCCTTCAGGTTCCCTAGCCACATTCCCTAGAAGGGACCCCTTCTAATTGGAAGCTGTGGTTCCAGGCCCGGAGCCGGCCCAGGTAGACCTTTCATTTAACCATGTTTATGAAGGTTTTTCTGTGAGGCTGTAGCTTGGGCTATGACCGTAGGGAATGCTGTCACTGACAGCCCAGTGTGACCTGAGGGTGAGTGGTTCTAGCGTTTCATTTGAATTTGCTGGTTCTGACAGTTGTCACTGCCACTTGGCATGCACTCCCCTTAGCATGGCGGAGTTGGTATATCGTTCCCCATAACGTCGTTGACGTATTGTTGAGTTCCCTTCGAAAGGGAACGTCTCAGGTTACGACTGTAACCTATGTTCCCTGAGAACAGGGAACGAGACAATACGTCTCCCTGCCATGCCTCGGGGCTTGCCTACCGTACAGTCCCTTCAGACGATAAGGTGATTTGTCATGTGTGCAAGGCGCCCCTTTATACTTCCAGGTCGCACGTTAATCATTCACGCTAATGATTCACGGGCTGTCGCCGGTCAATA
>JAPDVR010000002.1:2963955-2973955 GCA_026230005.1 Gila orcuttii | reverse complement strand
GCCTTCACATTGGGACACAGCTAGAATATCCATTACAACTCTCTTCCTTAACAAATGCACTTCATTTTATACAACACATTACTGCCACCTGTTGGAGTCAATCAGTACTCCTCACATAATAGATCTACTCATTACAGTATGAGAGAGCTGTTTTTGTCAATTGTATGTTTTAATTTAAAATATTTGTGATTTTAACATAAGTAGTAGTAGCAGTAGTAGTAGTAAAATCTTTATTTGTCCCTTTGCAGGGCAATTTAAGCAGCATCAAAAACCTCCTAACATACAATTTAATACATCACAAAATATCAAAAACATCACATCACAAATCCTGAGCATTTACAATACTTCTAGCTACTATTAAAAGTTCACGGTACCTTTATGTTTGTTGCAGATAAGTATTTACACTCATAACTGCATTTGAAACAAAAGATCTAGAAGCTTTAATAGTCCTCCATTTGGGCGCTCTATATCGCCTATCTGAGGGAAGCAGTTCAGATTCTGAAAGCAAGGTGTGAGATGTATCATCCAGGATTGTCAAAGACGTCCTAAGAACATTCCTCTAACACAGAGTAGACAAAGCTATCTGTACAGAGCCTGTAATCTTTGACCCTAAATGAGTAATGCTCTGATGCTGGGATCTACTTTTAACATGCTTATCCACTTCAAAGGACTTAAGCTTCCTCAATAAATAAAACCGTTTATGTGCTTTCGATATAATAAGATTTGTGTTTTCCACCCACTTAAGCTTGCCATCAATTAATGTACCCAAATACTTGTATGAACTGACCTTCTCAACTTCTTTACCCGCAATAACTCATTTAGATGTAGTTTCAACAGAATTATCGTCATATCCTTGGTTTTGGAGACGTTAATTTGTAAATGAGAATCCTCACACCAATCCGAAAAATAATTCAAAATAGGCCTACATGTTTAAATGTTTTGCCATTTGCTTGAGCAACTTAATATAGAAATCTATATAGAAGTAATGCATTGAATAATATGTTTTTTTATGTGTATTGAGTTTAAACGTGAATAAGTCTGTGAAAGAGTGTAGACCTACTAGAACTACTGTGTACAAATAGAATCTCAATGCTGAAACTTTTTTGTATTATTTTATAAAAGTCGCTGAAAATAAAAATATTGATTTGAAATAAAAAATAGAGAATACATTTTTTGTTTGTTGTACAGCCGTAGATCAGTTGCGCACTGCAAACGCAATGTATGTGAAAGCACAATAAACCACATTTAGTCTCGTTTTTATTCGTCAACAATATTGTATTATACACTTAATTATAGTCATCGTCACATGCCCAGCATTTACGTTGCGCCTCGTCTCATTTTCGTCACGTGATAAAGGTTCGTTGACGACGATATTTAATCATAATTTTCGTTGACGAAAGCGTGTCAGGCTACTCATTGTCGTAATCATACTCTAGATTTAATATTATCACATGGAATCAATGTTGATGTAGTTGTTTTGTTTGTAGCAGTAAATGAAGTAAATGTGTTATCGGTCAAAAGTTCAGTATGGTGTACCACAAGGCTCAGTACTAGGACCGCTGCTGTTCACTCTGTACATGCTACCCTTAGGAGATATCATTAGGAAGCATGGAATTAGTTTTCACTGTTATGCTGATGATACTCAGTCTAAGACAAATAAAAATGTACATTGTGATAATGAAGCAATATATTACTCTCCTTTGATTGTAACACAAACATGCATTTCTGTAAAGCTGCTTTGGAATTACAGGTCCTTCTCAAAAAATTAGCATATTGTGATAAAGTTCATTATTATCCATAATGTAATGATAAAAATTAAACTTTCATATATCTTAGATTCATTGCACACCAACTGAAATATTTCAGGTCTTTTATTGTTTTAATACTGATGATTTTGGCATACAGCTCATGAAAACCCAAAATTCCTATCTCAAAAAATTTGCATATCATGAAAAGGTTCTCTAAACGAGCTATTAACCTAATCATCTGAATCAACTAATTAACTCTAAACACCTGCAAAAGATTCCTGAGGCTTTTAAAAACTCCCAGCCTGTTTCATTACTCAAAACCGCAATCATGGGTAAGACTGCCGACCTGACTGCTGTCCAGAAGGCCATCATTGACACCCTCAAGCAAGAGGGTAAGACACAGAAAGAAATTTCTGAACAAATAGGCTGTTCCCAGAGTGCTGTATCAAGGCACCTCAGTGGGAAGTCTGTGGGAAGGAAAAAGTGTGGCAAAAAACGCTGCACAAGAGAAGAGGTGACCGGACCCTGAGGAAGATTGTGGAGAAGGACCGATTCCAGACCTTGGGGACCTGCGGAAGCAGTGGACTGAGTCTGGAGTAGAAACATCCAGAGCCACCGTGCACAGGCGTGTTCAGGAAATGGGCTACAGGTGCCGCATTCCCCAGGTCAAGCCACTTTTGAACCAGAAACAGCGGCAGAAGCGCCTGACCTGGGCTACAGAGAAGCAGCACTGGACTGTTGCTCAGTGGTCCAAAGTACTTTTTTCGGATGAAAGCAAATTTTGCATGTCATTCGGAAATCAAGGTGCCAGAGTCTGGAGGAAGACTGGGGAGAAGGAAATGCCAAAATGCCTGAAGTCCAGTGTCAAGTACCCACAGTCAGTGATGGTCTGGGGTGCCATGTCAGCTGCTGGTGTTGGTCCACTGTGTTTTATCAAGGGCAGGGTCAATGCAGCTAGCTATCAGGAGATTTTGGAGCACTTCATGCTTCCATCTGCTGAAAAGCTTTATGGAGATGAAGATTTCATTTTTCAGCACGACCTGGCACCTGCTCACAGTGCCAAAACCACTGGTAAATGGTTTACTGACCATGGTATTACTGTGCTCAATTGGCCTGCCAACTCTCCTGACCTGAACCCCATAGAGAATCTGTGGGATATTGTGAAGAGAAAGTTGAGAGACGCAAGACCCAACACTCTGGATGAGCTTAAGGCCGCTATCGAAGCATCCTGGGCCTCCATAACACCTCAGCAGTGCCACAGGCTGATTGCCTCCATGCCACGCCGCATTGAAGCAGTCATTTCTGCAAAAGGATTCCCGACCAAGTATTGAGTGCATAACTGAACATAATTATTTGAAGGTTGACTTTTTTTGTATTAAAAACACTTCTTTTATTGGTCGGATGAAATATGCTAATTTTTTTAGATAGGAATTTTGGGTTTTCATGAGCTGTATGCCAAAATCATCAGTATTAAAACAATAAAAAAATTTTTTTTTTTCATAGCAAAAGAGCAAAAAGACAACCTGTACCCCAAAAGAGGCAGCAGAAAATAACCCTAATTTATGTAAAGTTAGACATTTTAGCTGTCTTTTGGTAAAAATTGAAATAGTTATGTTAGTGTTCAGAAACTTGAACTGCATATCACTACATGCTACTGTGACTTTTTAATTATGTTAATTCTGGATGATGAATTTGGGGTGACAGAAAAAAAATGCAAAAGCTATGTTTTGTGTGTGTGCATGCGTGCGTGCGTGTGTGTCCCCGTCCATGCAAGGGTGTGACACGCATCATAACATAAAAATGCAACAACGAAAACTACATCAAGGGATTTCTGATTTTCTCCAAGAACTGATTTCTTGATTTCTCTACCTTAAACATTGTGTTTACTGTTTTGTTTTGAACTGGGGTGTAAATGTGAGTGTCATTGTTATTTAATGTTTATGTGGAATCCAATACAATAGAATTGTTTGAAATTATTGATTTATAAAGAGAGCTTATGTTCGTAATTCTGAGTATGTGAATTTGTGTGTAATCCACTGATAGTGTACAGAACAATTTAATTCAAATTGAAAGTACAATTAAAGGTATATTTCAAGTATAATAATTAATACCTAAATAGAAACATCGTAGTGTACTTAAAGTGCAAATATAATTAGTAAACTTTGATGTTAAGTCCACTTAAATAAAACTTGTAGTATAAAACAACTAAACTACTGAGAGTACACTAAAAGAGCAAAAAGAATATATAGTTAGTAAACTACAAGTATGTTAAGTTCACTCAAAGAAAACTTGTAGTATAAAACTACTAAACTAACAATTTAATGAGTACACTAAAAATGAGTACACTAAGTATACTTGCAGTATAAAACTACTAAACTAGTAGTTTACTGAGAGTACACTAAAAGAGCAAAAAGAATATATAGTTAGTAAACTACAAGTATGTTAAGTTCACTCAAAGAAAACTTGTAGTATAAAACTACTAAACTAACAATTTAATGAGTACACTAAAAATGAGTACACTAAGTATACTTGCAGTATAAAACTACTAAACTAGTAGTTTACTGAGAGTATACTTCAAAGTGTACTTTCATAAACAAAATTTTTTGCTACAAGTATTAAAATAGTAAACTACTAGTATACTCATAAGTTCACTTGCAGTACAAATGAGAAATGTAATTATAAACTAGTTGTGCACTTAAAGTTTACTACTGTTACACTTATAGTACACTTAAACATATACTTTTATACTAAAAGCGGGCCAATTTAGTCCCAAGTGGTATTAAAATAATAGCTACACTTACAAGTTTACTACTAGTACATGTATCATGTGTCAATAGACATTAGTATACTTACTACATAAAGTATACTTAAACATATACTTGAACATTCCTTAAGTAGCCTATACTTCATAAAACTAACTTCTTTTTCGTAAGGGAAGGTCAAAGCAGGGTATGTGATAAAGACAAAAACGTGATAAAGACATCTTCAAAAGTTCAAAAACTTTGCAGTCGTGTTTGCATGTGTTGAACTTGTGAGGACAGAATAAAGTTTTTGCAGATTTCTGACTGACCTACAAATCTGCATGCAGAAACCCAACTTTACTCATTGATTTATAGATTTAACACTCAGTCCTGAGCTTGAGGATCATGTTCTGCAGAGTTCAGCTAAACACACTAAACTGGATATCCTGAAGACCTTGCTTATCTGGTTCAGGAGTGTTAGCCTAGCCTAGCTAAACTGTGCAGGACATTGCCCTGACATTAGCTCGTTACATTCATTGAATGTGATTTATCAACAGCTAGTACATCTTAAAATATAGAGATCAGGACAAATAAAAGTTCCAGATGGACAGACATTAAATGGAAAAATCAGTGTGAATAACAATATCTTAAAATAAACTAGAGTGGCAAACTTTGAGGTAAGGTTCAAGTTTTAGTTAGTTGTACAGCTTGAAGTGTAAAGCTTGTTCTTATACACAGATATGGCCTATTTATGAATGAAATTCATGCATTTATTTGTCATTTAAACTGATGCAAACAGGGAAAGAATAACGTTATGATTTTAATTAATCCCAAACCCTGCTAATTATGCCAATATTAATGTACGTTCACTGATTCTAGCTTTTCTCTTTTCTGTCTCTTTCTTTTCATGTGAAATGAATAGGCTACACATGCTTACATTCATAAATATAAACTTTATTTCTATTCAATTTTCTAAATTATTATTACATGTGTCACACACGCCTACATCTGCCTTTTGATGTAAATAAAAGACGAGAGGGGTAAATGTTACGGACATATTATCATGGTACAGTTCAGCCTATTATTGATTTTTATTTCCACTTCTCTTTTATCCAAAGAGACGGAACTGTATTTGCACTGTATGTATCAATAGGAAATACATCATGCTAAAATAATCTGTCATATACTGGTTGATTTGGGTCAAAACTTTCTGCCACGCACTGCACCATTACACTATTGTTACTGTTGATATTAAATCGTTAACATAATTTCAGACGTCAGTGGCCAGAGTTTGTGTAAATAGGGGTAAATCTGCCAACAAGGATATTTCCACTTAGATATTTCGACAATAATTATTACCTAGATCAGAAGTCTTGTGGCCCACTTAGCAGTTTCTGTACAGGCAGGGGTTTTCCATCAAACAATAGATGGCTGTGAAAGATAGACCGTCATTAAGAGGTGAAATAACATTTACAGAAGTCAATCAACTTTGTTTTTTTTGTTTTGTTTTTTGTGACTAACGATCATGGAAGAATTTACTTTTTTGTAGCATGTTTCCCCTCTGAAGATATAAACATACACTTGGGAAAGAGTTGATTGTCCTTGGAAAATGTTGGATCTTGCCTCTGAAAAAGGGTTGACCCTCAAATGGCAGGTTTCTAGAATTAGAGAGAAAGGTGAGAGAAGTAAAACATAGAAGAAAATTAAGTTGATCAGTCATTGCGAAAAAAAAAACAGATAAGAAAAAAGCACAAAAATGCCTCCCTGGCCAGAGAGAAATTCAGATGTCTTGCAGGCAGTGCTTAATTTATAAATGAATAAATTCCAGATTAAAATTAGCAATTAAAAGGCGACACTGGCCATTCAACTTCAGTTTTTCCAGAACATACAATGACGTCACTAAACGGTGATATAGAAACTATAAGAGCATTATTCACACGTTTCTGAATGGCCTCGGGTATTATTCTGTTACATAGCTGAAACATTTTTTAAATATGTGTAGCTACAAATATGATTATTATGAAACACCACTGACATCCAGTTTACTAACATTTATTCTGTGCCAAGTGAAAAGTAAATGAATTAAATCACTCACCTTGTCTAATCTTCAAGAAGGCCCCACAGTGCCGGTCAATTTGTAACCATAGTAACCCTTGCCGGACAATTTGACCCATTTTGATTTTTGAGTTGTCGGAAATATGGAAATTGAGTTGTCAACTGAGTTGTCGGATTTTTGAGTTGTTTGAGTTGTAGGAAATAACCTAATGTTATTTTTCGTGAAGTTTTGTGTGACTTTTTCTCATTTAGGGTCATGAATATGCATGTAAAGTTTCAACACACTGATGTGTTTTGACATATACACAGATATAATTTCTGTTACGTTTCTGATTTTCGTGGGTCAATTTGACCCGCATATTTTAACGTTCAAATGAATCTGTAGGCCATAAAATAATACGATTTCTTTGGTAATATTCAATACTGAAAAATATTTGGTCAGTCCACAGATGGTAAAAATTAGCTGTTATTTCTTTTTTCAAGCTATCTGAAATACTACCTAACCTATGTTATTTTTCTTGAAATTTTGTGACTCTCATTCTCATTTAAGGTCATGAACATGGAAGCAAAGTTTCAACACGCTGATGTGTGGTGAAATCTGCATACAGAAATTTTATACGATCTTGCTCAATTTGACCCATATAGACAGCTGTTCAAAAACAACTGTACAGACCCAAAAAAAAAAAAAAAACATTTATTTGTTGTATGTGAGAGCTCTTCAACTCTAGTCCTGAAGTGCCAGTGTCATGCTGAATTAAACAACTTTTTCATTAAAAAGTTTGTGAGAGTAAAAAGTTGTTTTACCTGTTAACTGTCAGTCCCATTTTTTGAGCATAGAAATGAAAACGACGTTTCCAACTTAAATTGTTAAAAATCTTGAATACTTCATGTGTTGTCAATTTTTAAATGGAACATTTCAGAGATTATTGTAGAAGTAAAAAAAAAAGTTGTAAAAGTAAAGTTTAAAAAAAGTTATAGACGTTTAAAATATATATTTTACAAAACATGTTTAACGCTAAAACTTCAAGAAAATCAAAACCAAATATCTGAACAAGTTCTGTGCCAAATTTTAGGTTCAGGTTTAGGCTTGGATTTTTTTGTGCGCATACCGAACTTTTCCACTGGATTAAAACCAGACTCCACCTGTGACCATATACGATTTCAATATATAGTTTGAGTGATCTGAACCATATATTTCCATACTATTCAAAATATGTGTAATAGTGGACATCCTATTCAGAAGTAGTTTGGGCAGTAATATTAATAGTTGATTTGAATTCAATCTCTAAAAAACATCTGGAAAGAATCAGAGCGTGTGTTATAGTTTGGCACCACATCAAAAATGACTTCATTTTCTGATTTTCTTCTGAAAATCAGTCAGCAAATATGAAAACTAGAGTCTGAAAGCTTTCAAATTATCTATAGTTTGTCAACATTACTTTAGGTTTAGACTAAGATATTATAGTTGTGTAATCGCAAAAACGTCATTTGCTGCGTGTGTCAGTCGCATATCAGTGTCCTTTTGCAATCCAAGTTCTAACGTGAGCAATGGTGGTCCAACAAGGCATAGAAATAGCAGTGTTGAAATCGTCTTTACGTTTAGAGAGGCGCAGCTCAGTGTACATATCAAATTCATACGAGTTCAAATTCATTGAGCCGTGTTCCCATTCTGCGCTGAAGATGGAAATTGTATTGATGCACTTTAAAAGTTAATTGAGTTAATTTGAGACCTGTCCTTGTACTCTCGGTAAGCTTTCAGTTCATTAATCATCATGCTGTCTTCTTGTCCTCGTCCTGTTCCCAATAAACACTCCTCCATATTCAGCGTGAGCTGGAAAGGAGTTCTCTTGTACCTTTGGCTTATTACCATGTGTTGCCCAGGCTGATCTGACATGGCGTCAAACACTCGCATTTGTCGTTCAATTGATTTGCGTGCGTCAACTATCGTGCTCTTTTTCTGGAGTTCAACCAATTGCTCAGAAAGTTCCCGAAGAGCATTAAAATGAGTCCCAAATTGTTAATGAAAGCATGAGAGGATTTACGCGCGGATGAGACCCGTGTCGCGTGAGGCATTTGGGCCTCATTTATAAAACGTTGCGTATAAGGGTGTAACGATACCCTCATGTCACGATTCGATACATATTACGATACTGAACTCACGATACAATATTATTCCGATACTCCAAGACATATGGTAAAAGGTTAACAAAAAATGTACTGTTCATTAAAATGCTAAATTTGATATTACATTGTGGGTTTAAATGAATAGGCTTGGACTTGGTGCTTGTAACCCAAGGACAATGGTGACACCGGAATAACAATATTCATGAGTTATTGTAGATGAATATGCTTGCACGCTTTCACTGACTAGATATATTTAAAATGATGTCGGCCACTTTTTACTGATAACATCAGACATTTGGCATTATCAGGACCCACAAATATTCCCCCATTGCATTATTATACATTATAATCAACATTATATATAGTAGTTTAATGTGGTACTTACACTAAAACTCTGAAAACTTGAATTTTTTCTCACACAGTAATTTTTATTTTGGGGGGACTATCCACGATACATATTGTCACTATCCACGATACGTATTGTTGCATTTTTGTATTGCGATATATTGTGGCACGATATATTGTTACACCCCTAGAAACCGTCCTACGTTTCTCAAATGCAGAGGTTGACAGTAGTGAAGTATTTTTACTTTACTCAAGTAAATGTTTCAAGTATCTGTACTTTATCAGTGTTTTTCTTTGTAAAACTTTTACACCACTATATTCCAAAGTACTTTTCACTGCACTACATTTAAATAAAAGTCCATGCTCCAAATGTTTTTTTACATTTGATAATTAAGTGCATTAGACATTTTGAAGTAAAAATTCTCAAGTAATTAAAAGTTTTACTTGTGATACGTAAGATAGCACTAGATTACTTGAGATAAGTAAGAAAGTACTCGATTACCAACGTTAGTAATTATTAAATGAAATTCAATATGAAACGTAGTGCAGTAAAAAGTACAACATTATGCTTTGGATTGTTGTGAATTAAAAGTTTTCCAAAGAAAAACACTCAGATAAAGTTCAGACACTTGAAAAATGTACTTAAGTAGAGTATACTGTCCACCTCTCCTCAAATGTGTGTATGCCTCCCTTCCAGAAGTGAAAGTTATAAATCGCAAATGATCCTGAAATCGTGCTCAGCTGAATGGTTTTTGGATCTTGATCCTAAGAATTGCTCAACTGTAGTCCTCCGACTCTCAGCTCAGACCCTGATGTTTAAAGACAGTTTAATAAGTATGAATGCTGCCGTGGATTTTAGCGTACACTCTCTAAGATCAAATCTGTGCATATGCATGTTTATTAAAAAGGCCCTTGGAGAGCGGGGTCATTTTTTCCATTTAAACGCGACAGTGTCTAGAATTCTCCCAGAGTTGCGCATCTGAAAAG
>JAPDVR010000002.1:2896455-2961455 GCA_026230005.1 Gila orcuttii | reverse complement strand
GACTGGAGTTTCCTGGTTGTTTCCTCTAGTAAAACAAGTATGAGGTCGCCTAGATACCAGGCCTAAATGCTACAACCCTTTCCTCGACACCTGTGACCCCTTTCCTTGATCTTACACACTCATTTCCTTCTTTCCTCAAGAACATGCTTGCGATAACCACCCCATGACTCACTGCACTAGACCTATTATTAGATACTTGTAAAAGCCCCTCAACTGACCTATCGGTAAGGCGTTCCCCGTGCAACTGATACTCATATGCTTGAATAGGATGGATTGGTGCTGTAAACTCAATGAACAGGACAATAGAGACACCAGCATAACAATATTCATGATTCTGAAGCTGGAAATACAGAATTATTTTACACGAATATTTGCACTCAGTCACTGGATAGATATATTTAAAATAATGTAGGCCACTTTTTACTGGTAACAAGACATCTGGCATTATCAGGACCGACAAATATTCCCCCATTACATTATTATACATTATATTCAACATTATAGTTGTTGAATGTAGTACTGACACTAGAACTAGAACTAGAATTTTTTTCTCACACAGAAATGTTCATTTTGGGTGAACTATACACAATACATCTTGATGGATTTTTTATTGCGATATATTGTGACACGATATATTATACACCCCAAATAAATATAAATAACGATTTGCAAAATGTTTTATTATTCATGTAAATGTGAGTGAACTCCTGAGGCTCGTCTTTGAGGAGGTTGTGGACCCCTCTCCATTTGTTGATGACAATCCCCATTCCCACGGCCCATTGTGCAGACTATGACACAAAGAGGAACTGATTGCCCGCCATGTTTCCAGATTCAGTACTTCCAGATTTTGTCATTTTACAGTCGTAATTCCTGTGTTTTAACCCGGATACGCCAGGGGTTTCCGGCACATGGAAACCCCTGGCGTATCCGGGTTAAAACACAGGAATGACGACTGTAAAATGACAACAGCTGACGAAGCTGCGATACGTCACATGCCGGAACTGCCTAAAATTAAAAGACAGCACATTTAATCTTTGAGAGCAAATTTTACATAAATGTTTTTTTTCTGTGTTTGTAAATAAAGATTATTTAAGTAAGAAATCTGGTTTCACTTTATTTTGATGGTTCCCCTAACACATTCTGCTGACTATAAGTAATGTTGCACCTACATGTCTGCAAACTCTCTTTAGAGTTAATATCAGTAGACTGGTAGGGTTAGAATAAGTTGACATGTAGTTGCAAAGTTACTTATAGCTAGCTGAATGTCTGTTTGAGGACCATCACAATAAAGAGTTTGCAAACATTAAACATACAGTCTACTAATACTCTAATGAGAGTTAGTTGACATGTAGTTGCAAAGTTACTTATAGTCAACAGAATGTTACAAAGGACCATCAAAATAAAGTGTTACCAGAAATCTTAAGGTTATGAGTTAAGGTTATGCAATGTAATTTTTTTTAATGATATTAATTTGAGTCTTCGTATGGTTTATCGCATATTATTACACGGCTCTGTGGAAAACTTGATTCTGATTGGTGAATCGTGTCATCCAGCGGTATATTATTCCCAGATAACACCCTCTGAGAACAGAAACACAGGCGCATCCGGGTCACTGCGCTGTACACTCGCTAGGAACGGGTTTACTTCGTGGAAGGTTTGCATTTGGTGAGCTAATACAGTTTTTTTCAATTGCTTACACACTAAAATTAAAACTTTCCCACTATTAGCAAAACCTTACTCTCAAGGAGCAAAACACCAGCCTAGATTTGCACAATTGTAAGCACATTGTCAGCTTCACCCTTTTTGCAAAACATTACACACATTTTCACACCTTAGACACAGATAAGGATTGTGAGGTTACTTCCTTGTCATTACCAAGCCCCGGTTTGCCATTGACCACACTAATGAATGAATTGGATATGCACATCTGGCGTGGAAGCACACATGTGCTAATTTGAAAACGCAGCACTCAGGTGTGCTATAAAAGGCAGCAGGTGAGTTCACCTGTCTTCAACAAAAATGGAAGGAGCTAGAAGAAGAAGAAGAAGAAGAAGAAGAGTGAGAATAAGAGGGGGAGCTCAAAGAGGAGATGAAGGAGGTAGAGGAAGAGGAGGAGGTAGAGGAAGAGGTGAAGGAGGTAGAGGAGGAGGAGAAAGAGGTAGAGGAGGAGGCCCAGGTAGAGGAAGAGGAGAAGGAGGTAGAGGAAGAGGTGAAGGAGGTAGAGGAGGAGGAGAAGGAGGTAGAGGAGGAGGCCCAGGTAGAGGAAGAGGAGAAGGAGGTAGAGGAAGAGGTGAAGGAGGTAGAGGAGGAAGAGGAGGAGGCCCAGGTAGAGGAAGAGGAGAAGGAGATAGAGGAAGAAGAGAAGGAGGTAGAGGAGGAGGAGAAGGAGGTAGAGGAGGAGGCCCAGGTAGAGGAAGAGGTGAAAGAGGTAGAGGAAGAGGTGAATGAGGTAGAGGAAGAGGTAGAGGAGGAGGAGAAGGAGGTAGAGGAGGAGGCCCAGGTAGAGGAAGAGGAGAAGGAGGTAGAGGAGGAGGAGAAGGAAGTAGAGGAGGAGGCCCAGGTAGAGGAAGAGGAGAAGGAGGTAGAGGAAGAGGTGAAGGAGGTAGAGGAGGAAGAGGAGGAGGCCCAGGTAGAGGAAGAGGAGAAGGAGATAGAGGAAGAAGAGAAGGAGGTAGAGGAGGAGGAGAAGGAGGTAGAGGAGGAGGCCCAGGTAGAGGAAGAGGTGAAAGAGGTAGAGGAAGAGGTGAATGAGGTAGAGGAAGAGGTGAAGGAGGTAGAGGAGGAGGAGAAGGAGGTAGAGGAGGAGAAGGAGGTAGAGGAGGAGGCCCAGGTAGAGGAAGAGGAGAAGGAGGTAGAGGAGGAGGAGAAGGAAGTAGAGGAGGAGGCCCAGGTAGAGGAAGAGGAAAAGGAGATAGAGGAAGAGGAGAAGGAGGTAGAGGAGGAGGAGAAGGAGGTAGAGGAGGAGGCCCAGGTAGAGGAAGAGGAGAAGGAGATAGAGGAAGAGGAGAAGAAGGAGATAGAGGAAGAGGCCTAGGTAGAGGAAGAGGTGAAGGAGGTAGAGGAAGAGGTGAAGGAGGTAGAGGAGGAGGCCCAGGTAGAGGAAGAGGAGAAGAAGGGGATAGAGGAAGAGGCCTGGGTAGAGGAAGAGGTGAAGGAGGTAGAGGAAGAGGAGAAGGAGGTAGAGGAGGAGGCCCAGGTAGAGGAATAGGAGATAGAGGAAGAGGAGAAGGAGATAGAGGAAGAGGCCTAGGTAGAGGAAGAGGTGAAAGAGGTAGAGGAAGAGGTGAATGAGGTAGAGGAAGAGGTGAAGGAGGTAGAGGAGGAGGAGAAGGAGGTAGAGGAGGAGAAGGAGGTAGAGGAGGAGGCCCAGGTAGAGGAAGAGGAGAAGGAGGTAGAGGAGGAGGAGAAGGAAGTAGAGGAGGAGGCCCAGGTAGAGGAAGAGGAAAAGGAGATAGAGGAAGAGGAGAAGGAGGTAGAGGAGGAGGAGAAGGAGGTAGAGGAGGAGGCCCAGGTAGAGGAAGAGGAGAAGGAGATAGAGGAAGAGGAGAAGAAGGAGATAGATGAAGAGGCCTAGGTAGAGGAAGAGGTGAAGGAGGTAGAGGAAGAGGTGAAGGAGGTAGAGGAGGAGGCCCAGGTAGAGGAAGAGGAGAAGAAGGGGATAGAGGAAGAGGCCTAGGTAGAGGAAGAGGTGAAGGAGGTAGAGGAAGAGGTGAAGGAGGTAGAGGAAGAGGTGAAGGAGGTAGAGGAAGAGGTGAAGGAGGTAGAGGAAGAGGAGAAGGAGGTAGAGGAGGAGGCCCAGGTAGAGGAAGAGGAATAGGAGATAGAGGAAGAGGAGAAGAAGGAGATAGAGGAAGAGGCCTAGGTAGAGGAAGAGGTGAAGGAGGTAGAGGAAGAGGAGAAGGAGATAGAGGAAGAGGAGAAGAAGGAGATAGAGGAAGATGAAGAGGAGATAGAGGAAGAGGAGAAGAAGGAGATAGAGGAAGAGGCCTAGGTAGAGGAAGAGGTGAAGGAGGTAGAGGAAGAGGAGAAGGAGATAGAGGAAGAGGAGAAGAAGGAGATAGAGGAAGAGGAAGAGGAGATAGAGGAAGAGGAGAAGAAGAAGATAGAGGAAGAGGCCTAGGTAGAGGAAGAGGTGAAGGAGGTAGAGGAGGAGGCCCAGGTAGAGGAAGAGGAGAAGAAGGGGATAGAGGAAGAGGCCTAGGTAGAGGAAGAGGTAGAGAAGGACTTGTAGAGTTGATAGAACCTGAACAAAGAAGACGAGGACCAAATTTGACTCAAGAAATCCGTGCAACACTTATTGACCATGTTATCAACCATGGACTGACACCGATGGAAGCTGGACAAAGAGATCAACCAAATCTCTGGTTGATACTGTAACTGAATAGTTACAGTATTCTTGTTGCTTTTACAGTAGTTGTTCTTCAGAGTCAAACTGTATGTACTTCATGCAGTAATTTTTATTTGTCTACAGATTTTATTTTTTTCATTGATTTCATTGTTGGTTGATTACTGTAACTGATTATGGTAAGAAATACTGTAAATAAATACTTGAAATATGAGTCTGCAGAAATCAGTGTTGTGCTGGTAAGTTTATAGTAGGCCTATTTGTGTACATTCTCCCTATATCTCAAATTAATCATGAAGAATGTTGTTTGTTTGTCACAATTTTATTTTCTTACATTATGTTACTTACATAACAATGTCTGGCCAAAAATCTAGCATATGCTATTTCCTAAAAATAGTTTTTTTTGAAAATTTGTTTTTAATTTATCACAGCAGTGTGAAACTGGTTGCAATAGTGTCTGATCATTGAGGACTGTGTTGGTTAAATGAAAACTAATAGCATTTTCAAAAATACAGGTCCTTCTCAAAAAATTTGCATATTGTGATAAAGTTCATTATTTTCCATAATGTAATGATACAAATTAAACTTTCATATATTTTAGATTCATTGCACACCAACTGAAATATTTCAGGTCTTTTATTGTTTTAATACTGATGATTTTGGCATACAGCTCATGAAAACCCAAAATTCCTGTCTCAAAAAATTAGCATATCATGAAAAGGGTCTCTAAACGGGCTATTAACCTAATCATCTGAATCAACTAATTAACTCTAAACACCTGCAAAAGATTCCTGAGGCTTTTAAAAACTCCCAGCCTGTTTCATTACTCAAAACCGCAATCATGGGTAAGACTGCCGACCTGACTGCTGTCCAGAAGGCCATCATTGACACCCTCAAGCAAGAGGGTAAGACACAGAAAGAAATTTCTGAACAAATAGGCTGTTCCCAGAGTGCTGTATCAAGGCACCTCAGTGGGAAGTCTGTGGGAAGGAAAAAGTGTGGCAAAAAACGCTGCACAACGAGAAGAGGTGACCGGACCCTGAGGAAGATTGTGGAGAAGGACCGATTCCAGACCTTGGGGACCTGCGGAAGCAGTGGACTGAGTCTGGAGTAGAAACATCCAGAGCCACCGTGCACAGGCGTGTGCAGGAAATGGGCTACAGGTGCCGCATTCCCCAGGTCAAGCCACTTTTGAACCAGAAACAGCGGCAGAAGCGCCTGACCTGGGCTACAGAGAAGCAGCACTGGAGTACCCACAGTCAGTGATGGTCTGGGGTGCCATGTCAGCTGCTGGTGTTGGTCCACTGTGTTTTATCAAGGGCAGGGTCAATGCAGCTAGCTATCAGGAGATTTTGGAGCACTTCATGCTTCCATCTGCTGAAAAGCTTTATGGAGATGAAGATTTCATTTTTCAGCACGACCTGGCACCTGCTCACAGTGCCAAAACCACTGGTAAATGGTTTACTGACCATGGTATTACTGTGCTCAATTGGCCTGCCAACTCTCCTGACCTGAACCCCATAGAGAATCTGTGGGATATTGTGAAGAGAAAGTTGAGAGACGCAAGACCCAACACTCTGGATGAGCTTAAGGCCGCTATCGAAGCATCCTGGGCCTCCATAACACCTCAGCAGTGCCACAGGCTGATTGCCTCCATGCCACGCCGCATTGAAGCAGTCATTTCTGCAAAAGGATTCCCGACCAAGTATTGACTATTGAGTGCATAACTGAACATAATTATTTGAAGGTTGACTTTTTTTTTTGTATTAAAAACACTTCTTTTATTGGTCTGATGAAATATGCTAATTTTTTGAGACAGGAATTTCGGGTTTTCATGAGCTGTATGCCAAAATCATCAGTATTAAAACAATAAAAGACCTGAAATATTTCAGTTGGTGTGCAATGAATCTAAAATATATGAAAGTTTAATTTTTATCATTACATTATGGAAAATAATGAACTTTATCACAATATGCTAATTTTTTGAGAAGGACCTGTATGTGTATATCTTTTGACTGAAGTGTGTATGTTTTGACAGAAGTGTGTCATTTAGGAATTATGCCAATTGAGTGTGGTGTTTGGATAATTGTGATTACATTTTGAAAAAAAGAACCCGGTTTTCAAAATTGCGTGTAAACAATTGAAAAAAACTGTAAAATATTAAAACTGAGTCGAATCAATATTTTGTGTACAGATATTTAATTATGCCATCCAGTATCGTGGACTCGCTCTCTCTTGTTTCATACAAACGCAGCGGCGGCCATTTTGTGACTATTGTTTTGTACTCTGTTGGATTATGAGATACAAACAGGTACGATTTTAAAACAGCTTAATCTGAAATCAATATATCGTATCTCCATAATTATTTATGTGCTGAAATGCTGTGTAATAAGTGATATGAATGACTGTATACCGTATCTCTTAAATTTGCTAGCAACCTCACTCTCGGCGGAAGCTTTGCGTTTTAAGACCTAATAAAATATTTCAACTTAGATCAATATTTCGTGTCTCATTATTTACTTACGTAGCAAGTAGCCGTGTATTAAGCGGAATAATGTACATCCAGCCGGTTGTTATCTCAGAATAAACCCCCCTCAGGCTGATGAAGTCCGGATCCTGATCACCCTGTCAGGGGTTTATTCTGAGATAACAACCGGCTTGAAGACTAAAATTTCATCTTTTACTAATATTTTCATTATTTAATATTATGCATCTGTATTATTATTCTTTATTAATATTCATAATCAGTTGTATTATCTTATGTAGTTTTAAATGCATGAGTTTGAATGCATACTATAGATAGCAAGTGTGAGGATCACATGTCAGACAGGGAGAGGAGGCGGGAGAACGTAACCTGTTCCACTGATAATGATACATCAAACGTGTACAGTTGGCATATTCTTGACAAGGAAAAGAAAAAGTTTCAACTGATGCAATGTCCCACAAATGTTTAAACTGAAGGGAAGTTTCTTAATATGGAAAGTGGATTGTGCCATGTGTAAGCATGACATATAAGTTACATTTTTAAAGCTCAAGCAACATGTTTTTCTATCTTACACGGAAGTTGTAAAGTCCCTCAGTGGTGTATATAAGCTCAGTCTTACTGTACTATGGCAGAGAAATCACCGGGTGTCAGGGTTCTGCACTGACAGTCTTGTTTCTGTTCAATGTTTCTTTGGTTGTCTTGTGCCTGAGCACATGGCTTTGTCTTTGTTTGTGTTGGCCATTTGCTCCTCTTGTACCACCTCCTTGTTTCCCTTCACCACGCCCCTTTGTTTAGTCCTTGTCTGGTCCTTGTTTCACTAATTGTGCTCACCTGATCCTCATGTGCTCTGGTCCCTTTATATTGTGCTCCTTTCCCTCATGTCTCTGCTGGGTCGTTGCACGTGTATGAGATTCTTGCTTGTCTACTGTTTGGCAGATCGAGGCTTTGTGAAACAATGAAACAGTTGAAGCAAATGTGCCATATTGTGTCGAGGCTTCGAAACAATCCGACATCCGTCTCAACGGTGACACCTAGTGGTCACTTGCAGGTGTTGATCTGAAACAACCTTGACAACGAGCCATTAAAACATTTTTTGTTTTTTTATTATTGTATTTTTCGAATATGTGAAGCTTGTAACCTGTAGGCTACACACTGTGCATAATGTTATTTTGGTCATGAAGAATGAATATTAATAAAAGAAATCAAGCCACAATGTCTCACTTTTTTATAGATTTTTATTCAATAATATTAATTTCTCTGCTGTCGAAGGACTTAGCCTACTTCTTTTTTTTACAGATAATTTCTCCAGCCTTTGAAAAAATCCTGTCACAAGGGACACTTATTTCTGGCATGCAAAGATATTTTTTTAGCAAGGACATCCAAATGAGGAAAGATTACTGCTCTCTCTTTCCAGGAAGTTAGGGGGTCATGAGTTCTAGGCAAAAACGCATCGTTGAGGTATTTTTTCACTTCCACTGTGGCATCAGCTGTAGCATTGTGTATCATCTGAGTTTCACGGATACGATTATCAAAATGTTCACACAAACTGTCCTGTGTTTCTACTGGTGTTGATGATGATGATGGGCCTGATATTGACATTTGTGGCTCTGAATGAAAATGAAAACAGCAATTAGTAACAAGTCCTAAACTGACGGCATATATGAAGTATAAATTGCATGAATCAGATTACATAACATAACACAGACTGAAACTGCTCACCAGGAGTTGTGTTTGAACGCATCAGCGAAGCTCACTCCAGTGTGATGTGCTTCTCAGTGTCCTGGGCTTTGGGTCCAGCAGTGTAGCCAGTGCCGAGGCTCTGAGAGTCTCATACCCTCCACATCTGGAGTCAGACCTTCTTGTAGATCTGAGCCTATGAGCCAAAACAGGAGAAAACCATATTAATTATAATAATGACAACAATATGACAGTTATGGCCAATTACATGTGTAGTTTGGTCATTGTGGCCTACCTAATTGTACAGTTGATTCCTGCGTTGCATGTCCTTTTTTTGTTGTGCTGCAACATCTCTGTTGTTGCTAGTTTGAATGGTTGCAGTAGTGACAATGATTGATGAATAATGTCATACTCAATACTTGTCAGGGGGGCAGTATCACTGTTTAAACTGGAAAGAGAGAAAGATAAGAGAAACAAGAGAAAGATCAAATGGAATGTAGAACTACATCCAAGGGCGTAGGTTTGGTTTTGAGATTGGTGGGGACATTGCCAGAAGCTGAGGAATCAGGAAATTAATAGGATAATATTAAGGTTTTTAGTCTATATTGACCTTAACAATACGTTAATGAATTCTGTAATGTTATGGTAACTATTAAAGACAAGAAGGGAGTTTAACAACTTTAAGGGAGACTTAACTTTACTCCGTTCATAGTGCAATGCAATAGGGCAATACAGTCTTGTTCCTTGCTTTTTGAAGAAGCCAAACACATGTCTGCATCTGTCATTAAAGGGATAGTTTACCCAAAAATGAAAACTTTCCCACTAGTTGTTTCAAACCCTTATGAATTTCCTTCTACTGAACACAAAGGAAGTTATTTTGAAGAATGTTGGTAACCAAAAAGTTGATGGACCCCATTGACTTCCACAGTAAGAAAAATAAATACTATGGAAGTCAATGGACCCATCAACTGTCTATCTAGTTACTAACATTCTTCAAAATAACTTCTTTTGTGGTCAGCAGAAGAACGAAACTGGATTGAAACAACTTAATGATGACAGAATTTTCATTTTTTTAAAGAAACTATCCTGTTAACAGAAATGAACTTTTGGCATATTTGTTTCACATCATTACTGTTCAGTTTATCCTGTTGGACATGACACACAGCAACTTGTGCCATTGTTCTGAGCCATGTTTTCAGTGTCCTAAGAGCAATGAAACTTATTTCAGACTCAGCTGATGAGACTGGGATGACAAGCGTTTTAACTTGATCAAACAGACCTCTCATTTCAACAGACCAAGCAATTTTGTGTTTTCATGTTTAATGTGGACTTTCCATAGTCATAATGATTTTTTTACTGTACAAACTGTGTATTCTATCCCCCTACACTAACCCTATCACAGATACCTTTCTGCATTTTCAAAAAACGTCACTTAGTATGATTTATAAGCTGTTTTACAAAAAAAAAAAAAATTGCCATCTTTGTGGGGACATTTTGTCTTTGTCCCTACAAAAATGGCAATATACGAAAATCTTGTCCTTGTGGGTATTTTCTTTTCTTTTTTTTTTTCCTTTTTTGGAAAACGGCTTATAAATCGTACTAAGTGATGTTTTTACTAAGTTTCAGTGCTCTTTGCACGCACACACTAACGGTTATGTTTGCCACTTATCCCGCGATTGTCATACAGTATATTGTAAAAGCTGAACTGTCCCCGAATCATTACTTGACGCGATTTGCCCCGTATGTTTGTGCACAGAACTGTAGATTACTCCTAGGGTGCTTCTCAATATCCCTCCTCGTCTCCTCGCTCCTCTGTCCTCCATCCTATGACCCGGAAACCAATCAAGCACAGCCATCTTGAAGGACATCTCAATTCTCTAATTGCACCGCGAGGAGTCGAGGATCCAGGAGTGAGGAGGCTTTCAGAGGAGTCATGAGCGAGGATACACAGGTGTATCCTATGCGGAAGTGTTTTATTGACTAAACGTGACGCACGTATACATTCTCCTCCCCCTTCACATCGGTCACAATCTTTTTAATTTATAGTTTACCTTTGCAGTTTATATAAACCACTCATATCACATATTTCAACAGGGTATCTTGCTTTATTATTATTCATTATGAATTTCTTAAATAAACAAACTTCAACAACATAAGGGCAGATCCTTTGAGCGCTGCTGATGACGCTGTGGAGTGACGCTCGCGTTATCAAGTATTCCAATGTATAAAAAAAGCTTTAATTCGATTCCTCCGTCCTCATTTTCTTTCCTTGCGTCCTTCCCTCACAACCTACAGGGGGAGGAGCTGAGACGCTAGGAAAGGAAGCGAGGAAAGGAAACGAGGATGCACAAATAAGAAATGAGAAGCACCCGATCAATTTTTTACCGGGCCAATCAGCGAACAGAGGGAGTGGCTGAGAACAATGACGTTGATGTCGTGCGTTATTTTGAGTTGTAGTTCAGTAATGTAGGCCTACAAATGAAATGTACGAGAGTCTGGTGGGACCAGGCTAGAGCTTTGCCGCTTCGCACAACCAAATGTAGCCACAGCCTCTCACAAGTTAGAAAGAAAACACAAAGCCAATCAGTTTAGCGATGTGTGTTCAGGAGGCGGGACCTAGATCTATTAACCGTTTGTGTTCCAGGATTTGCGCATTTTTCTCAGAACGCTATTGTAAGAGATTTTAATCTAAATTATATGTTAATAAGAAATACATAAAACCCACAAGACCCAACTAGGCAACAGTGGTTATATATAAATATATTTTAATTTTTGATCGAAATTATTGCTAGTGTAAAGACTCAAGGGCGGATCTAATCCGTGGGGGGATTTGCATATCATAATTAATAATTGGTCATTAATAATTATTCATACATGTTTGGATTAGATCAGTCTTACATGTTAATAAATCTCCTGATAAGGGATGATATGTCATTTTACCTGCATGCATGCATGTGTATCCTTGCAATTAACCACAAGTTGATTGTAATTAATTACACGGACCACGTCCTACAAAACAGGCAAAATTAACTAGCTCAATTGTCAGAATAATATTTGTGGGGATCCACAATATCATCCTACTTTATAGGATTTCAGGAAAAGCAATTCTGTGGCCACAAGAATTGGGTTTCCTGCCCTATAAGCAAATACTCTGTAAAGTATCTTTAATTTGTAAGCTTGTAAGATCTTTTGACACTTAAGGGGCTTGAAAGTGAGCTAAAAGCAGTACATCAATCAAATGAATATAATGAATTTAATAAGGCAGAACTACTTATGTATTTACTACGGTTACATGGGATATATGTATTTACAAACATAATAAACAACAAGACACGATAAGGCATCGATGAACGAGAAATGCATAGAGACAGAGAGAGAGAGGAAATGCAGTTATGCAAGAGGGAGTTTAGAAAGACCCGAGGATCTTTCTAAATAGCAAATTCACATAGAGAACAGAATTTTGAGAGACAACGAGACTTCAACAAATCTTAAAAGCGTGATCAAACACGGATACTTGCACAGGTAATTCTTTGCATGGCTTGTGAAGAAGCGTGTGTGTCTCTCGGTCCGGCGCGTCACGTGGTCACGTGCGCGTGTTTCTCCTTCAAAGCGAGCGCGCGCTCGTCTAAAGGTCCCTTGTAGATGGATTTGCTGAAGAGATATGTCACGCGGTGTTCTTTTCACTCGTCGATTGGAATTAAACACGGAGCCTTTTTTAAGACTGAAAAAACACAAACTAAACTAGAAACAAATAAAAGAAAGGC
Organism: Gila orcuttii; assembly: GCA_026230005.1. NCBI lineage: Eukaryota > Metazoa > Chordata > Actinopteri > Cypriniformes > Leuciscidae > Gila > Gila orcuttii. The sequence goes on along the minus strand of JAPDVR010000002.1, from coordinate 2,949,184 downwards.
GAAGAGCTCGCCCGGGGGCGAGACGTTACATTATGACACGAGGACAAGAGAAGTAAGCGAGAGATAAACTGGTATTCAGTCCTTTTGAAGACCTGACGTTTCCGCCTTCTTTTGGAAGAGGGTCCAATCAGGAGCTGTCCCTTTGGAGGGAATTTTTATGATCCTTTGTGTTCTAATCAGGCATTTAAATCTCTAGTTTCATTGGGTGTTTAAGAGAAGAATCTTCACAATTCTTATAATACTAATGTGTCACAAAGTTTAGCAAAATGTAATGTCAATTAACAAATGGGGAATGAAAATCGGAGTTTATCGAGACCAAACTTGCCACAAATGGATTTGGTTAAACATTAGTTGGCAAAGTTTGAAACATTATCCCATTAGAGTTGTCGAGAAACATGGACCAAACCACAAAAAGGCAACTCATGAAATAGGGAACTTAGATACATTGTTCATACAATTCTCAAGTGGATATATAATAGCGTATATATATATATATATATATGAGTACAGGATTCATTTCTCCTCCTTGGTTAGAATTCGGAGAGAGCCACAGTTCTGTGAACATTCCTTTGGGTCGTAAACGCTGTTATCTAAGAACTCCAGTGATGTTAGTTTTGGTCACTTTTCACTCCAAAGATGGAAAACATAGTAAACTATATTTTACTGGATATTACTGTACGTATTCTGATTGATCACACCGAAAGCATTCTGGAGGTGTCCAGAACTATGTGTACAATTTATGGGAATAGACAGTTATATTTAACATGCATAATGAAGGTATTTATAATTCACTTTAAGCTACGATAAAATCATAGTCATTCCAATGTGGCATGGGCAAATGGACACACATAAAAACACATTGAATATATCTGGTTAAATGTCTTTTAAAAAAGAGAAGTTTCTTTCTCTGTAGAATCTTTCTTTGGGACATTCCAGTCAGTCATAAAAATGTCTCGTAACTGGACACCACGCTCTGTCCTGAGCGGGCTTCACTTGTGGGGGATGCGTGTGTGGTTGTGAGTGTGTGTGTGTGTGTGTGTGTGTGGCTGGAGAGGTCCACCTGGGTTTGCCTGCAGTGGGGGAAGTTTGTGAGTTGTTCGGGGACACATCACAGAGTCGTAAATGTTTCAGAAACAGTCTCATCTAGGCATTCTCATGCCAATGTCCATAATTTACATTCATTCTAAAAGACCTTGGGTTTTAGGAAGAATGTGCTTCATTTGTTTCAGAGGGACTGAGTCAATGATTCACCCAAATACCCTACACTAGGGACAAATCAGTGTCACTGGATATTGGTCTTTTTAGTAGTTTTTTAGTAGCGTCCCTACTAAATTCTACGCCCCTGACTACAACAATTAGGAAACCCAAAATGATGTCTTGGCTGTAGATTGGGTACTCATATGTAGACCTATAAAATGTATATTCACAAAACATTATATTATATTGACAACATATTATATTATATTGACAGTGAAGCTGTTTTTAACATGATTGGCAGTTGTGATTGGGACGTTAGGTTGTAGGGCTTAGGTTGACACAGGCCTATGGACTTTCTAAACAGTGTCCCAACAGTTTGTTATTATATCTTATAATTATATTTCAAACAATGCATACCTTGCTTAGATGGCCCAGCAGTGTCAGTAGCAGGCCTTGGTACAGGGGGAACACTACCATCCTCTGCACCCTGCAGAATGGCAGGATGAATGCTCCTCAAAGGCGCATCATGGATGATGTATTGTTGCAGTAGCCTAGGCTAGCTGCCGATCACAATACACACATCTCACTTTATTTGGGGTTTCCAAATGGAAATGCTCCCACACCACAGATGTACGGCATCTCTTCTGTGGAGCCTCCATTTTTATCTATCTGTCTATCTATCTATCTATCTATCTATCTATCTATCTATCTATCTATCTATCATTATTATTATTTCCTTTATTTTATCCAGGAGAATCACATTGAGATATTACTATCTCTTCTTCCAGAGAGACCTCAAGACGGCAGCACATTAAGTTTCACACACGAGAATCACAGTATAACAATTCCACATTTTACACATTTCAGACCAAAGAATCAAGAAAAACAATTACAAGTGTCCTTTAAAACAGTATGCAAGAGAAGTTTAAAAGTGGTAAGAGTTGGAAGTGCATCTAAATTAAGTACATTTTGCAATTCATTCCAAACCCAAGGAGCATAAAAAGAGAAGGCACCTTTACCAGATTCTGACAATACCCTTGGGACTTTTAGCCGAATATGAGAGCCAGACCTAGTGTGGTAACTATTTGTGTAGTAAATTAAAAGATCTATATATGTATCTCAGGGCTGCCAACTTTTGAGTTTTGCTTGGAGTGAGATTTGTTGACGTGGGGTGGGGGGGAGATTTGTTGACGACGGGGGGAGGAGAGAGATTTGTTGTTGGGGGGGGGGGGGGGGGTTGTTGTAGGCTACTGTATCACGTGCCGTTTGAACTGACGCGCTACAGCGATCTGTCACATTTAAAAGCGACAAAACGTTATTTATTGTGTGAATCTCGTAAAAATATTGACAGAATCTGACAGCTGAGAATTTGTTCCATATCAAAAGTAACCTTCTCTGTCTTGTCTGTCGGTCTCAGTGTCCTCTTTGTCCGCGATTTTTCTCAGCGTGAGAAAATGGATGTGTGGCGTGAGAGCGTGTGAAAAGGGTCGATTGCGTGAGTCTCGCGGTCAATGCGTGAGAGTTGGCAGCTCTGATGTATCTATCTATTAATCTATCTGTCTATATATATTTCTATCTATGCATCTCTTAATGTGTCACTATATGTATACTCTGTCTGTCTCTAGCCTCAGTCAATGTGCAAATTTAAATGTAAGCCTAAAACAAATCGCACTATAAATGTCACTATATCATCAAAAATCCGCTATCTCAAAATCAAACTCCTCTCACAAAAACTCATGAGGTCAAGATGCGTTGACTTCACTTTTACACAGATGTGTGATTGTGTGTCTGTTCCCGAGCCTGTCAATCAAACGCTGATTCGGCGGACCATGCCACCTGTCGAAACACTTGTGAAACACTCCGAAGCTTCATTTAGCCGTAGTCACGTGACATGGGTGTTTTGAATCACGCTTCGGATCAGTGTTTCGAAACATCTGCGCTTCGGGATCTCGAAAAGCTTCGGAGCGTCAGTTTCGCGTCAGCCATCCCTAGTTTCCTGCCAGTTCTAGTTTTTGCATTTTATTCTTTTGAATTTGCTTTAGTCTAGTTCCTGTCTTTTGCTCAAGGTTTCTCAAGCCTTAATTTTTGGTTTCTATTTTTGATTTGGCTTTTCTCTGTTTGTAGCTTCAGTTATTTATTCCTAGTATTTCTTTTGGTTATATTTTTTTTTCTTTTCAGTTACATTAGTTTATTTCTTTTCTGTAGTCACTGTACTGAGTCAGTTTTTATTTCTATTTTGCTTTTTTTCTTGTTGTTCTCTCTTGTGTTGTTGTGTCTGTTCCTGTCCTCCATCCTGGCAGTGTGACCGATACAGCTTTGGTTGCAGCTCAAAGTTTCCAGCCTCTGGTTCCTCAAGCTACTGCCTGATCTCCAGTCATGTACCTGGTGCTTCTCCATCTCCTCGATTCTCCAGCATCGCCTTGACTGGGTCGGATCTCTTCTGTCTTCCCTTTCACCTGTTGACTGCCCTGTCCAACTGTTTGGATTATCCTCACTTTTTACCATCCCTAAAGTGTCTTAATAAAATTCCATCCCTTGGTCATTCTGCATTTGGGTCGTCTTTCTCCATAAGACTGCTGTGACAAAACCTGACACCGGGAACACATAGACCTGACACGAATACAACATCTTCTCAAGTTTCCCCCTATGCTGACACGTGTGAAGAATGAAGATTTCTCTTGGGAAGATAACTGGTGTCCGGTCCCGTGAATCAAATATTAACGGGGAAAAAAGGCTTAATTCCAAGTCTACAGGCTGGATGTACATTATCCCTTACATACATACTCCTCTTCTGTTGGACTCCTTATTGGGCCATAGTCACTTATATGAATGTTGTCGATGTTCTGCAGTGTTTATGGGATTTTTTTAAATGACAGACGAAAGGCAGTGTGTAAACGTGATTGACACAACGTGAGGTCTCAACCTCTTTTCGCACGTTAAAAAAAATAAATACAACGTTGTGTCAATCACGTTTACACACTTCCTGCAAAACTTTTGTCCGTCATAAAAAAATTTAGACCGGGCTCAATTTTCTGCGTTTTTCGCATCTGTAGCATTTTGAGAAGTGTTTTGACAATTCAGAGCCACCAAATAACGAATACGAAAAAACATATGAAAATTTCAAACTCAATGAGCAAGGACCTTTACAACCTAAGTAAAAATATGTGTAATTACTACCCATAACATGCTACTTTACAATAGTAGTTGTAATAACTTGTTAAAACACTACAGTGAAAAAGTATGCTGATGAAGAAAAAAAATATTGTAAAAAATTTGTAAAAATTTACATTTTTAAATGTAAAAAAAATAGCACCAGAGGGTTAAGATGTGCAAACAGAATTTGAAATTAACTTTTTCACTCACTGGCCAATTTAACTACAAAGTTAAACTACAAGTTGTCGGCCATTCAGAACTTCTACTAGTCAAAAAAAAAAAAAAAAAAAAGGAAATAAACCAGATTAACTACGTCACAGCTTAAAGGGTTAACAGTGAAGGAATGAGATGCTGGATGACAGGATTTAGTTTAAATTAAATTAATGTATGAAATCCAAATTGTATTTATATATATATATATAAATATATAGGATTTAAACTAAATCCTGTCATCCAGCATCTCATTCCTTCACTGTTAACCCTTGCTGTAAAAAAGGCCAAATTCTGACAATATCATACCATTTTCCATTAAAATAGTAATATACCGTAGAAAAGAAAACTAGCCTACAGGAATATACTGTGAATTAACAGCTCTCAAAGTCGACACTCAGAAGCTGTTTTCACAATCACACCCTATACACTATTCCCTCCATTAATTCTCTAATATAGTCCACTTGAATGAAAAGAAGTGAGTGAATTGAGACACTGATGAACACCTGATAAGCAGAATCACTGAAGGACAGAGAAACAAGAACAGAAAACAGAGAAACACAAGATCTACAACTGACTTCCAGCAACACTGAGTGTGAAAACAGTTTACAAACCAGTTTACCATTATTTCTTTCATACATGTACAAAAGTTATTGTTGAGAATTAACAGAGATTTAGTTAATAATAAAGTTTGTTGTCACCATAATGGAGATCAGTATTTGCTTTAGTTGGTCTCTTGTCCCTGGACTTCTTACCATTCATCTCTCTCTGACTGCTATACTAGTGAGTTTAAAAAGCACATTTGTTGTGGCAAGAAAAAGTCAAGAGGAAGTTGATCTGGTGTATTTGTCTTTTATGATGATGTCACAATCATCCTGGACATGTCTGATTTTCAGATCTTTTCTGTATATATTATTTGTATTTATGGTAATTTAATATTTAGCATATATCTGTGAATCTACATCATGAAATAAATATTTCCGTAATCAGGTCTTCTGAAGAATATTGTAATCATATAGTGCATTAAAACATTTTGTAACTCCTGCTTGACTTAGACACACACAGACATCAACAATCATCATATGAATCTCAACAATGGTGACAATCAAAAGTTTCATGTCGCAAAGCATGCTGGGTTCCAGGATAGTATAAAACTCCCAGTAGGTTGAAAGGGTTAACAGTGTAAAATTAAAAAGACACACCCACAAAATGTATTTTAACAGCAATAAACTGTAAGTTATAAAACAGGTTTACACTGGCAACACTGTTGCCAGTAGTTTACTGTAAAATCTTGTTTTTTGGGTCACCATTGTGCTGAAGAGTAGAGCCTGTGCTTCAGTCCTGGAGAAGATCTACTAACATTGATGATACGCTGCATGTTGCTTTATTTAACAGGCACTGACTGTGTCCAGTGGAAATCTCTTTATTTACAAAAGTTTTTTTTTTTTTTGTGGTTTCAAATGAAATAAGTTCACAGAAATACTTTACTCATGTTATTAATGCATTATACATTTTAGTTAATGTAAGGCAGTCGGTTTCTGCAAGTAAAATTAGTTAACTCTAGTTTTGGTTCATTTTTACAGTAACATAATGCAGATTACAGTAAAGAACTGTACAATTAACAGTAAATTACTGGCAACAGTGTTGCTAGTATTTTACTGTAAAAAAACCTGGTAAGGTCTAACAGTGTTCCTCTTTCATCCTCATCACTAAAAATGTATTTTAGGTGGACAGATGGACATGATTGTAAGGCCGCGCTCGATCAGGCCAATGAGGGTCTTCTGATCAACGGGTGAAGGGCTCTGCGTGTTACTGTCTTTTCTCGCGGCAAAGTATTTTTGGTTAAATTCAATACATTTTGTCATATGTATTAACTCGTTATTTCATCTGACTCCATAAATGAAAAAGGTTTTAATGATATCTGTGCATCATTAAATGTGAGCGAATGTTTTACTATTCTTTTAAACTCTTGCGCGAGGGGAAGTTCAATATGTTAATTTCGTTCCACAACTAGTTTTCCAGTCTTACATGAACATAAAAAAAAGTAGGATGTTGGAAAATAACAATGTCTTTTCTGTTAACCAAATGCTTTTTAATCTTCGCTATTGCTTCAATGCAAATGAACAAGCACGTCATTATTTTATAGTGTGTTCAAGTAAGCTGGATATGAGCAGATTCTGCACAACACGCTGTATTTAATGTATCGTGATGTTCAGTATTTGCGCTAAATCTGCGCAAATTTGTTTGACAAGAACTTCCCCAGCAAAGTGAGTAAACATAATAAGTAACACACCAAATTGGCCAGTGATTTGACAGCGTTACCCGCCACAGTTGATTTTACACGCATTTGGCGAGTTGGCGGGTGTTAATTTCAAACCCTGTGTGCAACCCATAAATTTGACCCATCCAACGTACCCAAGCATCATCTACAGGGAGAAAAGAAACAGCGCAGACAACGTGACCGAGACACAAGACAGAGAGGTGAGTTCAGAAGGAATGTTAATGATGCATAACGCAATACATCAATAAATGTCTCCATACAGTTGTGCCGGGAGCGATTTCATCATAAAATACAATGTTGTGCAATCTAGGAGTTATTTCCTGACAGATTCACTCCCTTTTCAGCACAAGCAGAACTCATCTTGCATGTTCTGATTAGCTGGCATGACACATGACTTCATATATAGGATAAATCTGCCAGTAATTAAGCTTTGTCTTATGCTGAGTTAGTCAGATGATCGAGTTAAAAATAGCAGCAGTAAGTGTGGAATATTTTCCACCCACACGCCACTAACCTGTCACAGCTTGCCCACTGAAATCCCCAAAATCTGCAACATCTCCATTCAATCTCCATTCAAACAGTATGTGCTTAGGACATGATCTTTAATTGTGCCAATTTTCATTTCATTTCATCACTGTCTACATTTATTAAAAGTTAATAAATCTGGAGACTCTGTGATGACTGTCAGATAAACAGGAACTCAAACTCAAGTCTGTTTTTGTGAAACCGTAACTTCCACATTTAGGAACGAAGCTTTATGGAAACCCAAAGTTCGCATGACGTAAGTGCTCGGCAGTGTGTGTGTGTGACCTTTAGGTGAAACACAGACTTTCCCTGACTGACCGAAACACATCTGAAGAGATACAGGACAACCTGTCGGCCTTTAGTGTTCCAGGAACGAGAGACTCAAGTCAGTTTCATGTAATGCTTGAAAATAAGCTGTAATTGAAGGCACAGACATTAATCAGAAACACTTTTCTGAATATTTTTCAGAAACACTGAAAAAAATAATATGTAGAAACAATTTTCACTCAGAAATTGCAGGTGCATTTCACAATTACAAAGAAACTCCAAGTGACACAGTGAATTAAACGTGCATTTTGAAGTTGGAAAACTGATATAAAATGCACTCAAAGAGTTTTATGACAAAAAATCCTCTTTTTTTTTTTTTTACAGTGTAAGTGTAGGGTTTCCTACTTCCAAGAGAAGCATGTAAACTACAATTCGCAGTCACTGATGGATGCTTGTTTTGTTTTTAGAGCTGGGATTTCCAAAATGTGTCTTGTTTACTTTTCCCCAAAGTACAATCTGATCACGGGTCTGGAAAATAAAACAAAAAAGACCCGTCCACATTCAGGAAGCGCTTCAGAGTCACTTTCAATGGGGAAGCTGGCAGAAATCAAAGAGAGTAAAGCCCTCATGTGATAGATGCATTACAGAAGCGCACACACACACACACACACACACACACACACACACACACACACACACACACACACACACACACACACACACACACACACACACACACACACACACAAACAAACAAACACACACACACACACACACACACAAACAAACACACACACACACACACACACACACACACACACACACAAACAAACACACACACACAAACAAACACACACACAAACAGGCGCACACATCTTTGTGGCGACTCTCGACAGGCATAATGGTTTTTATACTGTACAAACTGTATATTTTCTCCCCTTAAACTGCCCCTGTCCCTAAACCTACCCATCACACACAACTTTCTGCATTTTTACATTTTCAAAAAACATTACTTAGTATGATTTATAGACTGTTTTCCTCATGGGGACCGCTGGCTGGTCCCCACAATGTAGGTGATTCCAGGTTTTACTTTACTTGTGGGGACATTTGGTCCCCACAATGTAACGTAAACACGAACACACACACACCACACACACACACACACACACACACACACACACACACACAAACACACACACATACACACACATTTTCACACTGCTTCGGATTGCAAACACACACTTAGAGATGTGAAGTTAAGATAACGCATATCGTTCAGCGGTTCAGTGATGTCATATGGGAAGTAAACAAAGGATCTGAGAAAGTGACTTACTGTGCTGGTGCAACACCTGTGGTTATGACATCACTTCCTCTACACTCAGATGCACAGGTTTGCACACAGGTGACATCACCAGTGACATCACCCGACTCTTCCAGGCACACACGTCTATTTTTAGACAACTATGTGAAAGGAATCTTTGATGTCTATAAACTTGAGCAACTTCAGTGTGTGGGAAAAGAAAATCAGCACACATAAAAAACTCACAAATGGAATTTTGGGAATGTTGTGGTGATAAAAACGTGCATCCTGGACACTATCTGCTCAAATGCACCCATTTTTCAAAAAACAAATACTTGTTTTTGAAGAAATAGGCCTACATGGTCCACAAAATTAATCACTATTCATAAGCTCTAAGATCATAAGATTTTCAAGTTAACGAGAAACATTAATTCAGTGTCAGTCAGATTACAAACTCTTCTCGACTGTTACTGAATAAACACTAAGTTGCATTAAAAGCTTTGAACAAACATAACAGACATTCAAATATTAAAACTGGAAGTTCAAAGTTCATCTAATTTCCTATCATTTGCGCAATCGAGTTGATATTCAGCATGTACACTAGTGTGATTGCTTTTACACATCAGTTCCAGAAACAAGAAAGAAATTTAGATTGATGGGAACACTTTACAATAATGTTAGTTAGTTAGTTAACATTAGTTAACTACATTAGTTAACATGAACTTATAATGAACTGCACTTATACAGCATTTGTTAATCTTGGTTAATGTTAATTTGAACATTATTGTAAAGTGTTATCAGATTGACTAACGTTTCTTCTCTGCACCAAGCAAATCCCGTCTGCGCAGGTTTCGTTTGGTGTTTCGTTTAAGGATCAGTTTGTCAGTGTCTAGGCCCAGTATAGACCACATAGTTAATGAGTCCCCATTAATAGGCCTGATTAAAAATGGCCAAATGGATAGGCTGCTCTGTTCGTTGTAAACTACATTTATTGGCTGCTCTGCCATCAACGTCTGAGATGGCCAATCAAATCAAAGAAGGCGGGGCTTAACTCTTCACAGAAGATGAGAGGGACTTTCAGTGTGACAAAATGGACATGGGATATTGAAGAATTTATTGTAAAGGATTTATCTGTGCACATTATTATTTTGTTAAATTCATGTTCCTTATAATCTCGAATCAAAATAGCCTCCCCTAATATTTGCAGCATCTCTTTTCTTGTGACGTGGGCGGGGTGACCTGTCACTCACATAAGATCAGCCAATAGCAAACCACAACCATCCAGTCAGTTCCCCACGGGCAAAATCAAGTATGCACTATATTAAACATTATATTTTTACTCGTATATCATTAAAATGTTATAAATATAGCATTATTATTAAAACTGCACTATATTAATAAGAATGAATTGTTAACTTAAACATTTAATAATAATAATAATAATAATAATAATACCAGCTGACAGGTTTCCCTGTATGTTTACAGAATAAATGATATGTAAATAAGTTATTAGAAAAATGTACATAATTAAAAAAATAAATGATGTAGCCCCTATTGTCCATAAAAGTGACTCCAAGCCAAACTCAAATGTTGGCAGCCCTGGGCTATTGCAACAGTGAAGAGAGTCTGAGGTAAGATTAAGCAGCTTTATCTATGTTAAACGACCAAAAGTAATTTCCAATGATACAAACTACTCACATTGTTGCCATATTTCCCCGTTTCAAATTGAACGTATTACATCATTTACCTGATTTAATTTTTTGCCATTTTCTTCCCTATTGTGACATATATCCGTGAAACGGCTTCTCGAACAAGAACAAATGTAGGGCGGCAAATAATATGCGCACGGATACATGATTTATAACAAACACTGCACTATTCCATTAAAAAGAATTGTTAATTTTGACTTTATGAGTGAATATCTTTTATTTATTTTAAACCAAAAATATTAGGCTATTTGAAAAATAGTACAAATCGATGACTGATTCCAAGCACAATATCTGAATGGGTCAGTCGGGATCGCGGTGCAAGTGGAAACAACAGCATAAATACTGCTTACATTTACACAAAGAGTGTGATATAGTGTGAAATGCTAATGAAGGGATTCATGTAGGATGATATTCCATGAAATAAGCTAGCGGAATATGGAGCCAGTCACAGAAATTCACACTTCATATTCCTCCCGCTTTCCACCTGCTTGCGCAAGAGCGAAAGGAGCGGAAAGTTGGTCGGGTTTTCTCGAGTCTCTCTCTCTCTCTCTCTCTCTCTCTCTCTCTCTCTCTGTCTCTCTCTCTCTGTCTGTGGGTGGAGGGAAACCCGTTGGTTCCTCCTCCAGCACTCGAGTATTTAAAGCTCATGTTATGATGTAGGCTACTACACATTACATCAGTTCAGTTGCATCTGCTGTGGATTATAGTGTTCTCACACCGCTAGTTTCTAGAGATGACCGCGTCCACAGATGTCGAGAGCCAGTCCCGGTCCCGGGGCCGGTGTCTGGACACCTTCCTCATCGTGTCCGTGATCGCGCTCTTCGTCATGTTCGCCGTCGCGCTCGCGGGCGCGCTCTGGTTCGCCAAACACATCGAGAACGAGATAAACGGGAGAAAACCACGAGAGTCCGAATCTGAGGCTTCTACGGGCTCGCGGATCGCCAATTTCGCCGACACCGGAAACGCATATAAGGTGAGGTTGCACCTTACAAAAATGACATTAAATGTTTGTCGAGCATGTTTTTAAGGTTTTACCTTACAGTAATAATAATAATAACATTGCGAGCATGTTTTACCATTAGGCCTATATTATTTGATGTAGATTCGGTAAAACTTTGCAATAAGGATCATTAATGTATTAACTAACATGAACTAACAATGAGCAAAACATTTGTTACAGTATTTATTAACCTTTGTTAATGTTAGTTCATAAAAATACAGCTGGTAATTGATTGTTCATGTAAGTTCAGTGTGCATAACTAATGTTAACAAATACAACCTTGGATTTTAATGACATATTAGTAAATGTTTAAAAATGAATAAATGCTGAAGAAGTATTGGTCACTAAGGTAGTTAACTAATGAACCTTGTGGTAAAGTGTTACCTTATAGCCTACTCTTATTTATTATGTCATGGTATGTTATTAAGTTTGTTGAATATGTACCAATAAGCATGTTTGTTTGGGCCCAGTGCATATGTGTTATTCAAAGTACATTGGCCCATCTGATTATAATAGTCAAGTCACCTTCATTTATATAGCGCTTTTAACAATATGGACTGTTTCAAAGCAGCTTTACAGTGAAAATAGGAAATTAAATTAACAGAGATCGTTTTGGCTTTACAGCAGCTCTAAAATAAAGTTATTGTCCAGCTAAAGTTAGTTTTGATTGATTCACTTCTGTTGCAAAGATCGATAGCTGTTACCTTAAACAGAACTATTTGTGCAGCAGTCGAATGGAAGTTTTCTGTAAATAAATTAGCGTAATTCTTTAGAAAGTGGTGGATGGTTGAAGTAAGAAGTTAAAAGATGGTTTAAATAAACCAGGACACTGATCTGAAGAATAGCAACATTTTAGTCTAAAAAAGAATCGTGTAGCATCTCAAGATCCCTTTACAGCCAGTCTGTATTTTACATGACCGGATTGATATGTGGGAAGAAGAAGAGCTTCAGGAAAGTTACAGCTAGCATCCCTCAGCAGTGCCCTAGATTAACCGAGCGACTGGCCAGCTCTAGACACGTGTCAGGGAGATTTACTGGGTGATGATTCAGCACATGATTTCTTCCCGTCTCTGCAGGTCTGCAAAAGTTGTTGAACATGTTTCTAATGTGTGTTTTTTTCTGTCTTCTTTCTTTTTAGATGCAGAATTTTGCATACCTGAGACCCATTAAAAGTAAGTTCTTACCTTTGTATATTTCAGACACTGTTCTCAAATAATGCACAAAAGTGTAGGCTAAAACCCAGTATGGATAGACTACTAAACAAAAGGAATTTTATTTTATTTTAAAAGCATTTATTTTCTTCTTTTAATATTTAATATATCTTCACTTGATGTTTTAATGATTTTACTTTCATGCGTTCCACCTACTTTACAGCTTGTGTTTTATTGTTTGAAATTCTTGTTTTTTGTGTGTGTTTTTCTTGTACAGCACTTTGGTTAACTTTGGTTATTTTTAAATTGTGCTTTATGAATAAACTGTATTGTATTGTAAAAGTCTGTTTGTCTTTGCCCTGCAGGTGAACTGAAAAGTGAAAACATGGCGTGGGAAGGTTTCGCTTATGGACAGACTCACACCATCGGCTCTCTCTACAGCTACGACAAAAGTCAGAAAGCACTGGATGTGAAGAATAGTGGAAGCTACTTTCTGTACGTCCAACTCAGTCTCTTCTGCAAGGGAATCTGTTCGCCTGGCCAATTCACCGTCAGCTTTTACAACCGCAAGAACAGCAAGGAGCTCTCCTGTACCGTCTCGCTACCGGAAGAGAACGGGACTGATCCGATCAGCCAGACCTGTTGGCGTGTTGTCACTTTCACTGAAAACGGGAACCGGCTGATGGCTAAATCCGAGATCAAGGACTCACTGGGCGACTGGAGTCTGCAGGTCAACAACTCTGGATTTGGGATGTTCCTCGTGGACGGAGTACAGGCAGTAAATCATACGTGACCGAACTGATTTCAGACCGTCTTCGATGCACTCAGGACTGTTTTCATACTCGGTCCATTTTGACTCCACTAATGTCCGCAAACTATCTTGGCTTATTTGGCGATGCCTTCAGCTATCAAAAAGACGGGCACTTTAGCATCTTAGCCTCAATGTTCTGACGCAATCTGCCAAATTTGGCAGGTTTTCCTCTACAACAAAAGCCCATAATATGCAAAGACATTTGGAGACTCGGTCTTGGGCCTGAACGGATAGGCAATGCTCCTAAAGCACTATTTATAATTTAAATATATTTATATGTGTTTAACATTTTAAAGACTTGTTATATTTATATATTTTTTCTTTTATACTGTACATAATGTGTGTAAAACACTACGTGTGCACAGCGCCAGACCTGATGAAGGTGATATGACTGTACTGTATTAGCCTCGCGATGTTTAGTTACATCGCAGAAATAACATAAACTTTGACCTACACATCAACACTTAACTAGTGTACTAAGTGCCTTGGTTAGGTCTGTATTACCACTGTACGTTTAAGAACTCAAAAAGCTGCATGTGTGAATGTATGTGAGCATCTCTTCACACACACACACACACACACACTTGTGTTGTGCGTTTGTTGTGAAGCAGAGCCGTGTCTGAATGCTAACAAACTCAGGAACTCTAGAGATGAATGTAATGATGATGACAATGTGTGAAATGCTTTATTTTGTATACTATATTTAATAAAACTAAATGTTAATTTTTCATAACTGTGGGGTGTTTGAACTAATATAGAAATAGCATCATGTACCAAGCTAACAAAAATAGGTTCTTAGAACGTTTTGCTAACGTTCCCATAAAATGAAAATGTTATTTCTGAATGTTCTTAGAACATTCAAAACGTTAAATTTCGGTAATGTGAACATTAAGCCTTGGGTTATGTTGCGGGTCAATTTGACCCATTTTGATTTTCTAGTTGTTGGAAATACTGGTTAACCTTTGTTTTTTTTTTCTTGATATTTTGTGACTTTTTCTCATTTATCATGATGAACATGCATGCAAAGTTTCAACATGCTGATGTGTTTTGACATATACAAACAAAATTACTATTACGTTCGTGATGTTCGCGGGTCAATTTGACCCATCATAGACAGCCATTCAAAAGCAACTGTACAGACACAAAATAAAAACATTTATTTTCTATATGTCAGGGCACTTCAACTCCAGTTCTAACATGCAAGTGCATCTAAAAGTGCTCTAACCCTAACCAAACACACTTGAAAAAGCTAAAATTACAGTGTTCAGAATTATTTACAAATTACAGATGAAAATATGTAATTACTATCTGTGTCAGACAATATATAATAATAATAATTTCAATATTCAAGATATCTAAAATACATAGCTTTTAACCAAAACTTTTATGTAGGATTTTCAAAGGCAGCTTCACCGAGCAAAAAAAATAAAATAAAAAACCATTTATTTGATGTATGTTTTTGTTATATTTGGTTTCTCACTTCCCAGTGAGTGAATAATCAAACTAGTGAACTAGGTCTTAGGAAACTAGGGAAAGTTGACTTAGGAAAATTAAAAATTGTCATTATACAGCAAAATTTTATTGTTCATTTACGATGTTCAAAGCATAAAATGTAAAAAAAAAAAAAAAAAAAAATGTATATGCAAAAAAAAAAATTAGTATACTATTTATTTTCCAATTTTGTCAAAACAAAACTGTTTTAAAAAATGGTTTAAAAACATTTTGATAAATCATATTTTCAGATATAATGTTTTTGTAATGTTTGACAAATGTTAATATTAAAAGTTTACAGTTTGTATCTAAATCTTTGTTGTTTTTCATAGTGTGATTTTTGAGGAATTGTATTGAATCCAATCTGGGTCAATTTGACCCGGTCCATAAGACCGAACAGAACAGAACACGAGGGTTAAGGAAACATTCAGTTTTTATCATTTTGCAAACATTTCAGAAAAAGAAAAAAATGCTCCACGAATGACGTATACATAGTTTTTTTTGTGCTAACGTTTTGAGAGCATTAAAGACTAGATATGAACGAACCTTCTATTAATATTACTGGAAGAACGTTTGTTCATAACTTATAACTGTGGCAAAACCTTGTCACATATTCTGAGAATATTTCCTGTTCCAGGTGCATCTCAGATGTTTCTTCTAAAATAAAACATTAAAATGAGCCAATATGAGTAATGAAATAAATCCTCCCTTACGACAGAGTGGAAGGCAGTGCAATGCTACTGGAAGAGATTCGGAGAAACTGCATGAGCTTTTTGCATGTCCATGATGTGACTCTTCATATGTTGACTGTTTAAAAGCTGATTGGTCTTCTTTTTTTTGTCTTTAGTTAGTAGCCAGTAGGAGTTATACAATTAGATAAATGCAAGCAACAATAAAATGGATGTGAGGAGTTTGCATTGAGATCTCTGACATTTGGAATTATGTGCAAAAAAAAACACACAAAAAAAAAAAAACCTCGGCACTGTATGTTACAAAGCACTCTTAAAAATAAAGGTTATTTTATGGCATTAATGGTTCCATAAGAACCTTGAACATCCATGAAACATTTCCAAAAAAAAAAAGATTATTAAAATGTTCTTCACACTAAGAAAAATGGTTCTTTTAAGAAAATTGCTTGCTAAAATGAAGCCGCTTCTATCCGAGAGGTCACTCCCCTTCTGAAAGATTTACATTGGCTGCCAGTTCATTATAGAATTGAGTTTAAAATCCGATTACTTGTTTATTATCTCTACATAATCAAACGCCGAGCTGTCTGTCTAATTTACTACACTATAATCCCTCACGAAGACTAAGGTCTGAAGATCGAAACTTACTACAAACGAACTCACTTTATGAAACTATATTATCTGCATTCAAATCTAGCCATAAAACATATCTCGGTTACACTTTATTTTGATGGTCCCTTTTGAACATCCTGTTGACTATAAGTAACTTTGCAACTACATGTCAACTTATTATAACCCTAACCCTACCAGTCTACTAATACTCTACTAATACTCTAATAAGAGTTAGTAGACATGTAGGTGCAATGTTACTTATAGACAACATAATGTGTTAAAGGGACCATCAAAATAAAGTGAAACCCATATCTCTTTCCGTTGGCTTTTAATACACAGTAATGTCTTGTTTTGTTCTTCTCTGTTTCCTGTTATATAATGGTCTTTAATTTTATATTGTACAGCACTTTGGTCAGCCTTGTTGCTGTCATTAAATGTGCTTCAGAAATAAACTAAACTGAAGAACTGCTCACTGAAAGCTTCTTTGGGGAACCAATGGTTCTTCTATGGCAAACGCTCCCCTTGCAACCTTTGATTTTAAGAGTGTGAATGGGCACTTAAATCTCCATTTAAAAGTGTGTTCCGGACCGGTCTGGGAGAACCAGCTGAGATGGTAAAGTGTGTGTCTTTCTTTCCTCTGGTGAGGTCTTCATCAGACCCTGTGGGAGGAAAGTACTGCCAGATCCAGGCCATCTCTCGCCCACGTCACTTACTGTCAGAGACGCTCGAGAGAGTTTCAGTGCTCACCGCACACTGACACATCCGGCACAACACTCAACAAACAAACAAACAAACAAACAAACCAGGCGCTTGAAACCGAATATACTTCAAAATCTTGTTACTGTAGAAGACAAAACAGCAACGATTCAGAAGGACATGCACAAAGAGCTAAAGTTTGACAGACAAACTCGACTAAGATCTTGCAGAGAAATGAATGCTTTGCATATCTCGAACGGATGTCTGAAACCTTGGGCATGGTGTGCAGAGCATCCGGAAACAACATGAGTAAGTGCGAGATTCACTTCACAGCGTCTGACTGGAACCGAGCAAGTGTGAGAGTTCATGAAACTGAATCTGCAGGAGAAACTCTACCGAAGACATCTCAACATGAGTCAAACAAAGACTTTCTCAGGATGGCCTCAGAGTGAACGATTCATACATGTTATTCCAAAGACCAAAAAAAACCTCTGAAACATATTTCATTTGTGTCTGACATCATTGATCCCTCTTGATTTTCCTGTTTCACTTGAAAAAAATGCCACATTGTGGAAGTAGAGTGAGTAATTATACCATTTCTCGTCAGTTTAGTTTTAAAGGAAGGGATTCAGAGGTAAATTTACTTTTGGAGCTTTTTGCATGTCCATGATGTGCATCTTCATATATTGTCTGTTTGAAAGCTGATTGGTCATCACTTTTGCCTTTAGTTTGTGATTAGTTGAGACTGTCAACACCTGTAAGCAAAGTCCCGTTCATGGAAAGTCAGTTCGATCGGCGGCCATATTTGCGACGTCTACAGACAACCAATTTGCACTTCAAGACCTGAAATCTCAAAAACTACTTGGCAAACTCGCATTACAAATAACATATTTCAAACCAGCAACAAAATGGGATACAAACTGTCCCATAAATGCTGTTTCCGATAAGCTGAAACAGTGTTCACAAAGCTTATAGTGCTGCAGGTGTATTAATATTTAGGTCCATGTATTTTTCTAGGCCATCGTCTCAAAGTCAGTGTTTTTTTTTTTTTTTGGTGTTTTTTTTTGAATGGGGTTTTGGTTAAATGTCTGAAATAAGGTCTGTGGTGAACACAAGGTCGAGATATTCTCACATTTTATCCTACGTCGTCAGAAAAAAACCCATGTGTTTTTAAAAAGCTATACGTGTCTTGGAAAAGGCTTGTGCTAACAAGTGTCTAAATGGGTCGACAGAGATTGACATCGTCATGTACTCACTATTCGAGTTCACAGCCTCGCTGTGTTCATAATCATGCTCTTGCAAACCCTTCTGACTCAAACTTGTTTTAAAATAAAGACTGAATGCGTTGTTGAAGCTTAATGATGGTGACGTTGAAGCCCTGGTGTATTTCGTCTGTAGCTTAACGTTTAGATTTTTCCTTCTGGTGATTGAATTTAGGCTTCAAAAATCAATTAAAGTTGTGTGTTTAATTGTGAAGATTAGCATGATGGACAAAACGTGCAAGAATTATAAACTTTTTGATGGTCAAAGAGCCCATTTTCCGCAATGATCCAAAACCAATGGAAAAATCCAAGTGGGTTTTTCGCAAACTCAGCACTGACAAAAACTCGAGCGGCGTTCAAGAAACCAACAATCAGCAGAAATCTGGGCTTCACCTCCATTCACTGATCTTCCACTCATGCATGACTGTGCAGGAACTAACGCCATTATCTGACAGAAAGTGCATTATAAATCAGCTAATATCTGTATATATGCTGCAATAAGAGTGTATTCTCCGTGATTTCTCGCATTCGCTTGACTCCCGGTGGTCGTTCTCCTGTTTCTCTGGAAGTAATTACAGCCAGGAAAAGGACAGCGAGTGACTAAAGAGATTGTGAAAGCGTCGGACTCGACTCTAACCACGACGGGCAGTCTTCCTGTTCTGAGAGGCTTGCCAAGTCGATTCCCATCACACTCATCACTTTCTGCAGGACTTCATGCCATTTCAATATTATTAGCATGTGATGAAACGGCTGGTTTACATGCACACTTAAAATGCAATTACTCATGTATACACTCAAAAACGTTTTTCTTTGTATGCTGTTCATTTTGTTTAAACAATTCATTTTGATTTAACACCATTGTGTCATGTTTCATGTTCAAACACCATTGCATCATGTTGAACTGACTTGAAATGATTACTCTTTTGGCTTAACCTAATGTTTACATTTTGAAAGTTTGAAATGTTTTAAATCAAGTAACTCAGAAATTAATTTATTCTAAGAACTTAAGTCTATGACTGACATCTAAATATTTAAAAGAAATTTGAATTTACTCCATAGTTTCTAATTTCTTTTTTAAAATAAAGTTCTCTGGGAAATTACGTTTGTATAGTATATGGCTCTTTTTTTATTATGCCCATTTCTTTCATAACTAGACATAAAGACATAAACAATAGACATACATAACTAGTTTATGTCTATAACTAGATAAATAACTAACATAATAAATGACTATACATAAACAATATATTGTTTATGTCTAGTCATTTATTATTTTAGTTATTTATCTAGTTATTTATTTGTTTTTATTGCTATAGCAAATACATAACTCTATTTCATATTAAGCATACATTAAGCGTTAATTACTTTAACTCATGGCACAATATTATCCCGGAGTGTTTCCCATGCCGAACACTGAGATTGTAAATGTGATTATGCTCGTAATCGGAGAACCGATTGATTACCGATTGCTGTCGCGTTACATAACACGGATATCACGTGTTTACGGATGATCCAGAACAGCAGCAACAAGTTGCATTTCAATTGAACTTTTGTGCTGCAGGTTAAAGTCACCATTAAATCAAAATGGACAAATCTTTTTTTTTTCTTTATATGTAATATTGCAGTATTTATTCTAACTGATTTATAGGAGCACATCACTATTGTATTAATAATCTTGAATCAGAATAAGTTCCTCTTGCAGCATCTCTTCTCTTCTCTGATGACGTGGGCGGGGCTATAACCTGTCAATCACATGAGATCAGCCAATAGAAAACCACAACCATCCAATCAATTCCCTACAGACACAATCAAGCCCCGCCCACATTTGTTCTTGTTGCAGAAGCGTCTCACTCGGATGTACAGAACAATAGAGGAGAAAAGACGAGTGCAACTTACGTTTCTTGACGACTTTACAGAGTTTTGCTGATATAAACATCATATTCGAAGCAATTCCTTACTGGGTTACACTTTATTTTAAGGTGTCATTGTTACAGTGTAATTATATATTTAAGTACTGAGTAATATTAATTAACTACATGTACTATAGGATTAGGGTTTGGTTGAGGGTTAGTTGCATGTAATTATGCAACATTTACTGTTATTACTATGGTAAATACACTTATCATACTGTAAAATAAAGTGTTACCCACTACTGGACATGGTTACGTAGATAGTGACGGTTCTAGATGCCCATTAGTGGAGACCATCACAAGATGAGCGAGCCACAGTTCTGACACAGACGTACTCCTGCTTCTGGAAAACAGCGTATAGACCCACCGTATTCCTGATATCCCACTGAATATACCAGATCATGAGGATATGAGCAGATCTGCAGTGGTTCACGGGTCACTTCTGCCCCCTGTTGATGCATGTGGAGAAGTGAAACCGTGTCTCTGGATGTGCTTGTATATCAGCATCTTCACATCGATGGAAATCTCACAGCATTGACTGTGTTCTCAGAAAGATACACTTATAGCCAAGCATCTGACAAAACACACTCCAATAATCCTCATAGACATGTAGTGTAACTGAAATAAACGGGTCGTGTTCATGGATCAATATTCCCATTCACACATCAGATGTTTAAGAGTTTGAAGTTGGGGACATTTAATTTAATATTCAACAATATTATTGATCTCCTGCATTGACACGATTGTATGAGAACTGAACTGAGCTGGACGATGACATCACGCTTTTCTCCAGAGCGGCTGTATATATATATATAAATATAAATTATAATTTTTTTGTTTTGTTTTTACAACAAAAATGAACCATCACTGAACTTGCTTAAGCTGGACTGTGACGCTATTTTCTTCTAAAAAACAAACTTTGTTGCATTATTTTCCTGTTATCTCTGTAAAGCTGCGTTTGAAACACTCTGTGTTATAAAAGGTTTATTATAAAGGTTTATATTATTCCACACCTATATTGTCTTGTTTTGGTCTCTCTTGTTCTGGTCTTTAGAGGAACAGCCTGATGTTTGTCTTTCTTTCTCATGCCCTTTATCTCTCTGTCTGCTCTTTCTCTCTGAGTAACAGAAACGAGAAGAGAGAATGATCTCGGTCGAGTCGATTGCGTATGAAGACATTTCTGGAAACTTCCACCAAGAAGCCAGAAAAAGAAAAGTGCTGAATCAGAAGAGAGCGCTCGCCGCCCCCGTCTCTCACTCTCACTCTCGTTCTCCATCTCTCTCTCTCACACTCACACACTCTCTCTCTCTCTCTCCATCTCTCTGTCTCTCTCGTTCTCCATCTCTCTGTCTCTCTCTCTCCCCCCCTCTCTCTCTCTCTCATTCTCCATCTCTCTCCACTTCCTACCTCATTAAATCCAACTCTCTACAAGACAATCAGAACAGATTTCCGACAGACTGTGTGCAGTCTCTCTATTAGTGGTGTATGTGTTCGTCATGGGTCAGTGCATTCACTCAGCCGATGAACACACTCACAGCCGATGAACACACTCACAGCCGATGAACACACTCACAGCCGATGAACACACTCACAGGCGATGAACACACTCACAGCCGATGAACACACTCACAGGCGATCACACACTCACAGCCGATGAACACACTCACAGGCGATGAACACACTCACAGCCGATGAACACACTCACAGGCGATCACACACTCACAGCCGATGAACACACTCACAGGCGATGAACACACTCACAGGCGATGAACACACTCACAGCCGATGAACACACTCACAGCCGATGAACACACTCACAGCCGATGAACACACTCACAGGCGATCACACACTCACAGCCGATGAACACACTCACAGCCGATGAACACACTCACAGCCGATGAACACACTCACAGGCGATCACACACTCACAGCCGATGAACACACTCACAGCCGATGAACACACTCACAGGCGATCACACACTCACAGCCGATGAACACACTCACAGCCGATGAACACACTCACAGGCGATCACACACTCACAGCCGATGAACACACTCACAGCCGATGAACACACTCACAGCCGATGAACACACTCACAGGCGATCACACACTCACAGCTGATGAACACACTCACAGGCGATGAACACACTCACAGGCGATGAACACACTCACAGCCGATGAACACACTCACAGCCGATGAACACACTCACAGGCGATCACACACTCACAGCCGATGAACACACTCACAGCCGATGAACACACTCACAGGCGATCACACACTCACAGCCGATGAAACACTCACAGCCGATGAACACACTCACAGCCGATGAACACACTCACAGCCGATGAACACACTCACAGGCGATCACACACTCACAGCCGATGAACACACTCACAGGCGATGAACACACTCACAGGCGATGAACACACTCACAGCCGATGAACACACTCACAGCCGATGAACACACTCACAGCCGATGAACACACTCACAGGCGATCACACACTCACAGCCGATGAACACACTCACAGCCGATGAACACACTCACAGGCGATCACACACTCACAGCCGATGAACACACTCACAGCCGATGAACACACTCACAGGCGATCACACACTCATAGCCGATGAACACACTCACAGCCGATGAACACACTCACAGCCGATGAACACACTCACAGGCGATCACACACTCACAGCTGATGAACACACTCACAGGCGATGAACACACTCACAGGCGATGAACACACTCACAGCCGATGAACACACTCACAGCCGATGAACACACTCACAGCCGATGAACACACTCACAGGCGATCACACACTCACAGCCGATGAACACACTCACAGCCGATGAACACACTCACAGCCGATGAACACACTCACAGGCGATCACACACTCACAGCCGATGAAACACTCACAGCCGATGAACACACTCACAGCCGATGAACACACTCACAGCCGATGAACACATGAACACACTCACAGCCGATGAACACACTCACAGCCGATGAACACACTCACAGGCGATCACACACTCACAGCCGATGAACACACTCACAGCCGATGAACACACTCACAGCCGATGAACACACTCACAGCCGATGAACACACTCACAGGCGATGAACACACTCACAGCCGATGAACACACTCACAGCCGATGAACACACTCACAGGCGATGAACACACTCACAGCCGATGAACACACTCACAGCCGATGAACACACTCACAGCCGATGAACACACTCACAGCCGATGAACACACTCACAGCCGATGAACACACTCACAGGCGATGAACACACTCACAGCCGATGAACACACTCACAGGCGATGAACACACTCACAGGCGATGAACACACTCACAGGCGATGAACACACTCACAGCCGATGAACACACTCACAGGCGATGAACACACTCACAGCCGATGAACACACTCACAGCCGATGAACACACTCACAGGCGATGAACACACTCACAGCCGATGAACACACTCACAGGCGATGAACACACTCACAGCCGATGAACACACTCACAGCCGATGAACACACTCACAGCCGATGAACACACTCACAGGCGATGAACACACTCACAGGCGATGAACACACTCACAGGCGATGAACACACTCACAGGCGATGAACACACTCACAGGCGATGAACACACTCACAGCCGATGAACACACTCACAGGCGATGAACACACTCACAGGCGATGAACACACTCACAGCCGATGAACACACTCACAGCCGATGAACACACTCACAGCCGATGAACACACTCACAGCCGATGAACACACTCACAGCCGATGAACACACTCACAGCCGATGAACAAACTCACAGCCGATGAACACACTCACAGCCGATGAACACACTCACAGGCGATGAACACACTCACAGCCGATGAACACACTCACAGGCGATGAACACACTCACAGCCGATGAACACACTCACAGCCGATGAGCACACTCACAGCCGATGAACACACTCACAGCCGATGAACACACTCACAGCCGATGAACACACTCACAGCCGATGAACACACTCACAGGCGATGAACACACTCACAGGCGATGAACACACTCACAGCCGATGAACACACTCACAGGCGATGAACACACTCACAGGCGATGAACACACTCACAGCCGATGAACACACTCACAGGCGATGAACACACTCACAGCCGATGAACACACTCACAGCCGATGAGCACACTCACAGCCGATGAACACACTCACAGCCGATGAACACACTTACAGCCGATGAACACACTCACAGGCGATGAACACACTCACAGCCGATGAACACACTCACAGCCGATGAACACACTCACAGCCGATGAACACACTCACAGCCGATGAACACACTCACAGCCGATGAACACACTCACAGCCGATGAACACACTCACAGCCGATGAACACACTCACAGCCGATGAACACACTCACAGCCGATGAACACACTCACAGGCGATGAACACACTCACAGCCGATGAACACACTCACAGCCGATGAGCACACTCACAGCCGATGAACACACTCACAGCCGATGAACACACTCACAGCCGATGAACACACTCACAGCCGATGAACACACTCACAGGCGATGAACACACTCACAGGCGATGAACACACTCACAGCCGATGAACACACTCACAGGCGATGAACACACTCACAGGCGATGAACACACTCACAGCCGATGAACACACTCACAGCCGATGAACACACTCCAGTCCAGGAGGGGCAGAATGGGGGAACCAGAGGAAGAAGAAAACGCTTTCTATCTATCTATCTATCTATCTATCTATCTATCTATCTATCTATCTATCTATCTATCTATCTATCAATCTATCTATCTATCTATCTATCTATCTATCTATCTATCTATCTATCTATCTATCTATCTACCTATCTATCTATCTATCTATCTATGAACTGAAGAGCAGGGCGGCTGGATCATGTGACCCAGTTCTACTTCCTGTTGTGTTCAGGTGAGTGTCTGCTGAAGGAAACCACCAGGTGTGTGTGATGTACACAGAGATGCCATCTCACCTCGACCGCACGATATAACGAGTGTGTGTAACTGTCTCGAGTGTGTGTAACCTACTCTTATTCTAAAGCACATTCACTTCAATTCAAAGGGTTTTTCTATTGGCCGTCATGTTTGAGATGTTTGCACTTGCTAAAACACATGAGCTCTGATCTAAGCGCCACACTGAGGTCATGTTGGGACAGATAAATGTGTATCAGGCCTTGTCCACACTAAAAAATCTTTTTTTCTCCGTTTGGGCCTTTTGTCCACACTGAGACGGCGTTTTTATTCATGAAAACAAAGCTTTTTTTCTCCAAAGTGGATAAATTTGAAAACTGTTTTCGTGTTGTAGTGTGGACTGTGAAACCGGAGGTGTTTAAAAACTTCACACACTCTTCATATCACAGTCCTGCAAAGATGACAGAACATTCACTCACATCTGCTGTCCTGCGGTGAAACACGAGAGCGGTTGTGTTTTAGACCAAACATATAATGGTGAGTGAGTGACCTGGAAGCTCAGTGAATGCTGAGATATTTAGATAAATTAAATGATCCTGTCTGAAGAATTGCGCTTTAACTTTGCTATTTATTTTTCCGCCTGTATCATCTCAGTGAGCGTTTATGAGGGTTTACGCATGCGTTGTAGACGTTTCAGTGTGGATGAGAAACTTTTGGAAAACTTTTGAAAACGCTATGTGGACGGAGAGTGTTTTTAAACGAAAACTCTGTTTTCAAATGTATCCGGATTAACGTAAATGGAGCATTAGTGTCCCAAACGGGTTCGTTTTTCCATTCCCCTCAGTAAAACAGATCTGCGTCGATTGCAAGTAAAAAAAAAAAAAAAAAAAATCACACGTGAGTCACATCCAAACTCTCCTGTAACCTGAAGCCATGAGATCGACACTCTTGAGATATCAAGCAATGTTCAAACCTTTTATTTTAGTTCTTTTGATTTTAGGTTTGTCTTTACATTTCTGTTAACCTGAGGTGGGAAACCCTATGGTAGTGAAAAACTGATCATGTTTCCCCAGCTATGCTGATGTGTGCAGATTATACACACACTGATACAACTGTCCAACTTCTCGTTCTGCTATCTCGTTCATGTGACTGTCCTGAGCTGTGATGTCAAAAGCAGCAGAAAAGGAGAAACACAAGTCGTTTAATTATTTATTTTAAAAGCCTCCAAAAAAAGAATGTCATTAGTACAACAACTACTGTAATATCATGACATATTTTAAATTATGCTTGCATAAAAAAGATTCTCAGAATTTGAGCTAATTTCTTTGAAACGATCTTTACTTTCTCTAAACTGTAAGTGTCACAACTGTTTTACGGGACATCACAACTCTATTGGATGTAAATGTTCTGAATTGGTGGCATCTCAAAATCTCATTTGAGAACTGATTCCGGCCTTCTAAATAAAGAGCCAATCGACTATTTGGGAAATCCATCGTGACACTGCAGCTGCCGTTAAAGAAACAGTCAGTGTCCTTAAACATGCACTTAGTACGGGACTGTACATGCGCATTTTTTTGGGAAGGATGCTAGCCTCTAGCGTGCCTCTTTAGGCCAAGGGAATGAGGTTTACACATTTATTTTTTTACCTTACAAAATTGTTTAATGCAGCATTATATATGTAAATACAGGTGTGTTTAAGTTGTTTACATTTTTTTTCAAAATAATTAATATATCAGAGTTGTTTGTGGTGGGGTAAATTAAACGCAATAAACGTTGACGTCACAATCGTGTTGCATTGGGGTATATGGATCTGCCTGAAGTGTACATATGAAGTAGACTGTCCATATAAACTTCCCTCGTCCACTTCACACACTTCAAAATGGCGGCAGGGATTCCCCCGAGGGGAAGTGCTTAGGGAAGTTCGCAAGTGCGTGTCTAAAAGTGGACTGGAACGCAGCCTAAACCTCACTCCCTACCGGGTCACGGCACCAAATGTTATTATGTTACGCGCTAACAAGTATGCTAAAGACCACAACCTCTAGTGACAGTCCCACAATTAAAAAAATGTGACGATACCAGCATTTTCCGCTAGAATTTTGAGCGGATTCTTTAACAACTCTGATTGGCCATTGCGTTTACACGCTCAACATAAATGCCTGCGATTGGCTACAGTGATCAACGCTTCAAAAACATGTTGTCTTTGACGCTAATTCATCGAGCGCTTACACAGATAGTCAAGTCAAGTCACATTTATTTATATAGCGCTTTATTACAAAACAGATTGTTTCAAAGCAGCTTTATAAGTGATAACAGGAAAATAATGCAACAAAGTTTCTAGAAGAAAATAGCATCATAGGCCAGCTTAAGTTAGTTCAATGATGGTTCATATTGTATGCTGGTATCAATACACATGGGAGTGTTTGAAAGCAGCATCTATCAGAGGATATATTAGGGATCCGCTGAATGACGCTGCTTTCAAACACTCATATTTAAGCCAATCACAGGCATATATGTTGAGCATGTGAACACAATGACCAATCACAGGCATATATGTTGAAAATGTGAACACAACGGCCAATCAGAGACATATATGTTGAACATGTAAACACAACGGCCAATCAGAGACATATATGTTGAACATGTAAACACAACGGCCAATAAGAGACATATACGTTTAGCATGTGAACACAACGTCCAATCACAGGCATATATGTTGAACATGTGAACACAACGGCCAATCAGAGACATATATGTTTAGCATGTGAACACAATGTCCAATCACAGGCATATACATATGTTTAGCATGTGAACACAATGGCCAATCAGAGTTGTTAAAGAATCCGTTCAACAGTGCTCAAAATGCTAGAGGGAAATGCTGGTATCGTCACATTTTTTAAATTTCAGTGTCGACTTGGTACCGAAGTCGGTACTTTTGACAACTCTAGTCGCAAGTGCGCCTCTTGAGATCAGGGGAGTGGGGTTTACACTCACAGCTCTTACTGTTACAGAGAGAGGAGTTGGGTTTGGATGCCTGAAATAGCCAACTGACTGATGAACTGACTTTCTTTGAATGAGACTTTCAAACGGACTGGATGTGATCAGTGGATAACAGTGTGCTGAGGAATATCATATTAACAAACCCAGTCGCAGAAAACGTCTGCAAGGATTCTTGACTGCCTTTCTCAAGATAAAAGAAAAGAAACTAGCCGTTTGTTTGTTTGTTTGTGGTGACAGCAGGTTTTTGGAAACTTCCGCCGTGAGTGCAGAAATGCGCTGAGTCAGGAAAAAACGCAACCCCTTCCCCCCAAAAACCCGTTCCTGTGCGTGGTCCACTTTCTGTCTTATTCCACCTCACTTCACCACATCCTCCACACTATCTCCCTGTTTATCTCCATTTCCCTCCATCTCTTTCTCTCTCTCCCTCGGTCTTTGTGTGGGTTTGATGTGCACTGCTGCATTCAGCACGTTGGGGGTTGAAAACGAGAAAGAGAAAACAAGGTAGATAAGAGACATTGTGCAAGACTGACTCGCTAGAAAAGACTCTTGAGATTTCAGTATTTTATTGTTATGATGATAATTCATTAAATGCACATTCCAGTCAAAAATTACAATGCTCGACTGATACATACAGTTTGTACTCTATAAATAACATCAAACACAATGTCACACCCCCTCTAACTGTAACACACACATGAATGTTCGATCTCGTTGAACGCACTGAGCGTGTTCTAGAGGCCCGTTCACACAAGGACGATAACAATGTCGCTTTAGAAATCGATGTAAAGAAAAAAAATCAAATGTTGTAAATGTAAAAGAGTAGTCCAGATCACAACTATTGGTGCGTTCAAGTCCTCCAGGGAAGTTTGTATTTACGACGTCAGGTGTGTTTTCAGTCATACTTTCTGTTATTTAACTACACAAAAATACAGCAAGGTTTTTAACTCTATACTTGTAGAAAAGGAAAAACAACGATTGTGCATCAGTTTGAAATCTTGAGATTTTGAGATCCTTCTATATATTGTTTTGGTCACATTTTATTTTATTTTCTGTTCACTTTATTTAGTTTTTATTTAGTCTTATGATTGTGGGCGGATCTTGGGCTTTGTTGAAAATAGTTATATACATAAAATGTTAAATAAATAAATAAATAATCGCACAAAAAAAAAGAATGTGCATCAGGTGTGCTTTGCTTTTTTGTTTAATTTATGCAACCACTGTAAACTTGGTTGCATATTATATTGTTATATTACAATGCTATTATAATTCGTGCAGACAATTAGCTTACTTTGTTGTAAAAAAAAAAAATCTGACCCTATCACTACTAAATACCTTAAGTATTGTGGTATTTCGCCATTTTTCTCTCTGACACGCACCCAACTCGTAAACATCGGGGTTTGAAGAAAAGCTTCCCACTCGTATTTACGACATTCATGTGCGTTCAACTGTTAAATACGATCTTTACGAGATGACTTGAACGCACCATATAACAATACCATTTTGAACGATTTTTTCCAGATAGTGAACGATAAAACATTGACAGCCAATCAGAATCCATGCTGCTTTAAAGAGCTCGAGCATTTAAAGCGGCAGACGACAAAACTACTGTGCGCTTCGTCATGCTATGGTGTGGACGCTAATATAGTCATCATCTTGGTCTAAAGGGCCTTTACTGTGGCGTTAACAAACCTGAACTTGCTCAGCAAGATTCTCTCAAACTGTTGCTGAACTGAAAGATAAAACCTGACAGTAGAAAAGATTGATTTGTACAGAAATGTGCCCTTTACATTTCTGAATGCAGCGACGCATGAAAGCGAGTTTGAGAAGCGAGGAGCGTCTGCATCCACGAACTTGAGTAGTTACGTTTCTGCCCCAACGATTCAGTCACTGACTAAATATAAAACATCATGGTAAATTTAAGTTAGGTGAAGGTGACAGTCAGTAATAATCAAATCATCTCAGAGGATCTACACTGATAGCACATGTACATCTCAGAGAGGTCTATTTGATGTCTGCGTTACATCTGCGAGATGTATTTATAGAGCGTTTGCTCATCTGCAAATATGTTTCCTGTCAGATGTTGAACAGACGTTTAGAAAATGTCTTTAAGATGTTTATTATTTAAAATGCATGTAAAACTGCTTTTAATAAGACGTTTGTGCACAACAGATGTTTTCCATATGAAGTGCTCTTTAGCAGACATCTTACAGATGTATCTGTGCTATCTGGGAAAATCCACTTAAACTTGTAACAAAAACATGTAATACATATATAAAAATAGACATGAGCTTATAATAGATCAAATATATATGGCAGACATCATGCTTACAATCATCTGAATCATATAACACATGATTTAAAGGCACTGGATTGACTTCTGACCTCAGATAATGTGTTTAACGATATGCCCTTTTAAACACAGTAAAGCAGATCTTTCTCAGGAAATGGTGTGTATAATTAACAGCATGTTGAAATTCGTTTTAATACCAGCCATTTTGTATATCCACATTCATCATCATTACATTTTAATGGTTATATACTATGAAAAACTAAATATTGCTATAAAAAATGCAGAATTTCACTTTCTGTTCAACACTGTTATCCTTAAACTCGCCCCTTAAAACCGATGCTTTGATCATTTTGATAAAGTGCATCATAATAGTCTTTTTTACCACATAGTACATAGTTCAGTCAGTTTAAGAAAAAAGTCCTGTTTACAGGAATACTGACTGAACAACGTGGTTTGGTAAACCAGTATTTGCAAGTTAAGATACACTGGACTGATCATTAGGGTTAAATATAAGAGCAACAATTCAACATTTTGAATGTAACAGGGTTGAAACTAAGTCGTTTTTAATACAAATTTCACAGGTTGTAAATATTTTTCTCAATGTTTTCGATAATGTGTGATAAATTCTGATCCGAGCAAAATAGTTATGCATTTAAAAGGTACAACCCTGCCAGATTATTTGTGCAGTATTGTGGGTTATAGTTTAAAGGCCCATCCACACCAAGGATGAAAACTAGAACTATTCAGTTTTAATTATTTTTAAATAGAGAATAGCGAAGTCTACAGTACAACATTTATTTATTTATTGTTTTATTGTTTAATAATGTGAATACTGGAATAATGCTGGTACTTTGAACCTGAGGAAATTATTTAAAAATAAATTATTTTAAAAAATACATTTATTTTAAAATGGCACCGTCTCCTGAGAATGGTCCTTTAGCACACAAACCAGCAGAATGTTGTTTTATATTTACAGAGAAATTACATCTGAATTTAGCAATACACACACTAAATATATATAAACACCGATATAATGAAATAAATTAGTGGTCGACCAATATTGATTTTTTTTAAGGCTGATGCCGATATCTTAGAGAGCAGTGTGGCTGATGGCCGATATATTTATAATTTATATTACTTAATATTTAATAAATTGCAAATAAATAATTTGTTAGGAAGTCTGCAAGGTTTGTGAAATAAAAGGTTTATTAGATATTCAAAGATTTCTTTAAATTATATAAATATGTACTTGCTGAATGGTGATGGTAAAGGTCCTTGCAAACTGAGTCAGAAATTTTCGCACATTAAAAAATATATACAACTTCATGTTGTGTCAATCACGTTTACATATGCCTCAGAAACTTTCGTCCGAAAAAAAATTCGGATCGGGTTTGTTTTTGCGTTTTCCGCATCCGTACCAAGCAGTTTGAGAGTTGTTTTGACAACTCAGAGCCACTGAAAGACGAATACAAAAAAACGCATATGTGCAAGGGCCTTAAATGAGAAAGTATTATAGTGTTTTCCTTTTTATTACTAATGGGAGCATGGGATCACATGGGATCAGCACTGTCAAATTAAAAGTCCTGCGTCCGAACCCTCAGCCAAACAGAAAAAGGTATCAGCAAATGCAGCAAATATTGGTGAATATATCAGCCTTAGCAATATATCGGTCGACCACTGGAAAAAAATATAGCAAAATTCTATATTGCAATGATTCACATAATTTGTTTATAAAAATAATATTTAAAAACTGGAATGAGAACCTAAGTGTGGAAATCTTGTGTGTGTGTGTGTGTGTGTGTGTGTGTGTGTGTGTGTCAGAGACTTTCCTGCAGCAGTTTGTCAGTACTCAGACCATGAAGGCACCAAAGAAGTTCTCATATGTGTTATGGAGAACCAGCGAGCTGTTATTGACCATCACAAACACACTGTCTCCTTCATTCAGGTGGAAGATGCCTCCCAGATAACTGTTGCCCCGACCGCCGCTCGACTGGTGTTTATCCGACTCGCAGAGGACCCTGCAGTAAAAACATTCACACCCTTAATGAAGTCATCTACAGTGGCTACGTTACATGCACAACTTTTGTTTCAGTCGGACTGAATTCATTGCGATTGATGAATCTGAATGTAGTGTTTACATGAACACTAAATGCTTTTTCTACATCATTACTAGGGCTGGGGTAAACGATTATTAATTAAACGATTAGTCAGGCGATTATTTTATCGATTAGTCGACTAATCTAACAACTAATTGAACGATTATCTTTTGTAACATGGAAATTGCAGGGGTGCATATTCAATGCACAACAATTTTGATCTGGTTCTTACAGAGTATCTACACTGTAAAATGTTTGGTACTCAAATGAGCCCTATCACACTTGGATGTGGTGCTCATTTTAATGCTTTCAGTGCTCATAAAAAACATGGGGGGGGGGGGGGGGGGTTACATGCGCTTCATAAGGCACACACACACATTTACACACACACGCAAGGTCTCTCGCTCTCTCCCTCTCGGCCGTGCGCGCGCTACAGGGTTTGGAGTTCGCGAGCTCTAGATTCTGGGAGATTTGAACTAATTTGCGGGCATCAGGGAGACGCTATCAGTATGCGGGAGACTTGGGATGTCAACTCCATTTGGCAAAGAGCGCAAATAACGACACCTTTACGTTTGGGACTAAATTTGAAGTATTCCCAAACCTTCGATGATTTAGTGCGAGCTGTTTTTTTAGGACTTTTTCTTTTGTTGGGGCTTTTTGCATGGCTTTGTTGGGAATTCTGTGAAGAGGTTGCTGTTTCGTCCTCCATTCTGCAATGTTCGGTCTCCCACGTGTGTGTGGCGAGCTGTACCGCCAGGAACGGTGCAAAAAATAAATAAATAAATAAATAAATTAAGAAGCGTCGACAAAAAAATATGACGTCATCGACGCGCACCTACAGGCCTAGTCATTACGTTATTTCTACGTCATTATGCTTTTTCTACATCATTACGCTATTTCTACGTCATTATGCTTTTTCTACATCATTACGCTATTTCTACGTCATTATGCTTTTTCTATGTCATTATGCTTTTTCTACGTCATTACGTTATTTCTACGTCATTATGCTTTTTCTACGTCATTACGCTTTTTCTACGTCATTACGTTATTTCTACGTCATTATGCTTTTTCTACGTCATTGCGCTTTTTCTACGTCATTACGCTATTTTTACGTCATTACGCTATTTCTACGTCATTACACTATATCTACGTCATTACACTATTTCTACATCATTACGTTATTTGTACGTCATTACCCTATATCTACGTCATTACACTATTTCTACGTCATTATGTTATTTGTACGTCATTACGCTGTTTCTATGTCATTACACTATTTCTACGTCATTACGCTATTTCTACATCATTGCACATGCGCAGTCCTTTCAGTTTCGGTTTTCAATCCAATCAAGGGTTTACATGTTCTCTCGATCGGATTAGAAAAACCTTCCCTTTCAACCCGATCGCAATTTCATTGGGATCGAGCTCAATCGGATCTAAGAAGGCTTTACTTTTCATTTCTGGTGTCAGATTGAGTACCTGGAGCTCTGCATCAGCTCCATGGGCTTGTAGCTGTAGCTGTGCGAGCACTGCATGACTTTGTGTTGGAAGAATATGCAGTTCTCCATGTGGGAGATCTTGGAGAAGATGTAATAGTACCCGTCCTGCTGGACATACAGACTATTGTTCTTGTAGTCCATTCCCTTCATGAACATGGGGAAGCCGTGGGTCTTCCAGCCCAGGACACCGTTGCCTCCAGACGCGGCCGAATCGCCTACACAAACACACATGGCAGGAACAGGAACACACAGTATAGTTATATATTTATTATATACATTTATTATATATATATATTTATAATCACTGATGACATCATAAATAAAAAACAGAAGAGATGGGAATGCTTTGCAACATGCCACAATTTGCAACTAGAAGCAAAGGAGTTTGCTAACGTTGGTATACAAACTTTGGTGTTGGTTTGAGAAGCCTGAACCTTGAGCCGAGACTCGAACACGTGTCGCCTGGTGCACAGCTGCAGCATTTGTCTATCGCTCCTACATAACAGCTCATTTTTATCAGTTGTTTTGTCTATGGGTCGTTATTTCTTACAGTTCTGGTTGTTCTAAATCAGATACAGATAAAGTAGCACAGTAAGATTACATTTATTTGAATGTATTAGTGAGAGAACGATTGCGTGTGTGAATTGTTTGTGCTGCGTTTTTCTACTAATAGTGAAGCTGTGGGGTTTAGTCACTTCAAAAACAGAAAGGAATATATGCTAGCACTTTTCAGTTCATAAGCTATTTTATTGATAAATCATAGAACAGCGTTGACAGTACGTTTCTGCACTCCTGAATGTTTTTGTGTGCGTGCTATTGTCTGTATATGTGTGTGTGTGTGTTAGAGCACATTAGTTTAGAACATGTGATTAACTGTACAATAAACTGTGTAAAACATGCATTCAATATTAAGTATCCAGATGCTATAAACAAACATAACTAGTGGAACGCTCTCGGAGTATGCATTTATTTGACATTTTAATTGATGGAAACGGGGCGTAAAAGTGAACTTTTGGATTTCTTATCATATGACCCCCTCTATAGGACAGCATTAGTATTACAGCCAGTCTAAATCTTTGTTTTGAGTTTTGATCGTAATTAATAAAACAATAAGTCCAATCAGTTAGAACAGATACCAAATGAAGTCAGAACAGACCAAATAGTCTTCTGCAAGACGGCTATGTCGTTATTCTCAAAATCACATGATCAGCGACAAGTCGACATCAAGCTTAAAGCCTAATGGCAGAGTCGACTAGTCTATGAAACCTCTACTTACACACTGCAGTGAGCATGTAAGATAAACATAAGACATACATAAATCCTGTATCAGATCTAGGCAGGTGGAGCTGGGGAGGTGGAGGGGTTCAGAGAAACTCTGATAGCACTGCAGGACTAGCTTACAGCAAACACTCAACCAGACTATTTAAATGCTGAGCAAGCAATCTCATTGGCTGCAGGATCAGCTGAGCCAATCAGCTTGTGCCATGCGGTAGTGATGTGATTGCTTGCAGACTTCATGTAAAGGTCCTGCCAAGCCTGCGCCATCAAAAGTTTCATGACTGAACTAGATATTGAATAAAAAGTCTAAAAGTGTAACAGACGGCACAGAAGGATAAAATTGTTTTTAATGAAAAATGACACGGGTTAAAATATAATGCTTTTACTAGAAGTTATTTTATTATTAATGGAAAGATTCTCTCTCTCTCTCTCTCTCTCTCTCTCTCTCTCTCTCTCTCTCTCTGTGTGTCTTAACCACATTTTGGGGTCAAATTTGTACCCAGAAGTGAGCTAAGCCTGACAAACACCTAATTTTTGGCCTGTTCTCATGTGTTAAAATGTTTTCAAGTTGTTGTTTTTTAATTGTAAAAATGTACAAAAACAAATTATGTTAGGGATTGCAGTATTTATAACTAGCTGTACTGTATATTATCAAAAGAAGTATACGCAATGTCCCCATTCATTCCGATAGCTGAGTAAAGGTGTGTGTTTGCGTGTCAGTGTGTGTAAGGTTTTTCATACTTTGCAGAAATGCTGCCGGTTTGCTCTCAGCTTTAGGGGTAGTTCCAGGTAAAATTTCGTTAGAATCTGTTAAGAAAACAAGCAGGATGAACATTAAACACATGGTGAATAGCAGTATTTCAAACGTGTGTGTATGTGTATGTGTGTGTGTGTGTGTGTTTACCAACCATGTGCACTGCCATCCTTCTCTCCCTGCAAATAAATATTTACAGCAGAATTAATAAGATCATCCAAGACGTGTTTATATATTGACACACACACACACACACACACACACACACACACACACACACACACACACACACACACACACACACACACACACACCTGACTAAAGATAAACTCACTTTTATGTATTCCACTTTCTGGATATCTGATGAAATCTAGGGGAAAAGAGAAAATATTTGACAACATTTTTGCGTTTTAGATGTGAATTTGCCGAGAAATTAAAGCCTTCATAAAAATGTTCAGTGCAATATTTTAATAAACACCTGTTAATGCATCTATTCAGACCGACACAAACACATAACCAATAAGATTGTTGTAAGATTGCTGTTAACATAAAAATATAACTTGATGGCACTCACAACTTAGTCTGTAAATCTCATATTTATGACTTCATTTAACATTTTAATATCATAATTTATGACATATTTATCTCATAATCATGATTACGACTTGGTATGTCATAATTATGACTTTTTATTAAGATCTACCCAAGCATGATTATTTTTACCTTTGTGGTTGACATTGGCAAAAATGTTTGCTGAACGGCGTCTAATGTGTGTTCATGTGTTTACTCTCAGACCCTGAAACTAAGTGTGCAAACCAATATATATGTTTATAGGAAATCAACACAGTAATACAAAACTATGAGCAATTCACTGCGGGGGTTGTGACACCTAGTGGTTAGTGACATCTGGGCTAGTTACCTAGATTCAGAGGGTTCAAACCTCCACAGGTTACCTTTAAACGAAGATCCGTGGGTTTGTTACGCATTGAAGGATTTATTCTGTAAATTTATTCTGACTCAATTTAGCGCATCTTATTTCCATCCAGCATTTTTAATGTGATTTCAATGTGCATAAAAATAGGTGGATAAAAACATAGTGGCTGATTAATCTGATCAGGGGTTAAACAGGTCGATGTAGATTTGGAGATATTCTGCAGCATCCCACCAAAAAAAGAGAAACCGTACGTTCACACCACCGCCGACTTGAGCGGCAAAGAAGCTCTGGACGCCCTGTCAAGGACGCTTGTCAAAAAGTACGGGGAAGCTTGTTGACGCTTTGGTCGCTCTGACGTAGCAGGGAGAAGAGAAGTGTCACAACATGAAATGTCACATGAGATTGGTGTTTTTGCATTCCACTTCACTGCTTTTCTATTTAACGATGTAAACACGCGCTAGACTGTGTGCTCGAGCTTCGTGTCTTTTGCCGCGTCTCGCGCATGTCACAGCGTTTTAAAAAACGCGTCATTCAAGTTAAAATAAGTTCAACTTTAAGAACAAAAATGTAAACTATCCCAGCTATTTTATCCCATGCCTCGTTCTTTTGTAAATGGTCCCTATAAGCAAACAACGTCATATCATAAATGATAGGAAACCCAGCAACGGCGATTTTTAGCTTCTCCTCCATTTTATCTGAACTAATGTTTTGGTAGGAACGAAAGTTTACATCGTGTGTTTCTCTGGAATCAGCCAGCGCGGAGGACGTCTATATTCCGACTGGTTGCTGGCTTTTGCCGCTGCTTGCCGCTGAACCGCGTCATAGCTCATTACCATAAAGTTGAGCTACTTTCAACTTTCTGATTGACGCTCAAGACGCTCAAAACGCCCAAAACGCGACGCCGATGGATTCGACGCTCCTTGCAGCTGAGAGAAGCCAGCTTCCATTGAAAATGAATGACTTCCGGTAGCTTTGGAAGCTCAAGTCGGCGGCGGTGTGAACGTACAGAAACTATTAAATATTCCCTACAACGTTAGAGGAAGTGATGTCAGCACAGGGGTGGGAGGGGGAATGGTCATCTGACCGGCACTGATGATGTCATGACACGTCCGGCATTGGCAACATCATCTGACTCTTGTGTAAATATTGCACATGCAAGTTTAATGAGCTCATATTAGGGCTGGATGATTCATCGAAAAATAATCGAAACCGAAATTCAGAGCCTATAACCGACGTAATTTTACCATGTCGGTTATTTCGCTTTTTTAATCCTATTAATATTTCCGCCCACTGTGTGTTAATGTACTTTCCCCTTAAAACATATTACCGCGTGTGTAGTCACGTAACTCCACCCCGTCCAGTCTGCGACATTGAAGCAACATGAGCCCCTTTCACACAGCGTGTTGATCCCGGGAAATTGCCAGAACAAACACCTTCTGTGTGAACGCAAACACGACCCGGGATTGATGCCAGGTTGGGGACATAGTAACATTGCCGTGTTCAGTCCCGGAACGCGCGCTGTGTGAACAAAAGCCGTAATTAATGCCGTGTCGTACTGATGGCGCTAAGCCGGGATCGTTCGCCAGCCTGAAACGGTTCGTAATGCGCTAGTTTATGATCGAATCAGAGAAAAAAAATGCACAAGCGTGGTTTCTCGAGAGAGAAATCGCAGCTCATAAGCAAACTAGACGCCGCTGGGACATGTCACGTGTCTTTGCGGGTTGTGTGTGTCTGTGTGAACGCACTCTCTTGATTCCGGAAAATCACTGGCAGTGTGAATGAACCAAAGTCAAACGAACCCGGGTCAAATCCCGGGCCACTTTATCCGTGTATTTTCCGGAATCTCTGTGTGAAAGGGAACTCAAACACTGAGTCAACTCAGCAACAGGAGCCGCTTGTACCAAAGAAAAACGCGAAAAAAGAGAGAGGCTGACAAACGCCCAGCAACAAGTCCCTCCACTCCACAAAGCAGGTTTCGATAACACAAGCATTTACAAATGCTACACAATATGAAAAGGATTAGTTTTTTTAGTTTTATACAAGTTAGATTTTACTTTTAAGATGGCAATATTTACAATAATTTATTTTGTTTACAAAAAGAACTATTTTCTAAATTTTTTGGAAACTTTCTTTTTACATTAAAACTTAATTACTTTTTTATAAGACGTTTTTATTTCAAGCATTGTATGGTTTGTTTGATACAATTGTTTGAAATATTTAATAAGTAAGCATTAAAAGCTATCTGTGTGTTTCCTTATTTTAGAATCACAAAGATAGGATTATGCATTCTTTCATAAAAAAAAATAACCGTGAACATATTTACAGTATAAGCCTTGCCAGTGACACATGAGAAAGAATTTTTTTTAAATAATCATTCAATAATCGTAATCGAGGTAACTTGTTCGATTAATCGCGATTATGATTTTAGCCAAAATCGTCCAGCCCTAGCTCATATTAACTCAATAGATGGGATATTTGCGCTAGTAAAAAA
Organism: Gila orcuttii; assembly: GCA_026230005.1. Lineage (NCBI taxonomy): Eukaryota > Metazoa > Chordata > Actinopteri > Cypriniformes > Leuciscidae > Gila > Gila orcuttii. The sequence goes on along the minus strand of JAPDVR010000002.1, from coordinate 2,909,591 downwards.
ATTAAATCCCAACGCAGGACCAAATAGTGATTAAGGGCGTTTTCACACCTTAAAAAGTTCAAACCAAGGTCCGAACCAAAGTTCATGTTTTGATACATTTTATACATTAGGTAAGTTTTGGTTTGGTTTCACATTGCAATTATGCGAGCGCACTAAAGAACTTTACATGACATACGAGCGTCCTGTCATCATCATCTGTGTGCGCTGCATCTCCACACTGATTGGTTTGTAAATGGACGTGCGTCTGACGTCAGTGTGTTGTCTATTTGGCGCGTAACTTTGACAAGAATGAAAAAAAAAAAAAAAACTTTGACAAGAATGAATGAACAGACGCATATGTTGCCACTATACTTTTATTATTAGCAGCACCAACTATACTCGAGGCTAGGGCTGCACGATTAATCGTATTTTAATAGCAGTAACGGTATCTGCCTCTCTCGATTCATTTTAAATAATCGTCGCGATATTTGCCTACTCATTATTTATCCTGAAAAGGCCTTTTTTTCTTCTTTTTTTTTTTTTACATTTGAGTCAAGTAAACACTAGCGTTGATGTTTGTAGTTGCCAGTTGTAAATAGCTTAAATCCCCCAAAAGAGCTTTTCTTTTACATGTTCCTCCTGGTGTTTTACTTAATCTGTGCAATCTGGCAACCCTGCGCACGCTCGCTTGCTCTACACCAGGGATCACCAACCCTGCTCCTGGAGAGCTACTGTCCTGCAGACTTCAGTTCCAACCCTGTTCCAACACACATGCATGTAATTATCAAGTAATCCTGAACCGCTTGATTAGCTGGTCCAGGTGTGTTTGATTGGGGTTGGAGCTAAAATCTGCAGGACAGTAGCTCTCCAGGAGCAGGGTTGGTGACCCCTGCTCTACATTGAGGGAAAAGCTCTGATGATCTAAACACACCAAGGGGTTAATCCATCAGCCGGAAACTGAAGCCTCGCGGGAGCCGCCATTGTAGCAGCACTTCACCTGCTGTTAGCATTCCATTGACTCCCATTCATTTTGGCGTCACTTTGACAGCAATAACTTTACATCTGAGGCGTCCAAAGACTTCATTTGTCCATTATTTATTTCTAAAGAAACATGACAATGTATAAAAGGCTCCATTACTTTGTATCTTACGTTATGGCCACGTAGAAGCCGTTTTTGTAAAAATAGACTAACGATTGCGTCATAACCACGCGACTTTCTGTCGCACGGTAGAGAAATTACCATATAGACAGGAGGAGAAGCTCGCAGGCAATCTTTTACTGTCTATGAGGCAATCGGAGGGACATAGAGGCATAAAGTCAAGGGAGAAGCCCATAGATAGAGAGTCCATAAAAGCAACAGGACAACATATTTCAACAACATTTTTGAGGAATTAGGTGATTCAGATTTGTCTTGGCCCAGCTACTAGAAGATTTACAACTGTCAGAATGTCATCAATCTCAGTTTGAGCCTGCGCAGTCGCTCAGACATCAGGAAGTGAGTGCAATAATCGGGCTTCAGTCTTCTCCGTTGAAATCAATGGGGTCGCTGTGTCCATTTGTTTTACTGTCTATGAAACACACATGCACTGGAGTTTAGCGATCTCTAGTGATATTCTGCTTACAGGAAAGTATCATACAGCCGGTCTGCTTCTCACAAGCCACTTGTGCTATTTGTGTGAGTAACGTAGACTAACCATGTTCCGTACACAACGATATTCCGTACAGATGACCTTTTCCCGACGATCGCTAAATAAATACTTCCAGGTTATACATAAAATATATATGTGTGTTATCATAATTTCTCCCTCTTTTATCTCCGACCAAGAAAGAGAACCACCCGCCGTTTGTTCCAGAGAGATTTCAGTAAGTTTGCTAGGTGTGCCCACTGCGCCTGCAAACGGAGGGTGGGCAAGCTACAGCCCAGATATTAGCTTTAGGTGGGGAGACAACTACAGCGGTGAAAATGTACATTTCAATTGGATTAATGCTTCTTACAGTACTATAGTCTTCATGAAATGATTATTATGTTATCACAAATCATTAAATATATTACCTTTTGTTGAATAACTGCTTTGAAATGGGAATTTTTAAACGTCAATTCCGGACAATGGCCGCTTGGCACCACTCTCGCACTGAGACATGCAGCAGAGACGCAGGGTGCAGTGATGATTATATTTATAATATTTTAACATTTAGAATTGTCATTCTTTAATAAATCAACAGTTATATATATATATATATATATATATATATATATATATATATATATATATATATATATATATATATATTACTATATTATATCACAAATGATCATTTTAAAGTCAATTTTTGCAGTTGAAATCAAGGTATGCGCTCTGTACGGAACACCGCTAACGTCTGTGAGCATCCGAACCCAGGCGGAGGAGGTACTTTACCCCACTTTTCTCAAATACTATTGGTCCAAAAGACATCAATCAAAGAATAGATCGTCCAATGGGAATTTCCCCAATGAATGAGCACTGGTCTCAGCAATAGAACATGGTTAGTCTATCTGCCAATCAAAACTTCAGAGATTTATTTGGAAAAAATCAAAACATGGATCTAAACCTTATTGTTTGGGATTATGTTTGCAGAATTAAATGAACAATCATTTGGAGTTTCACTTGAAGTTCAAGGTTCTATCAGTTTTCATGATGTGAATCAGTTGGGAACAAAAGCCACTGACAGTTTTCAGTTTCTATCAACAAGTAGGCTATCGTTCTTTGCAGAATGAATTTGCTGAGTGATCTGGATCTGTAATTTGTCTCATTTGCAACCGAATTGTCACTTAGAAGATAAAATGTGAAGACGCATCACAATCTAAACCATGCATTTTGTCTTGACTCGCCCCCTACAGGCTTTTTAGGGGAAGTGGAGGCTGGTAAAGAACGCGCGAAATGGCTGTTAGGCCTATTACATTACAACTTTTGATAATAGAGGGTTTGCACCTACGTCACGATTAGGGCCCTGTCCCAAATGGCGCACTTCATGCGGACTTTCGGTCTCGTGGACTTAAATTGCGCGTGCTCGCCGAGTCTACGAGTCCGTAGGCCGTCCCATTTAGCATTTTAACGCTCTGAAGTGTGCTCAGCAGCGCCCCCTTTGTACCCTTGAAGCGGTCTTCCGCGAAGCCCGCATAGATGCAGGCTCCACGCATTTTAACTACCCAGAAATCCTTGCAAAATGCCAATCAGAAAACGGATGGGAGGAGATTTCGCTCACGGACTGTTAACATGGCTTTATGATATAGGCGTACATTTTACCAGTTGTTACTTACAGTTTATACAAACATTATCGACCAGTGGTTGATATCTCAAACATAATAATAGCGTGTTAAATAATACGATCGCATTATGATTAGGGCTGCACGATTAATCGCACGATATTGTTATGCGCATCTAATCAGTAAAGCCGGTTCCTTGATTAGTAGTAAATCACCTTCACCTGCTTTCAGATGGAGCGGCATTTACTACAAAGAGCCGTAGTTAACTGACAAGCTGAGCCAAATCGCGTTAAAATCGAGGACATATCGCCAACGATATTTAATGCGATATGGCTCAGCTTGTAAGTTAACTACGGCTCTTTGTACACAGCAAAAACTCAGTGTTGAATTAACACTCCTGGGAGTGTATATGAGTCCACACTCAAGAGTGTTAAAGTTAATGAGATATTTAAGTGATTAATTGAGTGATGATTGAGCATTATTGAAGACACCTAAAGCAGAATCACTGAAGGAGAAAACCGGAATTTCAGGTCACCATTATGGAGATGAGTGGTTGCTTTAGTTGGGATCTTGACCCTTATATTATTAACTTTAGATTTTGTTCGGCTGATGTATCCGAGTTAAACTTGTCAGATGAGCAAAGAAAAAAATTGATCTAATGGTGTTGGTTATATTATCACATTTATCATTTGAATTAAATGTTCGTGATTAATGCTGTTGGTCACAGCATAACTGAGATTCTGCATAAATATCCAGAATTTGAGATATAATATAAAGGAGTTCTTAAAAGTTGTAAAAAAAATCAAGTAAGATATCAAGATTCAGTCAATGCATCTCAACAATGGTGACGAGCAGAATATTCAATTAGGAAAAGTAAATTACAAAGACAATTCAGATCATAATTTATTCATACCGCAATGCATGATGGGAGCCATTAATGAGTTGTGATTGGTGGCAACAAGGATGATTAACCGCATCACGGTTGAGATTCACAGGCTGATTATTGATGTCTGTGTTTCTAAATAAATGCATTTGAAAGTGATTTTATCAGGACTATTTTTATTAAATGTTTTGGATTATAAGAAAAATACAATTATTATATGCTGTAGAACCACTAAACTGTTGCTATCAAGTTAAACCAGATCATCTGAATGAGTTTCATTTTTCAGATCACAGCATGATTATGTCAAAACATAACCAATATTATCAGATCACACTTGTCTTTGTTCATTTGACTGTAATAAATCAATAACAGCCGACAAACAAAATTTAAACATAAAGTATAAGGATCAGAGTTTCCGCTAGAAAAAAATGGTGCCGGTCAAAGTGACCGGCAGAGGTTTCGTTTTACGGACATTTTGATGATATGCCGGTCAAATATCGCCTATTAATTAGTCAAGTTGAGGAAAACTGGAGGCAGTCTATGTAACTTAAAAAATGACATAATCAGGCCGTATAGAATGCAACATGTTATTATTAGCCTAACTTTCAAATAGACGAAAAAAAAAACATGAACGTCCGATTGGCATCAATCAACGCCAATTGTTTTTACTATGGTTTCACACACATTCACTTTTTGAAACGTTGAGGCACGGATTTACCTAATACAAATAAATGAAACATCTCCGTTAACTAGCAGATCATTCATTTAGTTCGCTATTAGTATTAAATAAGAGATCTAGCGCTAAAATCGGTTGTTTTTGAAATCAAGCTGAGCGCTCGTGTCCGCTGCTATCAGTTGCATGGACGACGCGCTGCGCGAGTTGCGCAATCTTCACTCGGACGCGCGTTTCAATCTATCGCCGTTGCGGAGACTCTCTATTCATTCCGGTGAAATCACAAAATAAAATGCACACAAAGGTTTCCCTGCTTGATATAGACTGTAACCACTGATGAACTTCAAGAAAAAAAACTGTACGAGTGCGTGGATTAGAACCACTGATCCATAGACAATAATGAGATGTTCCTGATTCACCATCGTCTGAATTTTAATCGGACAATTTGACCGGAGAGATTTAATTTTGTCGGACATTTCATTTTTTTCCCGGCCAATGTCCGGTAATTACCGGACAACGGAAACCCTGATAAGGATCAAGAGGCCAACTAAAGCAAACACTTATCGCCATAACGGTGGCTTACAATTTTAGATTTTCTCCTTCAGTGATTCTGCTTGTTAACATCAGGTGTCTTCAATAATGCTCAATGATCACTAAATTAACCACTTAATTATCTCATTAACTTTAACACTTTTGAGTGTTAATTTAACACTCATATCTGCATCATATCGTCCATCTGAAAGCAGGTGAAGGCGATTTACTACTAATCAAGGAACCGGCTTTACTGATTAGATGCGCATAACAATATCGTGCGATTAATCGTGCAGCCCTAATTATGATTCATTACATAAATAGAACGTAATGTCATGGCTTTACTGAGTCATATAAACGTAGTATGAATATTGAAACCTATACATTTTTCTTAAACTCATTTACATTTTAATTTTGTGTTAAAATTGAACATTAATGTATTATTATGTACAACTGTATTGATCATTTACATAACCATGACATCTATTCTAATGCCCAGGTGGCATATACAATTATAGAACTGTAAAAGCAGGCTGTGTAGTTCACATGGACATAAGATTTGAGAAAATAAAATAAATCCTGTTCTCGATGCTAAAGACTGTAATTTTTTTTAATGTGTGATATTTTTGTGATATTTTTCTAATAAAGGGACTGATGAGATGACCTCTAAGTTTATTCAGCGTCAACGTCTAAGCTGAGACCTTCTTCCTGTTTCCGGCGTGACGATCGAGTCTGTCCCAAAAATACCTCTCAATGCGCCCTCGCGGACTCGCGCTAAGAGCGCTATAGGTCTGCACTACATGACGTCACCGAAGTGTGGACTCTGAGGAAGTCCACAAGTCCGGAGTGTGCCATTTGGGACAGGGCCTTGGTCAGTTACCCGGATGCGCGGCCATATTGGAGATACTCGGATGTAGACAACAGCATGAATTGCACTAAATGTACTACTGAACACATTGAACACATTGCACATGGAAGCTGCAAAATCATATAGAGAAGGACTTAGTTAGCAGAAAAGAGCGCGGCATTTTGACGAACTAAAGTTAATATGTGTTCAGATTGTCAATCCAAAAAAAGCACACGAAATCCGTTTCAAGCTACATCCATATGTGGTTTGAAATCCTATTCAAATCACATATCAGGAAATCTGCTTCAGTCTGAACGCTCTGATCGGATTTCGCGTGGTATGTGACTTTCTAACGTCGCGTAAAATGTAAACGTCAGACGTTGTTATAGGGACCATGCTGAAAGTTGCTGCCGAAACAAGGCTGTGTTGTTGCAAAGTGCCGGACAAGCAGAAAATTATTATTTTTGAAACCGGTGCAGAAAAAAAGCTGTGCACACCAGCCTCCTCCAGTTCTACAGCTCGAGACGCAGGAGTCCAACGCGGCGGATACACATTTACATGTTGTAAAATTTAAATAAGACAACATCTCTATTGCAAACATTGCCAAAGAGCTGCATGAACACACAGCTCGGATCTGAACAGTTACGATACACAGTGTGGACATCATTTTAGATCAGATTCCAATCGGATACAAAGATAATGGGATTTGGACTGACAGTGCAAATGTAGCCAAAGTTAACTACTTTACGTCAACATTTAGCCATAGTCAATGCTTAATTTACACATGTGTCTGATGCTGTGCCTCTCTCAAACACAGAGCCTTCTTTCATCCGTTTTTCTCACTCTTCTCTTTAACACAGTCAATGATCTCACTGTAATACTCATAACTCCGCGATGTCCTGATGGCCTGAATCTGCGTCAGGAGTTTCAACCCTCATGTTATTCCTCGGTCAGAACACACCAAAGACATTAAGCGTTACATGTTTTTTTGAATGAATGTACTCAGTGTTCGAACTATACCATGCCCTTCGGGGAGCCCAATTTTTTTTCAACCTGGGGGGGGGGGGGGGGGGGGGGGCTGTTGATCGTGCACTTGCGCGTGCCGAGGATTGAAGCGCCTTTCGATGGCGCTCGCTTTGTCTCATTTCTTTCCTAACGAAGCTTAAAGACGTGTTAACGTGCGTGTGGAGAACGTCTGCACGTCTGCTCGTCTGCCCGTCTGAACGCAACAGGCTACTTAACGTCTGCCTGTCTGGACGTCTGGAGCTATCTCCATTCAGCGTTTTTTTTTTTTTATCCAGCCAATGACGCCGTTTCTGACGCCGCAGGCCATCCATAGTGCGCCGTAATCTGCGGCGCTTCTGTCTGACAAAGACAGCGTAAAAAGCGGCGTTTTGTATAATATTATAATCAGCCCCAGCCTTTTCTTCAAAGTTCAGCCCATCTAATGAAGTAGAGGGAAAGACATAGTAGTTTGTCGATCTGAATGGCGATCCGTCTTAAGGGATCCGCCTTTCTATCGTTGTTAGGACTATGTTGTATAGCTACTCATTTCGTTTTCATATAGGCGGGCAAGCATTTTTTTATTATGATCTGAGAAACAGACTTCTCACCAAAACAATAAGATCCCGTATTATTACTGAAGTAGCTAGATAGTCCATCATACAAACTAGACCACAATCCTTTTGCATAGCCTGGTACATATTGCCTAGGCCTACTTCATAAAAATGAGTAACAAAAACGTTTCAATTCCTCCAACAACACAATGATAAAAACAATACATAGGCCTACCAAATAGCAATAAAATATGAAGCCTACATATGTAGAAGGGCTGCACAATTTATCGAAATTATCGAAATATCGCAAATGTATTTCGCAATATGCATATCGCAACGGCTTGCAATAACTGGTCATGAGCAAAAGACAAGAGAAAATCACTCACTGCTCTTGGCTGAATAACTTTTGTAGCTTTAATAAGAATCAGTATAGGCCTATATTTAATTGATACAGTGAAAACTAATGTGTGTGGTTTTTTTTTTTTTTACATTTGATTCAGTTTCTGTTATCGCATTTATAAAGATAATATATCGCATTTTTCTTCAATATCGTGCAGCCCCAATCTGTAGCATATAGTCATTTATAAATATAATAATGTTTCAACGTTTCGTTTTGTGTAATAAAGCATATAGCCTATTCATTTTCTGACAGGCGGAGGGTGAACCAAGACGTGCTTCCCATTTAAAAACAAGTTTCAAGTTACTTTTCACCGTGACTGTCCGCTCAATATCCGCTCTTTGCCAGTTTCACATTTGTTTAAATATTATAATAGGCTTTTGTTATTTTATTTCATTTATGTTGATTATGAACAGTGAACAGCATGAGTAAGAGCAACATCATATGACGGGAGACATGAAGTTGGTCAGACATGATTTTGACCACTTCATTAAGTTTTGTTTTGTAGAAAGACTTTCTTTAAAGTGAATTTCGTTTTGTATCAATTATGCACGGGCATGCATGGGAATAGGCAATAGGCTATATAATAATAATAATAATACAAACAAATATATATAGTAGAGTGGCAGTGGATGGAATTATATTCTGAATTTCTATGTTATAAAAAATCGTTCTAACTTCTAGCAAGCTCATTTAAACCGAGTTGTAAATGCCGAAATGAAAGGAGCTCGGCCAAACAAATATGAAACTACTAAATATAAATATAAAACCGCCAGTAGATGGCGGCAAGGCACTGTTCTATTCACATTACTGGTTAATGTTCAACCTATTCTTTCAAAAACACAAAGAGGCTATATATTTTATATCCACACAACTACTCCTTTTAGACAATTGCAATTGTTCTGCTGTGGTGCTGTTTGGAACTATTTTTTTATTGTGTGAAATAAAAAAAAGATTTAATGTAGCATTTATGATAATTGTGTGTTTGTGTGTGCTTTCTTAAGAGCATGGTAAAGCTATGGGTATCTCATGTATAAATAGGTAGACAGCAATAAGACCAGCATGCAGGCAAGACCACCAAAAATACTCTGACCATTTAAATCCATTCTGTTATTGAGATGCTACAAATGATATTACAAACTTTTCGTTTTGACATGAAAATTTTCCATTTTTATTTTCATTCAGTCATTATACATACATTTGACTCTTTATTTATCTTGTGTTAGTGGAATATAACTTTTCCAAAGATGCAGAACCCCCCATACAATACACACAATACAAATCTGTTAGACATTTACAGCACTTAAGATATTTTACCAAAGCAAATGTATACTATATCGAACATTGCTCCTTTCAGAAATTGTTAATGCATTAAGCCCTTAATGTAGGAATAAATGACTCTAGACTTACTGAAACTTCCTACAAGTATATCAGGGAGTGGACATGGCTAATTTGCCGGAAGTTGTCTGGGTTTTCCCAGGCTAGCTAATGAGCAAATAAGTGTCCCTCTTCTGCCATCTCCTGATTATAGTAGTAATTTCATGGTTTTTTTTTCAAAGTGTTTGTTTTTCCTGCAGGTGAAAACAAGATGCATCAATTTGGATCGCTGTTACTTTATTTGGGCTTTAAATTGTTTTGCCTGACTTGGGTGAGATTGTAGTAGCAAAAAATGTGCAGTATGACTAGGCTACATGGGTGAACATGATTGCAACAAGTACAATGTTCCTGAATCAACATCCTTTTTGATCATTGAGCAATATTACAATTAGACTTGAGGAATAAGTTTACAGTTAATATCAATTTTCAGGCTATAACCAGCAGTGCCTAAGCTCCAGGTAAACTTTACACAGCCTATGAATGTTTGAGTGTCGGCCTAGACAATTTATTTATTATCAGAGGAGTTTTTGCAGGAGTTCCATCAGTCGCTAAATAAAAAGAGCATACTTTGTTCGCTTTCTTTATAATCTATTCACACTTTAAATAAAATAGTTGTGTTTGTCATAAAGGAAAGAGTGAATCCAAATTGTTCTGTGGGTCAGTAATTTTTTTCTACTTATAGCCTATTTAGAAAGTGGAAATGGTCAAATAAATGCTACTCTGCTGCCACCTACTGATGCAAGTGTTCATCTCATCTCATTCTGTTTTAAGTATTTGTTTTTCCTGCAGGTGAAAGCGATGCATTCGTTTGCTCCTCTTACTGTATTTATCTGGGCTGTCAACTGTTTTGTCTGACTTGGACGAGATTTTTGTATGCTCTCAACAGTAGCAAAAAATGTGTAGTATGACTAGACGACATTATAGGCTTTATAAAAACGTTATTGTAGCTCTATTAAATAGTACATTTATGTTAAACATTTTTAAATTGAATGATTGATTACTTTTGATTGATTCATTTTAGTTTAAAATCCAATAAGCTCTAAAATGGTTTCTGAATGGTTAATTGATGCTAGATGCAGCATCTATGAGTGAACTCGAGGCATGCAGACCGCCGCTGCAGAGCATTAACAAATCTGAAACACACTAATATTTAATGATAAAGACACACTTTTTCTGAATTTTACTAGCCCATTTTACTTTTATCTCTGAAGTTTGAATAATCAAAATACAACATAGCCTTTTATTAAAAAGTTACATCTATCATTGGGATACCAAATGTATGGTAGCCTACATTAACAGATATTCAGCATTATAGAAATAGGTTTATCATAGTCCTACATAAAATGTGCCAAAATAAGTCACGTTTTTAAACTTAGATTGTGGCAGACGGGCAGACGTTAAGACGTGAAGACGTGCAGACGTTAAGACGTGAAGACGTGCAGACGTTCTACTCTTGGCTTTCCATTATGGCAAGCCAAGAGGGTCAGAATTACGCTATAGATTAATCGCGTTTACAGCCAAACGCCGTCAAATACGGCGTTTTAAACCGTATTTCGCGCGTTTTTTACGCCGTTGTAATTACAAACGCCATAAAAAACGCGCGAAATATGTCAATGACGCCGGCGTTCCACGGCGTTTTAGTGTGCATGTGAAGCGCCGCTTTTTACGCCGTTCATCTCGCCATATGACGGCGTAAAAAACGCCGTTTTGGTTGAACAGAGCGCGCGTTATTTTACGGCGTTTTGCTAATAGTATAATGAGCCACGCCCACTGTTTTACACAGCCAGTGTGTTTGAACTGTTCTCTCCCAATCAATGATGAACTGAGTCAGACCAGACCAATTCAGCACGGATCATTATAGCCAAGGATCATTCGAATCTTTGAATGGTTTATTATTTTTTGTGTATAGCTTACCTACACTTACTATAAAAACAAAACATTACTTGTATAATGAAGAAAACAAACAGCTTTCCTTTCCGTGAACTTGCTTCTCAAAAGCCATCATTTTCACCATGAACCGAAATAAATTTCGTGTATAGATAGGCTATTTATTCCTTTTATATGATTTTATCCTGTTTTTTTCTTGTTCACAGAAGTGCTACAGGTGCATACGATGATGATTCTGTTATTTATGCAGCTATTTGTGCATGCAGGCTAAAACTAAACCCCTGGAAAAAAATGTTTGTGTGTTTTTAATGGCTCACAGACACTTGTAAATTTGTATTATACTATTAGCAAAACGCAGTAAAATAACGCGCGCTCTGTTCAACCAAAACGGCGTTTTTTACGCCGTCATATGGCGAGATGAACGGCGTAAAAAGCGGCGCTTTCCATGCACACTAAAACGTCGTGGAATACGGCGTCATTGACGTATTTCGCACGTTTTTTACGGCGTTTGTAATTACAACGGCGTAAAAAACGCGCGAAATACGGTTTAAAACGCCGTATTTGACGGCGTTTGGCTGTAAACGCGATTAATCTATAGCGTAATTCTGACCCTCTTGGCTTGCCATATTCCATAGACGTGCAGACGCGCAGAGGTTAAGACGGGCAGACGTGCAGACGTTAAGACGGGCAGACGTAATCCACACGTTAAATTCTAACGTGACGCCGCCGTGACGTCTGCATAGATCAACAGCTACACGTTATTGACGTGTCTACGTGACGTGATATTTGCGTGTACGTCTCCATATAAAACAAATGGAGACGTACACGCACGTATACACGTGTGTTATCTGTCGTGCTTGTCAGTCTCGTCGCCGAATGGAACATTCCGAGCGCCATACCTTTCATGGTGCTGATCCACTTGTCCGACACGACTGTCGCGTGGTGTCGCGACGCCTCCCCCACATTTGTACGTTGATATCAGAACAGAGGACTTGCGAGAGTCTTCCCACCGTCTCCATATGCTCTACTTCTATTGGATAGACGCGTCGCGTTCAACGGACTTCATTTGCATAAAGATGGGCATCGGTCAGCTTTTTGACGCGCAACAATTCTCAAAATGAAGCGCCGCCTTCCCGGAATGCTTTTGCAGTCGCGACAAAGTCGCTTGACGTCACCCATTGGAATAAAGTGGAGTGCGGCGCGACAGAAGTGTCGCACGGACAAGTGGATTAACATAACAGCTACAAGTGTATGCACTATGCAAGCACTATATACAGGATTCACCCTATTATACTTTATCGACTTAAATTGATAAGTCAAACAGCAAACAGCCATCCACAAATAGTCTATAGCTACATAGGCTGTCTTTGACTTGAACAAGGGTTAAATTACTCGTCAGGCTACAGAAGAATACCATAATTCATCCGTTCAATTAGGCCTAAGACATCGAGAGTCACGCAGACCTATAACAACCCAGCCACAACACATAATTGGGAATAACATGCCTTACCTTAACACATAATGGATTTCAAGGACTTCGCGCGCAGATCAATGGCCTCCACCGTTTATATTTATTCTACGAATCTTTGAGTTAACATGTACTAACCATGACTGGAGTTTGCACCGCAGCGCCACCACACCTTGACGCTCATGACAAGAATAGCATGTATAGTTATCTTTATTGAAGTGAATTAGATTTAAATCGCCGTCATGCATGAATGAATTATATTTTTGCTATTTTACACATAATAATCCACGATGA
>JAPDVR010000002.1:2641455-2888955 GCA_026230005.1 Gila orcuttii | reverse complement strand
TATTTAGTCTTATGATTGTGGGCGGATCTTGGGCTTTGTTGAAAATAGTTATACACATTAAATGTTTAATAAATAAATGACAAAAAAAATGTGCATCAGGTGTGCTTTGCCTTTTTGTTTAATTTATAAAACCACTTTATTGTTGCATATTATATTGTTATATTACAATGCTATTATATTTTGTGCAGGCAATTAACTTTGTTGTAAATAAAAAATTCTGACCATATCACTGCTAAATACCTTAAGTATGAAATGGTAAATATTAAGGTAATTAAGAAATGGTATTTCGCCATTTTTCTCACTGACACGCACTCGTAAACATCAGGGCTTAAAGAAAAGCTTCCCACTCGTATTTACGACATTGTGCTGGCGTTAATGTGCGTTAAACTGGTAAATACGATCTTTACGAGATGACTTGAACGCACCATATAACAATACCATTTAGAACGATTTTTTTTCCAGCTGGTGAACGATAAAACATTGACAGCCAATCAGAATCCATGCTGCTTTAAAGAGCTCGAGCATTTAAAGCGGCAGACGACAAAACTACTGTGCGCTTCGTCATGCTATGGTGTGGACGCTAATATAGTCATCATCTTGGTCTAAAGGGCCTTTACTGTGGCGTTAACAAACCTGAAGTGCGCGGCTTACTAACTTGCTCAGCAAGATTCTCTCAAACTGTTGCTGAACTGAAAGATAAAACCTGACAGTAGAAAAGATTGATTTGTACAGAAATGTGCCCTTTACATTTCTGAATGCAGCGACGCATGAAAGCGAGTTTGAGAAGCGAGGAGCGTCTGCATCCACGAACTTGAGTAGTTACGTTTCTGCCCCAACGATTCAGTCACTGACTAAATATAAAACATCATGGTAAATTTAAGTTAGGTGAAGGTGACAGTCAGTAATAATCAAATCATCTCAGAGGATCTACACTGATAGCACATGTACATCTCAGAGACGTCTATTTGATGTCTGCGTTACATCTGCGAGATGTATTTATAGAGCGTTTGCTCATCTGCAAATATGTTTCCTGTCAGATGTTGAACAGACGTTTAGAAAATGTCTTTAAGACGTTTATTATTTAAAATGCATGTAAAACTGCTTTTAATAAGACGTTTGTGCACAACAGATGTTTTCCATATGAAGTGCTCTTTAGCAGACATCTTACAGATGTATCTGTGCTATCTGGGAGAATCCACTTAAACTTGTAACAAAAACATGTAATACATATATAAAAATAGACAAGTAAATGATGTGAGGATCAAGAGCCCAACTAAAACAAACACTGATCTCCATAATGGTGACTTCCGGTTTTCTCCTTCAGTGATTCTGCTTGTTACCATCAGGTGTCTTCAATAATGCTCAATCATCACTCAATTATTCACTTAATTATCTCATTAACTTTAACACTGCTTCAGTGTTCATCGCTTAAAATTACTTAATTCCATGATGTTGAAGTTACATGAACAAATTATGTTTGTTTAACGTAACCCAGTTATGTGGGACCTGTTGACATAAAAAAGTTAATTAACTTTAACTTATTTAACTTTAACTTTTAGCATATCTTAAAGTTAACTTTTTGAGTGTAGTTCAGTCAGTTTAAGAAAAAAGTCCTGTTTACAGGAATACTGACTGAACAGCGTGGTTTGGTAAACCAGTATTTGCAAGTTAAGATACACTGGACTGATCATTAGGGTTAAATATAAGAGCAACAATTCAACATTTTGAATGTAACAGGGTTGAAACTAAGTAGTTTTTAATACAAATTTCACAGGTTGTAAATATTTTTCTCAATGTTTTCGATAATGTGTGATAAATTCTTATCCGAGCAAAATAGTTAGCATTTAAAAGGTACAACCCTGCCAGATTATTTGTGCTGTATTGTGGTTAATATTTTAAAGGCCCATCCACACCAAGGATGAAAACTAGAACTATTCAGTTTTAATTATTTTTAAATAGAGAATAGCGAAGTCTACAGTACAACATTTATTTATTTATTTATTGTTTTATTGTTTAATAAAGTGAATACTGGAATAATGCTGGTACTTTGGACTTGAGGTGGGAAATGTGATTTCTTAAATATTAAAATTATTTAAAAATAAATTATTTAAAAAAATACATTTATTTCAAAATGGCACCGTCTCCGGAGAATGTCCTTTAGCACACAAACCAGCAGAATGTTGTTTTATATTTACAGAGAAATTACATCTGAATTTAGCAATACACACACTAAATATATTTAAACACCGATATAATGAAATTGTCAGGATACAGGCACAGAGACGGAGGTAAGTGAAAGCAAACGTGAGTTTATTTACAGTGGTAAGGTGCATAGACAGAGTTCAGGTGCAGGTGCGGCGACAATCACTTCGTGCAGAGGACCCCAGGTGAGCAGATCCTTCTTCAGTTAGTTTGGCGTGGGCAGACACTGTTCGTTGATACGTATTCTTTTCTATTCCAGATTCAGGAGTGGGCAAGGAGATCTCGGCGGAAACGTGGAACACTTGGATGAATCTCCAGGACTCGGGGAACAGGGGACCAGGCAGGACTTCTGGAATAGCAGGACAAGGAGACAGAGGTGAGTAATTTCAGAGGTGAGTATAGTTACGTGACGGTTCTTCAGGTTGGCTTGGAAACTTCGGGTGACAGAGGGTAATGGTCTATTCCTGTTGGAGGCTTGACCCAGACTGAAGTGTGCGTGAGAGTTTTATAGAGCTGGTGACGAGGTAGCTGATTGGGAACAGGTGCGGGTGATAATTCAGCGGCGAGTGAATCCAGGTGTGCCAAAGGATTCTGGGGAATGTAGTGCAGAGATCGACGGTGAACGTGACATTACCCCCCCCTCTCCGAAGGCGCGTCCTCGCGCCGTATAACATCCAAAGGGGTGGGAGGGTGGGCGCCCTGGAGGCTGACGAGGGCGTGGTTGCACAGGACAGGAAGCCTCCAGGGCGGAGCTGGCAGCTCGTGGAACCAAGGTGGAAACGGCTGTGGGCGTGGCCGTGACGGAACAGACTGTGGGCGTGGCCACGGCGGAGCTGTGGGACCCTCTGGCGTCCAGGGCGGAGCTGTGGGACCCTCTGGCGTCCAGGGCGGACCTGTGGGACCCTCTGGCATCCAGGGCGGAGCTGTGGGACCCTTCGGGTGGCCATGGCGGAGATATTTCTTCAGGTGGCCATGGCGGCGAGGACCCCTCGGGTGGCCGTGACGGAGATATTTCTTCAGGTGGCCATGGCGGCAAGGACCCCTCGGGTGTGTGCCCCCCTAAAATTTTAATGGGGAAATTGACAGGAAAGGGGGGATCCGGCAGCAAAGAGGGTCTTGGGCTGGGCAGGACCGGCGCAGGATCAGTGGGCTCTGGTGCATCTGGTGCAGGATCAGTGGGCTCTGGCGCAGCATCAGCCGGCTCTGGCGCATGATCAGCTGGCTCTGGCGCATCATGGGACTCGGAACTGGACGGAACCAGCACATCATGGGACTCGGAACTGGACGGAACCAGCACATCATGGGACTCGGAACTGGACGGGGCCAGCACATCATGGGACTCGGAACTGGACGGGGCCAGCACATCTTGGGACGCGGAACTGGACGGGGCCAGCACATCATGGGACTCGGAACTGGACGGGGCCAGCACATCATGGGACTCGGAACTGGACGGGGCCAGCACATCATGGGACTCGGAACTGGTCGGGGCCAGCACATCATGGGACTCGGAACTGGACGGGAACAGCATTTCAGGGAGCTTGGGGCTGGACTCATTGGTCAGAACTGATGTTTGTGTAGCCCACACATACAGGATCGCTGCAGACATTACAATCAGCGCAGTGTCCTCTTGGATGTACTCACGTACGGTGTGCTCAGTCTCTGGCGGTGACGGGCTCAGGCTCTTGCTCGAAAACTGGCTCTGGCTCTTGCTCGAAGACTGGCTCTGGCTCTTGCTCGAAGACTGGCTCTGGCTCTTGCTCGAAGACTGGCTCTGGCTCTTGCTCGAAGACTGGCTCTGGCTCTTGCTCGAAGACTGGCTCTGGCTCTTGCTCGAAGACTGGCTCTGGCTCTTGCTCGAAGACTGGCTCTGGCTCTTGCTCGAAGACTGGCTCTGGCTCTTGCTCGAAGACTGGCTCTGGCTCTGGCTCTTGCTCGAAGACTGGCTCTGGCTCTTGCTCGAAGACTGGCTCTGGCTCTTGCTCGAAGACTGGCTCTGGCTCTTGCTCGAAGACTGGCTCTGGCTCTTGCTCGAAGACTGGCTCTGGCTCTTGCTCGAAGACTGGCTCTGGCTCTTGCTCGAAGACTGGCTCTGGCTCTGTGGGCGCAACGTGAATATCTGGGCTGGGTTGGACCAGCAGCGAAGGAAACTCAGGGCTGGTCTTCAGGCATTGTGTGGTGCATGAAGTCCTCTTCCTCTTCCTCCGTTTCCGAGAGCAAGAGGGCGCTGGACTGAATGGGATCAGTGGGGAAAGCTCTGCGGGACGAGACTTTGGCCGGATGGCCCATCTGGAACCACGCAGTGACATCAGCGGGAGATCGGCCTGGCTGGAAATCGATCCTGGAAGTCCATGAACTGACCTGATGGCTGGGTTGATGGTTGCCGTGATGTGGCGTGCAGGCTTGGGATGACTAACGTGGAATGCAGGCTCGGCGGGGCTGACGTGGATTTTGGGCTGAATGTGGAGATCGTGCTGGATATCTCCCACGGTGAATGAGGACCCACACACCCACAGCGTGCGGTCCATGAATTCGACCAAAGGGAGGTGGAGATCTCCCAACAGCAGTTTCTGGGCGAGAATATCGTCCAGCCCACTCCAGAACTCACATGTGAGAGTTTCCTCATTCAAATTCAGGTCCTGGAAAAGATGGAGATAAATCCCTGCGTAGTCTTCTAGAGACCGGCCATCTTGTGGAACACAGAGTTCGTAATTCATCTTATGTCGGTTAAGGTCAAACCTTCTGTCAGGATACAGGCACAGAGACGGAGGTAAGTGAAAGCAAACGTGAGTTTATTTACAGTGGTAAGGTGCATAGACAGAGTTCAGGTGCAGGTGCGGCGACGATCACTTCGTGCAGAGGACCCCAGGTGAGCAGATCCTTCTTCAGTTAGTTTGGCGTGGGCAGACACTGTTTGTTGATACGTATTCTTTTCTATTCCAGATTCAGGAGTGGGCAAGGAGATCTCGGCGGAAACGTGGAACACTTGGATGAATCTCCAGGACTCGGGGAACAGGGGACCAGGCAAGACTTCTGGAATAGCAGGACAAGGAGACAGAGGTGAGTAATTTCAGAGGTGAGTATAGTTACGTGACGGTTCTTCAGGTTGGCTTGGAAACTTCGGGTGACAGAGGGTAATGGTCTATTCCTGTTGGAGGCTTGACCCAGACTGAAGTGTGCGTGAGAGTTTTATAGAGCTGGTGACGAGGTAGCTGATTGGGAACAGGTGCGGGTGATAATTCAGCGGAGAGTGAATGCAGGTGTGCCAAAGGATTCTGGGGAATGTAGTGCAGAGATCGACGGTGAACGTGACAGAAATAAATTAGTGGTCGACCAATATTGATTTTTTTAAGGCTTATGCCGATATCTTAGAGAGCAGTGTGGCTGATGGCCGATATATTTATAATTTATATTACTTAATATTTAAGAATTTGCAAATAAATAATTTCTTAAAAAAATGTATTAAAAAATAATCTGCAAAATAAACAGACTTACATTATACTTTAGTTGGTGTGGCGAACAGGACGGCCGAGGGACGTGAGAGAACGGCGCGAGGCCGGTGGTGCGATTGCTAATGAGCAACACCTGTTGAGCACACCGGTCTCGCATCTCTCACGGAGGAGCGGAAGCATAAAGGGGGAGCGACGACGTTGATGATCGAGAGAGGAACAGGCCTGATTTTAGTTGTTTGGTTTTTGTATTTGTGTTTTATTTTAGCCAGCAGTCGTCCGCGAGGGGCTGCTGGCCGTTATGTTTATTTTGGGTAAGCCAGCAGTCGTCCGCGAGGGGCTGCTGGCGGTATTTTAGTTTGTTTATTTTATTTTTAATAAAGTTTGTTTAAATGTTCGCCGGTTCCCGCCTCCTTCTTCACTGAACATTGTTACACTGGTGCCGAAACCCGGGAAGAGGGAGGAACGCGCTGTCAGAGAGTCCTCGCCGCTGTGGGGAGTCCGCGGTGCCATCGAGCATGGTGCGCGAGTCGCCGCCGCTCGCCGTGGGCCGGAGCCTACTGCTATCCGCCGAACGAGGGGAGGAGCAGGGAGCGGGGGACTCGCGGCCATGGACGCTCGAGGCGGTACGCTGGAGTGAGTTGCCGGTGGGACGGTCGAGCTCGCTGCCGGCCGCCTGGGTATTGGAGGGGCGGCTGCCATCCGGGAGGGAGAGGGGGAGTCGCCGCCGCTCGCCGTGGGCCGGAGCCTGCTGCCGTCCACCAGCGAAGGGGAGGAGCAGGGAGCGGGGGACTCCTGCCGTCTGCCCAAGGCACCCGAGGAGCCGTCGCCGTCCACCGGGCGGCGGAGGAGCGTCGAGCCGTCCACCGAGGGCTACCCAGCGTCACCGCCAGGCGCCGCGGAGGAGATCGCCCAGCTGGTGGGGGACCAGATGGCAGCGCGTTGTGGGAACCGGACCAATTTTTTTTTTTTTTTTTTCCTCTCTCCCCTCTCTCGATCTGTCGCTCCTCATGCTTCCGTCTCCGTTTCCCTCGGCTTGTCGATCCATACCCCCCAGGGATCGCCGCCGCCGGGGGGGAGTAGGCACAGGCTCGTGGGTACCCCCCGGCCTGTGAGGGGCGATGGGGGTATGTGGCGAACAGGACGGCCGAGGGACGTGAGAGAACGGCGCGAGGCCGGTGGTGCGATTGCTAATGAGCAACACCTGTTGAGCACACCGGTCTCGCATCTCTCACGGAGGAGCGGAAGCATAAAGGGGGAGCGACGACGTTGATGATCGAGAGAGGAACAGGCCTGATTTTAGTTGTTTGGTTTTTGTATTTGTGTTTTATTTTAGCCAGCAGTCGTCCGCGAGGGGCTGCTGGCCGTTATGTTTATTTTGGGTAAGCCAGCAGTCGTCCGCGAGGGGCTGCTGGCGGTATTTTAGTTTGTTTATTTTATTTTTAATAAAGTTTGTTTAAATGTTCGCCGGTTCCCGCCTCCTTCTTCACTGAACATTGTTACAGTTGGCAACCTAATTCTGTAGTCCTATTACAGTATTTTCAAAAGTAAAGAAATTGTTAATAAAAATAAATACTGTAATCAACAGGGCACTGGTAAGTTTGTGTGCATTGAGTTTAGGTAACACTAATTTTACATACAGCACACAGTATGAATGACATGAAGATGATAGTGGCCAAATGCACACAGCACAGCATAGTTTAAAATCAAGGGTTTAAAGTTTGTCGATCCTGCGTCTACAGAAGCCGTTTCCACCCAAAGTCATGAATTTAACTTGTGCGCAATATTTGATTATTCAATTTCCGAATATATTTGAATATTCACAGTCCGACCGTTACATTTTTATGCAGTCTACAAACACACATTTCAGATATCTTACAGCTGGATTCAAGGAAGTCTGCAAGGTTTGTGAAATAAAAGGTTTATTAGATATTCAAAGATTTCTTTAAATTATATAAATACGTACTTGCTGAATGGTGATGGTAAAGGTGTTTGCACACTGAGTCCGAAATTTTCGCATGTTAAAAAATATATATGACCTCACGTTGTGTCAATCACGTTTACATATGCCTCCGAAACTTTCGCCCATCATTTAAAAAATTCGGATCGGGTTCGACTTTTGCGTTTTTTGCATCCGTAGCAAGCATTTTGAGAGGTGTTAAAAAATGCATTCGAAAATTTCGAACTCAGTGTGCAAGGACCTTAAATGAGAAAGTATCATAGTGTTTGCCTTTTTATTACTAATGGGAGCATGGGATCGCATGGGATCACATGGGATCAGCAATGTCAAAATAAAAGTCCTGCATCCGAAACCTCAGCCAAACAGAAAAACGTATTAGCCAATGCCGAGATTTTAAAAAAAAAAAAGTAAAATATTGGTGAATATATCAGCCTTGGCAATATATCGGTCGACCACTGGAAAAGAATATATAAAAATTCTATATTGCAATGATTCACAATGCAATGATTGAATGTGTTTATAAAAATAATATTTAAAAACTGGAATGAGCACCTACGTGTGAAACTCGTGTGTGTGTGTGTGTGTGTGTGTGTGTGTGTGTGTGTGTGTGTGTGTGTGTGTGTGTGTGTGTGTGTGACACTTTCCTGCAGCAGTTTGTCAGTACTCAGACCATGAAGGCACCAAAGAAGTTCTCATATGTGTTATGGAGAACCAGCGAGCTGTTATTGACCATCACAAACACACTGTCTCCTTCATTCAGGTGGAAGATGCCTCCCAGATAACTGTTGCCCCGACCGCCGCTCGACTGGTGTTTATCCGACTCGCAGAGGACCCTGCAGTAAAAACATTCACACCCTTAATGAAGTCATCTACAGTGGCTACGTTACATGCACAACTTTTGTTTCAGTCGGACTGAATTCATTGCGATTGATGAATCTGAATGTAATGTTTACATGAACGCTACACATGTGATCGGGTTGATGTGCGCGTTTATATGTCACACGCTTTAAATCGTAATTGATTCTTTGACATGCGCTCACTGCACGAATATACAGAGTTTCCCGCTGTTTGCGCATAATAACTATTCTCTTACATTGGTTCCTTATTTGTTTTAAACAGCAGACTTAATATTTATCCTTTTCTGGTCATAATTTGGAGACAATGAGCGTATGAACCGTTGTGCCGCTGCTAATATTGATCACGCAGTAAAAATGCCCCAAACTTTTTTTTTTAGAATTATAGGAGGACGGGACACTCATTTATATGACACTTTATTCAACAAGAAGAACATTACGCTATTTCTACAACATTTCACATGCGCAGTCCTTTCAGTTTCGGTTTTCAATCCGATCAAGTGTTTGCATGTTCTCCCGATCGGATTAGAAAAGGAATAAACCACCCATTTCAATCCGATCGAAATCTCATTGGGATCGATTAAGGTGTTTTACATGAAGGCTTTTCAGTCCGATTGAGCCGTCAATCCTGTCACTAACGGATTATTTGGATGCATGTAAACGCAGCCTGTGGTTTCTGGTGTCAGATTGAGTACCTGGAGTTCTGCATCAGCTCCATGGGCTTGTAGCTGAAGTTCTGCGAGCACTGCATGACTTTGTGTTGGAAGAATATGCAGTTCTCCATGTGGGCGATCTTGGAGAAGATGTAATAGTACCCGTCCTGCTGGACATACAGACTGTTGTTCTTGTAGTCCATTCCCTTCATGAACATGGGGAAGCCGTGGGTCTTCCAGCCCAGGACACCGTTGCCTCCAGACACGGCCAAATCGACTACACAAACACACACGGCAGGAACAGGAACACACAGTATAGTTAGATTATATATATATATATATATATATATATATATATATATATATAATATCATATTTAAAAGTTATTTTTAATGTGATGGCCAAAATATTATTTGTTCATCCTTCAAAGATTATTTCCATTTATAAAACTAAAAGTTTCGAGATGTGAAAACATCTGGCATTTCTTTCTTTATGCTGTATCAAAAACGTACTGAACTGAACGTACACCACTGTGTCGTATCGAACCGAACTGTGAATTTTGTGTAAAGTTTTTCATACTTTGCAGAAATGCTGCCGGTTTGCTCTCAGCTTTGGCAACCGGTTTGCTCTCAGCTTTAGGGGTAGTTCCAGATAAAATTTCGTTAAAATCTGTTAATAAAACAAGGAGGATGAACATTAAACACATGGTGAATAGCAGTATTTCAAACGTACGTGTGTGTGTGTGTGTGTGTGTGTGTGTGTGTGTGTGTGTATGTGTGTGTGTGTGTGTGAATGTGTGTTTACCAACCATGTGCACTGCCATCCTTCTCTCCCTGCAAATAAATATTTAGAGCAGAATTAATAAGATCATCAAAGACGTGTTTATATATTGACACACACACACCTCAGTAAAGATAAACTCACTTTTATATAATTCACTTTCTGGATATCTGATGAAATCTAGAGGAAAAGAGAAAATATTTGAAAACATTTTGCAACATTTTTGCGTTTTAGATGTGAATTTGCCGAGAAATTAAAGCCTGCACACAAACTTTCAGTGCGATATTTGAATAAACAGCTGTTAATGCATCTATTCAGATCGACACAAACACATAACCAATAAGATTGTTGTAAGATTGCTGTTAACATAAAAATATGACGTGATGGCGCTCTGTAAATCTCATATTTATGACTTAGTATGTCTTCATTTAATTTTTTTAATCTCATAATTTGACGTTTTCCTCATAATTTACAACATATTTATCTCAAAATCATGATTACGACTTGGTATGTCAAAATTATGACTTTTTATTAAGATTTACCCAAGCATGATTATTTTTACCTGGCAAATTAGCAAAAATTTGCAAAAATGTCTGTATAATCTGAACCTGATTTGCTGAACGGCGTCTAATGTGTGTTCATGTGTTTACTCTCAGACCCTGAAACTAAGTGTGCAAACCAATATATATGTTTACAGGAAGTCAACACAGTAATACAAAACTATGACACCTAGTGGTTAGTAATCTGGGCTAGTTACCTAGATTCAGAGGGTTCAAACCTCCAGCAAACACACCACAGGTTACCTTTAAACGAAGATCCGTTAGCTTAAAGCCTGATTCACCAGTCATTAATGACACTAGAACAGCAGAGCGCTGCCTAATAATAACGCGTGCGATAGAGTTTTGTAAACTCCGTTACTTGTGTTTGTTTTCAGACATGATAACAGTCGTTTTATACTTGCGTTTATGCGATATCACGATTGTTGCTCGTGGATGAGTTAATGTCTGCACGATCTGCTTTTGAAGAAATATGGTAGTATTGCTACAGTGCACATTATCAGTTGCAGTTCTGGCGCTTCAAGCTCGTTTATACTCGCCGCGTCCGCACGAGCGCGAAGGTGCACAAGTACGGAGTCAATATAATGCCACATAGTTTTGCAAAAGAATAAAGTATCGCATGGTGACTTTAACTGTTGCGATCTGCAAAACTATTTTTTTCTCAGTACTTTTTTTCCCCTTTGCCATTCTTTATTTTGTGAGTAATTTTTTTCTTTGCTCAATACTTTATTTTCTTTTGCGATACTTTATTCTTTTGCAAAACTATGTGACATTTTATTGACTCCATACAAGGAACCATTTCGCTTGGCGTGTGCATGGCAGATTTTGTAACTGCGCGCGCGGCTCGCCCCCTACAGGCCTTTTAGGGGAAGTGGAGGTTGGCAAAGAACGCACGAAATGGCCGCTAGGCCTATTATATTACAACTTTTGATAATTATGCAATTTATACATAAGTCTCTTCTCTTTCTTTGTAATTCCTCAAATACAAATAATCATGATTAATTATCGTGATAATAATTTTGAGCAAAATAATCGTGATTATCAGTTTAACCATTATTTTGCTACTCTTCAAATTCGCCAAATGAACGTCCATGTTGTGCGAATTTAATGACTGTTTCTAATATTCTTCGAATAACAATGCGAGTTAAAGATGGATGTATTTGGTGTGTGACGTGTGATGGCCTGAGTCAGAACACACTAAAGAAAATAAGTGTTAAATGTTGCTTTGAATGAATGTACTATATTTTAATTGATGCTTATGAGAGTATTTTTATAAGGTTTTGCATTTGGATATATATTTAGACTTCATCATGGCTGATTTGTAAATTGTAACCCCTTCAGTGGCTGTTTTTGACCACGAAGATCACAAGGTTAACCTTTTTTTTTTAAAGAATATTTAGCCTTTTCTAATCATGTCCATTTTTTTTTTTTTTTTTGTGGATATAGCAAGTGCCACAAAATTCAGGTTTTGTACCAATCCGATGAAGTAAATGTATGGTGTATGTATTTTTCATTTATTAGGTTTTGCGTTTGGATTTAGACTTCATCATGGCTAATTTGTAAATTGTAACCCTTTTGTAACCCTGATTAAAATAATTGTAAAATTATTTGCTACGGTTTCTGTTTTTCACCATGAATATCACAAGTTTAGCTTTTTCTAATCATGTCTATATTGTTTGTGTGCATAAAGTCAGGTTTTGAACCAATCTGATGAATTAAAAACTTTTTTTCAGTCTTAAATGAGTGAATAATCATAACTATATGAAATCTATGAGTGAAGACATATAATTAATAACCATAAGTAGTGTATGAGGACTGTTTTTCATCATGAATATCACAAGTTCAACCATTAAAAAAAAAAGTCAGTCTCAAATGAGTGTAGAAGCATAACTCGATCAAACATTATGACCAAAGACAGATAACTAGCAATAACTATAAGAAGTGCATGAGGACGGTTTTTCACCATGAATATCACAAGTTCAACCATTTTCTAAAACAATACTTAGCTTTTTCTAATCATGCCCATATTGTTTGTGTGCATAAAGGCAGGTTTTGTACCAATCCGATCTAGTAAAAACCTTTTTCAGTGTCAAATGAGTGAAGCAGCATAACTCTGTGAACTGAAGACGTGTGTGTGCGAGGCAGCAGAAGTACTCACGGGTGTGTGTCTGCTGTAGAGATGACAGATGCACCCCGCCTCGATGAGCACCCCCAGCAGGGCCACGGCCAGCAGCAGGTGCAGGAGCTGCAGCCGCGGGACGTCCCGCCGGAGGGGTGTGTGGTGCGGGAACACCTGGCTGTCCACCACGAACACCTGAGGACTGCGCTCCTTCACGCTCTCGCCCGCGTCCCGCATGCTGCACGCAGAGAGAAAGAGAGACTGTGTGAGAGAGACAGAGAGAGAGAGTGTGTGTGTGTGAGTGAGAGAGAGAGAGAGAGAGAGAGAGAGAGAGAGTGTGTGTGTGTATGTGTGTGTGTGAGAGTGTGTGTGAGAGTGTGTGTGTGTGTGTGCGTGTGTGTGTGTGTGTGTGTGTGTGTGTGTGTTCAAACTTCAGCTCTCACCATCTCAGTTTCATTTATTTCACTGTGACATTTCACAGGATATTTCACAGCTGTGTGAAGTCTATAAATGCAGAAACTGTTGTGCAAGTTTATTAGCAGCTGAAGCTTTTATGTGGATATAATAATGTAATAACCACAAGCCATTACCAAGAAATGGTAATACTGATGCTTGACTACTGCCGATAGTAGTAATAATATGTGACCCTGGATCACAACACCAGTCACGAGGTGCACGGGATATTTGTGGCAATAGCCAATAATACAATAATAATTGTATGGGTCAAAATTATCGATTTTTCTTTTATGCCAAAAATCATTAGGATATTAAAGATCATGTTCCAAGAAGATATTTTGTAAATTAAATATTCCAACCTTAAATATATAAAAAACATATTTTTGTGAGTGTATGCACCACAATCGCGAACATAAATGGACAACTTTAAAGACGATTTTCTCAATGTTTAGATTTTTTTGCACCCTCAGATTTTCATAGTTATCTCAGCCAAATATTGTCATATCCTAACAAACCATACATCAATGGAAAGCTTATTTATTCAGCTTTCAGGCGATACATCTTAATAAAAAAAAAGACTCTTGTGACTGGTTTTGTGGCCCAGGGTCACATATTAATATTATTATTAATAATAATAATAATAATAATAAAAGCAACTGATTGTCAGTCATTTATTATTTTCGACCCTACTGGTCAACTGATTTATACACGTCTCTTTCATTAGCTGAACTAAAGGAGCTCAGTATGATTTGACTCTGCTGCCATCTAGCGATAGCAGATCATATCAGTGTGTCTAAAATAATATCTGATTAAACACCTACGTGTCTTTCTGAACTACTGTTTGAAGTGTGAATTACAAGTAGCCTAATTGTAGCCTGTATTTTACCAATATCTAATTGTTTTATATTATAAGGGTTTATAAAGTTAAT
Source organism: Gila orcuttii (assembly GCA_026230005.1). Lineage (NCBI taxonomy): Eukaryota > Metazoa > Chordata > Actinopteri > Cypriniformes > Leuciscidae > Gila > Gila orcuttii. The sequence continues at coordinate 2,874,999 of JAPDVR010000002.1, read as the reverse complement.
CTTATCTATAATTGCTTGGTGATTATTACACGTTTATAAAAAAAATACAAATAAAATAATAATAATAAAAAGTTTCGATGCCATGGTTTTATGCCGCATGTGTAAAACGCGAGTCCCTGCGCGCTGATTGGCTGCCGCGTGGACACTCGGTGAGCTCTGATTGGCTGAGAGCGAAAGTTGAGCTACGGAAGCGGAACACATCCGTCGCTGGACGGACGGGGGGTTTCAACTGGTTTTCCTGCAAGAAATCATTCACAAACACCGTTTAAAAGGCTCTTTTTGCGATAAAACAGCATGGAAGATGTGAGGAGGTTGTGTGTGTCTCTGCTCGCGGTGTTTATCGGCGTGGTGAACGCGTTCAGTCCCACGGACAGCGAGTTCACGTTTCTGCTGCCAGCCGCCAGTAAAGAGTGTTTCTACCAGAGCGCCGTTCATAACGGCAGCATCGAGATCGAGTACCAGGTAACGTTACATCACTAACTGTGAATATACATGTAACAGGGAACGCTTTCATGACTTTAGATAACGTTCTGGAGAGGTTTTCCTCAAAGTTATGAGCGAACGTTCTTCCAGTGACGTCAATATAACGTTCATTCAGTCTAATGTTCTTAAAATGTTCGCTCAAAAACATTAGGTAACACTTTATTTTACAGTGTCCTTATATGTTACATGTACTTACCACAGTGATAACAGTAAATTATGCATAATTACATGCAACTAACCCTCAACCAAATCCTAATACTACACTAACCCTATAGAAAGTACATACCGGTAGTTGCTTAATATCACTCATCGTTACCGTGTAATTCTATATTTAAGTACTGACACCTTAAAATAAAGTGTAAGCAAACATTATTATTTATAATATTTTATCAGAATTCGCAAACTTTTCGGTAACGATAAATACGTTTGGTTTTAAAATCTATAAGAGTATTGATCTATAATTGGCGAGCCCTACATGATTTTACCAGAGTACCACAGTTAAACTAATGTACAGTGGGTGTGAGATATTTATCGTGGCCTGTTGTATTGTATATCCTGCCTCAGATCCGTGATGAAATAATCATTCAGTCAACATAGTCAAAAATATGATTCTCGTAGTTTTTTTTTTAAATATATAGCCTACATAAAGTGAATGATGTTTACCTGGAAAACTGTGATAGGATATTGTGGTAGGTATTCCTGTGCAGTTGTTAAGGAGTTCTGAGTGGTTGCTAGGGTATATACAACAGGTAAAGGAGGATATGACGTTATTTTTCCTCAGGTGATCGCAGGAGCAGGTATGGATGTAGATTTCTCCGTCGTCTCTCCTGAGGGAATGTACCTGGTCTCGGAGTTTCGTCGTTCTGACGGCGTTCATATGTGAGTGTTTGCATTCCCTCACTCAACATTTATTTTTGGGCATCGTACTATGGTACTTGAATATGATGATTAGCTAGTACTATGGTATTTATTACCCTCTCATCATACATAATTGTACAGTACTGCCACGGTAGCTCTTTGAACGCGTTTGCGTTCACTCGCACTGCTTTTCTGTCGTTTTCCAATGTAAACGCGCGCTACACCATTACGTTATAACTAAAATAACTTTCCTTATTTTTCATTAAACCTCACATTTTTAAAAGCAAAAACCCGTTCTGTGTGAATCTCCCCTCAAGTAAAAAGTACAGAAATTGCACAGGAGATTCATCATCTTGTCAGAATGATTGGCGTGCTCCCTGCGGCTGACTGTCTTTACTCGACTGTGATTGGTCCGTTGTTTACTCGCCTGTGATTAGTACGTTGTTTTCTCGTCTGTGATTGGTCCGTTTTCTCGCCTGTGATTGGTACGTTGTTTTCTCGCCTGTGACTGGTTCGTTGTTTTCTCGCCTGTGATTGGTACGTTGTTTTCTCGCCTGTGACTGGTTCGTTGTTTTCTCGCCTGTGATTGGTCCGTTGTGTTTTCAGGGTGGAGCCCACAGAGGCGGGAGATTATCAGATCTGCTTCGACAACACCTTCAGCAGGTTCTCCGAGAAGATGGTCTTCTTCGAGGTCATCCTGGACAACCCATCCAATGACGCAGGAGCGGACGACGAGTGGGCGGGGCTAGGAGAGCCAGAGAGCCTATTGGAGTACAAGCTGGACGACATAAAGGTGTCACATGATTATATAGCGTTGGGTTATAAATGATTATTTTTAGTGCGCAACATCAAATCATCTTAGTTTAAGTAAAAGTAATGTTTATAGTAATTCATTTACAATTGAAGTCTATGGGCCAAGTGTCTGGGTGACCCCTGGGTTTTTTGTTAAAGCCCTTGCATGAAATATTCAGAGAACTCTTTTCGATGCGTTATTCGATGATTATAAGTGTTTAATTAAATAGATCAATGTGAAAAATTAATGGTCCCCAGATAGGTGTTATTAACTTAAAACAGTTTTATTTTAGTATTATTTGTATACTATTATAATTCTTAATATTTAAATTGTTTTACTTTTTAGATTTTTTTTTTGGTTTGAGTAATTTCGTTAATTATAGTACTTTTTATAGTTTAATAATTCTAAAGTTAAAGTTTCCACTTCAATATTTATATTTTAATGCAAGCTTTATTTCAAAGACTGTAAAAAAAAATGTAAGAGTTAATTTTTTAACAAGAACCGCATTGACCAAGCAAAATAGAATTTCTAATTTTTTTGTTTATTTTTGGGTGAAATATGGCCTGGACATGTTTTCATGATATTTGATAGATCTTTGATTTTATTTAACTATGTAAGCTGGTTTCTTCTTAACTATGCAAGGTAATTTCGACTATATTCTGACTTTTTCTCAGAATTGCAAGACAAACTCGCAATTGCCAAAAATAATTATTTTTTATGTTATAATTGACTTTTTCACGCATTTCTCAGAATTGCATGTTTATATCTCGCAATTTGGACTTACAAAATTCCAAAAGTCAGAATTCTGAGAAAGTCACAATTACCTTCTTTGATATATTTTTTTAATGCCGTGGTGGAAACCAGCTTCCATATTTAACCCAGAGTATAAACGCTAGAATATAGAGTTGAATAACCTGGTGTTTCCCGCGGCAGGAGTCCATGGAGGCGGTTCACCGGCGTCTGGAGCGCAGTCGTCAGATGCAGACGGTCCTGCGCGCGTTCGAGGCCCGTGACCGAAACCTGCTGGAGGACAACCTGTGGCGGGTCTCCTTCTGGTCCTGTGTCAACATGCTGGTCATGCTGAGCGTAGCGCTCACTCAGGTCTACACCGTCCGGCGGCTGTTCGACGACAAGCGGAGAGTCTGCTCCTAACACACACACACGTGTGTCGACAGACGAGACGGAGACCGCCGTGCCTTTAGATGGAGTAGACGCTTTCCTATTGGACGATCCTTTGTGGTGTTTCCGGGTGCCTGTGAAGTTCAGTCGCGCACAGTCGAATATCGAACTGCTGAAATAATAATAATAATAATAATAATATCAGACTGCAAACCAATCATCTGATTGTTTTGAGGACGCAAGACTTCACATTTCTGTCCATTTCATGTCTTCCTGTCATAGTTGTCACTTTTTTTTGTCCTGTCATTTCATGATGTGAGATGATGGTGTTATGGGAGTGTGTGATGTTACAGTTAGCAAAGGGAATCTTCTGTACAGCCTTTTTAAAGACTTTTACACAATAAAACAAATAAAATGGGTCGTATATTTGTACGTGGTGTCGCTAGTTTTCAATGATCAGGTCCAATCAACTCTTTACTGTGTTAAAAACGGTTCATCTGTGCACATTTTTCTGAAGAAGAAGAATTTCTGTCTCTAAAACGACTTTCCTTTTCAGTTTACAGCAACAGTAACTCTTTATAGACCTTCATGTTGAGACGCTCGATTCATTCATGTATAGAAATTAAGACTCGAGTGTCAAATTACATAACTAGTTTTATTTGGAAGTAAAAGGAAGTTTCATGTCAGTCATTTTTTTCAATCACATCCATTACAGACAAAACATCTTTGGGTTTCAGACTGAGAATATAGGAGGGAAAAGTAAGGAAAGCAGTCGCTTAAATTGCCCTTTTATTGATATAATCATTGCATTTATGATACTTATGCTTTTGTTCGCAGTCCTTGCGAAAGGTCATGAAAAAGAGAAAACAATGAAGGAGTGAAGAACCAATGAAAGAAAAGGTCATCGTTTCAACCTCCTGTTAGTCATACATGATATATAAAAGCATTCATGTTCAAGTAGAAATATCTAAACATCCATAAAACTGATGTACTTGAGAAGTGAAGCTGAGTAAGACTCGAAACTTGATTCAAGATTTATTCTCGGAAAACAAGTGTTCATAATCAGAGAGGTTTCATGAAGCGGTTTGAGGCCAAACACTCGACGGTCAGAATCAAGTGTAGTTTACTGTTAACACACACGCATTAGAGCTTGAATCTGAGATGTTTCGAGCGTTATCTGAACCCTTAAAGTGCTGAACGCTAGAGAACATCATGTGACTCCATCATTAGGAAACGGAGGCGTTTATAAATACACAACACACAGGAGGAGTGTTAAAGAGGTTCAGTCGCCTGTAAACGCCACTCTCGGTTTAAGACGCGCGTGTGAACGGACTATACGTGCTGGATGATGTCATACGTTTAAAGTGTTGCTCGTTCTCCCAACAAGTTCCCTGAAATTCCTGAAAACAATGGAAATGCTTATCTAAACAAATCATAATGTCTTATTATTACTAGAAATACTATTTAAAGTGTATCAAAAATCATGTGTCAATCAAACTTTGAGTTGACGCCCTTAAATGCACTTGTGTGTATTAGTGTGAGTGTGTGTCTGTCTGTTTGTGTATGTGTATATTAGTTTCTGTGTATTAGTGTGAGTGTGTGTGAGAGAGAGTGGGTGTATTAGTGTCTGTCTGTGTGTGTGTGTGTGTGTGTGTATTAGTGTGTGGTTGGTTGCTTTGGCAGTGTGTGAGTTGAAAGCGTCTCAGTCCAGCAGAGACGGTTCTGACGGTCTGATGATCGTGGGCCGGTTTGGAGCCGCTGGAGGTCTCCTGCTAGACACACACACACACACACACACACACACACACGAAAACACATCACGGTATTACTGCACTATGAAATCAGTTTAGCTTGTTCCCAAATTCAGTTTTTCCAGTTTTATTTGATCAAGATTCTGTTTAAATGGTTAAATAAAAAAATGAGAAATCTATAAGAATGTCTAATTAACTGAATTACATTTTTAAATACAATTTATTCAAACATAATACACATTTTTAGAGTCCTAGGAAATAGGTTTTATTTTTTTCCCAAATTCTGTATTTTCATTTTTCTGGATTCAATTTTTTTTGTCTTCGGTTTTTATTTTGTTCAAGATTCTGTGTTAATGGTTAAATGGACTAAATTTTAGTAATCAATAAGCAAGACTAAATAATTGAAATCATGACATTTATACGATTTAACAATAATTTATTATTGTTTAGTATTTTTATGGCCATATGAAATGGTTTTATTTTCCCCAGTTTTTTTCTTCTAGATTCCATTTGAATGATCTAATTGAATTTTAATAATTAATAAGCATTTCTAATTAATTGAAATTTATATATTTCAAGATTCAATTTAAATTTTTAGGGTCCTATGAAATCAGTTTTATTTTTTCCAAAATGTTCTGGATTCCATTATAATGGTTTAATTAAGTGAAGTAAACTTTAACAATTTAATAAAAAAATAAATCTGATAATGAATTCCTTATGAAATGTATTATTTTTTTGTGTTGCCCATTTTAATTTATCTGGATTAATGATTTAATAAAAATATATTATCAGAAACGAAGACATAAAACACAAACTATTTAATAAATCTTAATCTTAATATTTTTAAAAATGTCAAAGTGCCATGATGAAAAATTAAGTGATATTCCTTTTAAAAAAAACATTTAAGTGTAACATTTTAATAATTTTGTTATTATTATTATTATAATATACTCGATATGTTAATGAAAAGCAAATAACTAGCAGATAATTAGTGCAGTCACAAGACCAACGGCCATTACTAATATCAGTAAAATCTCATAATATTTGACACCAGCTTCAACAATCTTCATTATCTATGACATTTGCATAAACATGAGTAACTGAAATGAAAAATAATCTCCGAAAAATAAATGTTTGCCGATATGATTTTCTGCGTTCAGTTTGACGGAACTCAAGTGTGACCTAATGAATCAATCTAATTGGCTCATGAATATTAATTGCATTCAGCAAGTAGGAATAAGTTATCTGTTGAATGGCAGACACTGTCTTCTGCTAGTCAGCCAATTAGAGTCTTACTACATATAATCCGTGGCTCATGAATATTTAATAGGTTATGGGACTTGACATGTGATCTAATTAATATTCATAAGCCTTCATAATAGAGGCAATTGGAAGTTCTGTATAAATCTGTGTGGTGTTTGAGGAGGGTGTTGGTCGTACCTGGGGATGCCGGGCGGCAGAGCGGGCGGCACGCGCGCGGGGCGGGACGGCACCTGAGGGGGCGGAGCCAGCGGGTCCAGAGCGCCACTCCCGAACGCATTAGCGCCGGCTGGAGCCGGGCCGGGTCTGTACGGCACCGGAGGAGCCCCGAACGCAGGCGAGGGGTTCAGGGGCGGCGCGGCGGGTGGGCCGGCGGTGGAGCCGCGCACTGCAGGGGGCCGGCCTGGGGGCGGAGCCACACCCGACGACGGCTTTCGCTGAGACGGGGGACTGACGGAGACACACTTCCGTTAGTATTAGAGCAGTCACGGGATTTATTAGATCTGACATTCGTAGTTAGAGGGATCGTTCACCCAAAAATGAAAATTAGCCCATGATTTACTCAATTTTGTTCAGTCTGTGGTGTAAAAAGGTGCATAAGCAATTAAAGAAAAAACACTTCAGCAAAACACGGTTAGTTTAAAGTGTCTGAATAATTTCCCAAATTGTTATAGATTTTACTGGTAGTCACTGTAATTATTGAGTATAATATGTCAGTTTACTTTATTTAGCTATCCTCACTTGCATAAATTAACTATAGTGTCCTGCTCCCACTATTAAAAAAATATCAAAAATGATATCAAGTGTCTGGTTTGACTGATATCTGATCTTGAGCTGAATGTCAGTACCTGGGGTCGGTGTGTATCCAGGTGTCGTCCACCGGAGGCGGGACCGGTGCTGATATGGTGCTGGTGCTGATGTCCCCGATGATGAGCAGCGCCTCCTTCAGCGCGTGATACATGCGTAGCATCTCGTCTCGTCGCTGCGCCTGATCCGCCGACTCCTCCATCAGACTGTTTTGATCGCCGGACGAGTACAGGTACGCCAGCAGCTCCGAGTGGATGAACTCCTTCGCCTGACACACACACACACACACACACACACACCGGATCAGCCCGGCTTCAACACTGGATCAAATAAACCCCCAAACTAACTAAACTAACACGACGGACTCTGAAAACAATATGCAAGTAAACTAAGTAAAAACACTGTGATTATTAATAATGAATGAAACTGCAATTAACGTTTTAAAAAGTAGTTATAAGATGAAAATAAATAAAATAAACCCCAACACTCCTTAAAAATAAAAATACATAAATATAATAAATCTCAAATAATCCAATGCTAAAAATAAAAAAAATATAAAAATATAAAAATAAATAAACCCCAAAAGTCCTTACATTTTTTTTAAATCAAATAAAAATCAAACCTCCAACACAAAATACATAAAACAATACATTTAAAAATAATAAAAATAAATAAACCTCAAAACTCCAAATAAGAATCAACCTAAAACATACATAAAATAATGAATGACAACTAGGGCTGAACGATTATGGAAAATAATCTAATTGCGATTTTTTTAACCAATATTGCGATTTAATATGCGATTAGTTCTTTACCTTCTGTATTAGTCGACAAAGACAAGCAATAAATCATTGTACAGTAGAGATGGGAATCTTTAGGCAGCTCATGAAAATATGTATTTAATTACATGTGTAAATATACATACTTTAAATATATATATATATATATATATATATATATATATATATATATATATATATATATAAACACATTTAATTAAACCAATTACATGTTAAGAATTTTAAATGGGCTATAAACTAAAATAGCTTCAAAATATAAAAGCTAGTAAATAAAGAGGAACAAAAAAAACAAAAACATTACAAGCAATAAACAAAGAGTGCTTTCAGTATTTAAAAGTAGGCTGTCTGAACGTTTTCCATTCAAGAGCTGGAGTGATTTTCCCCCTATACGATAAGCTGCATTCACACTAATGCACATATCTCTTTTGAAATTGTAAATGTGGTTTGTCCTGTTGGTTTAAGATATAACTGACCATGTTTACATTAATTTCGCGTCAAAAGCATTTTGAGATGCAAGTACATTTAACCAATGAGTCGCTCACAGCCGCATGCACGAGCACTCTTCACAAAGCGTGCGTAAGTATTTTAAAATGAAAGCAGCTTTCTCAGTGATTTTCATATTTTTAATATATAAGCCAACTGCATTCCAAAAGACCTAAATAATGCCTTTGTGGAGCATTTGTAAGGAAAATTCCGGCGGGCAAGACCGCGCACTGCAAGAGTAACATCAAAGCGGCAAAACCTGTGCAATGAAGCCCGCGACTGTCCATGTAATTCGCTTAAACCCCGAACTTTATGAAAGCTTATTTTTCGTGTGTGTGTGAGAGAGAGAGAGAGAGAGAGAGAGAGAGGGAGAGAGAGAGAGAGAGAGAGGGAGAGAGAGAGAGAGAAATTAGAAGCAAGCAGAATACGGTTGTTTCTAAAGCACGTGCAGCGTCATCACGCATCTGTGTTTAAAAACTAAGCTCAGACTCGATTCTGAAATTCTCTGAATTGATCCAGAATTGTTGGAGAGAGAATAAATAACACAATATCACATACATAAAAAATAAATGCCAGACTGTATGCCAGACCTATGCGTAGCGTGCCAAGTTGATGCTTGATCTGCAGACTACTTTTCTCTCACGTGACAAGTGTAATCGCAGCTTTTGCGGTTACAAAATCGCATTTCATCATATCGCGATATTATCGCAAATGCAATTAATCGTTCAGCCCTAATGACAACAAAAAAACATAAAAATAAATAAATAAATAAATAAACCCTGAAACAACTAAAACTAAAAATACTAAATATAAACAAATAAAATAAAACCGAAAACTCCGCAAAACAATGCAAAAAAAATAATTTTTTTTATTATTTTTTTTTTGCATTGTTTTGCGGAGTTTTCGCAAAACAATGCAAAAAAAAAAAAATAAAAAAAATAAATAAAAGTAAAAAAAAAATAAAACTCTAAAGCTAAAACCACAGAAAAAGAAAAAGCGAAGTACCTTCTGTGATTGACAGCTGATTAAAGTGAATAAGACATGTGATCAGTGTAAGATGATGGCGTAAGCCCCGCCCACACTTACGCTGTTGATCATCAGGTGCATGATGGCCTTGGGCATCAGGTCTCGGATGCTCTTGTTGACGATGCCGATGTAGGAGTCCACAAGGTTTCGGATGGTCTCCACCTGCCGCTCCAGCTGAGGGTCCATGGAGAGAGAGTCGGCCGCCACACCGTCCCCGTTCTCCACCTGGAAACAGACGAGAGTCAGCACTGAGAGTCTTTAGAGATTCAGGAGAGAGTCACTGAGACTGATGTGCTTTTGAGAGTCAGGTGAGACTCAGGTGAGACACAGACACAGGTGAGACACAGACACAGACAGAGGTGAGACACATACACAGGTGAGACACAGACACAGACAGAGGTGAGACACATACACAGGTGAGACACAGACACAGACACAGGTGAGACACAGACACAGGTGAGACACAGACACAGGTGAGACACAGACACAGGTGAGAGAGACACAGACACAGGTGAGACACAGACACAGACACAGGTGAGACACAGACACAGACAGAGGTGAGACACAGACACAGGTGAGAGAGACACAGACACAGGTGAGAGAGACACAGACACAGGTGAGACACAGACACAGGTGAGACACAGACACAGGTGAGACACAGACACAGGTGAGACAGACACAGGTGAAACACAGACACAGGTGAGACACAGACACAGGTGAGACACAGACACAGGTGAGACACAGACACAGGTGAGACACAGACACAGGTGAGACTCAGACACAGGCGAGACAGACACAGACACAGGTGAGACACAGACACAGGTGAGACACAGACACAGGTGAGACTCAGACACAGGCGAGACTCAGACACAGACACAGGTGAGACAGACACAGGTGAAACACAGACACAGACACAGGTGAGAGACACAGGTGAGACACAGACACAGGTGAGACTCAGACACAGGCGAGACAGACACAGACACAGGTGAGACAGACACAGGTGAGACACAGACACAGACAGAGGTGAGACACATACACAGGTGAGACACATACACAGGTGAGACACATACACAGGTGAGACACAGACACAGACACAGGTGAGACACAGACACAGGTGAGACACAGACACAGGTGAGACACAGACACAGGTGAGACTCAGACACAGGCGAGACAGACACAGACACAGGTGAGACAGACACAGGTGAGACACAGACACAGGTGAGACTCAGACACAGGCGAGACAGACACAGACACAGGTGAGACAGACACAGGTGAGACACAGACACAGACAGAGGTGAGACACATACACAGGTGAGACACAGACACAGACAGAGGTGAGACACATACACAGGTGAGACACAGACACAGACACAGGTGAGACACAGACACAGGTGAGACACAGACACAGACAGAGGTGAGACACATACACAGGTGAGACACAGACACAGACACAGGTGAGACACAGACACAGGTGAGAGAGACACAGACACAGGTGAGACACAGACACAGACACAGGTGAGACACAGACACAGGTGAGACACATACACAGACGAGACACAGACACAGGTGAGACACAGACACAGGTGAGACACAGACACAGACAGAGGTGAGACACATACACAGGTGAGACACAGACACAGACACAGGTGAGACACAGACACAGGTGAGAGAGACACAGACACAGGTGAGACACAGACACAGACACAGGTGAGACACAGACACAGACAGAGGTGAGACACATACACAGACGAGACACAGACACAGACACAGGTGAGAGAGACACAGACACAGGTGAGAGAGACACAGACACAGGTGAGACACAGACACAGGTGAGACACAGACACAGGTGAGACACAGACACAGGTGAGACAGACACAGGTGAAACACAGACACAGGTGAGACACAGACACAGGTGAGACACAGACACAGGTGAGACAGACACAGGCGAGACACAGACACAGGTGAGACACAGACACAGGCGAGACTCAGACACAGGCGAGACTCAGACACAGGCGAGACAGACACAGACACAGGTGAGACAGACACAGGTGAAACACAGACACAGGTGAGACACAGACACAGGTGAGACACAGACACAGGTGAGACTCAGACACAGGCGAGACAGACACAGACACAGGTGAGACACAGACACAGGTGAGACACAGACACAGGTGAGAGAGACACAGACACAGGTGAGACACAGACACAGGTGAGACACAGACACAGACAGAGGTGAGACACATACACAGACGAGACACAGACACAGGTGAGACACAGACACAGGTGAGAGAGACACAGACACAGGTGAGACACAGACACAGGTGAGACACAGACACAGGTGAGACACAGACACAGGTGAAACACAGACACAGGTGAGACACAGACACAGGTGAGACTCAGACACAGGCGAGACAGACACAGACACAGGTGAGACACAGACACAGGTGAGACACAGACACAGGTGAGACTCAGACACAGGCGAGACAGACACAGACACAGGTGAGACAGACACAGGTGAAACACAGACACAGGTGAGACACAGACACAGGTGAGACACAGACACAGGTGAGACTCAGACACAGGCGAGACAGACACAGACACAGGTGAGAGACAGACACAGGTGAGACAGACACAGGTGAGACAGACACAGACACAGGTGAGAACCAGACACAGGTGAGACAGACACAGGTGAAACACAGACACAGGTGAGACACAGACACAGGTGAGACACAGACACAGGCGAGACAGACACAGACACAGGTGAGACACAGACACAGGTGAGACACAGACACAGACACAGGTGAGAGACAGACACAGGTGAGACAGAACCAGACACAGGTGAGACAGACACAGGTGAGACACAGACACAGGTGAGACAGACACAGACACAGGTGAGACACAGACACAGGCGAGACAGACACAGACACAGGTGAGACTCAGACACAGGTGAGACTCAGACACAGGTGAGACTCAGACACAGGTGAGACTCAGACACAGGTGAGACTCAGGTGAGACACAGGTGAGACACAGACACAGGTGAGACTCAGACACAGGTGAGACACAGGTCAGACACAGACACAGGTGAGACAGACACAGGTGAGACACAGACACAGGTGAGACACAGACACAGGTGAGACACAGACACAGGTGAGACACAGACACAGGTGAAACTCAGGTGAGACAGACACAGGTCAGACACAGACACAGGTGAGACACAGGTCAGACACAGACACAGGTGAGACACAGACACAGGTGAGACTCAGGTGAGACAGACACAGGTCAGACACAGGTGAGACACAGGTCAGACACAGACACAGGTGAGACACAGACACAGGTGAGACTCAGACACAGGTGAGACACAGACACAGGTGAGACACAGACACAGGTGAGACACAGACACAGGTCAGACTCAGACACAGGTGAGACTCAGACACAGGTGAGACTCAGACACAGGTGAGACTCAGACACAGGTGAGACACAGACACAGGTGAGACACAGACACAGGTGAGACACAGACACAGGTGAGACTCAGACACAGGTGAGACTCAGACATAGGTGAGACTCGGGTGAGACACAGACACAGGTGAGACACAGACACAGGTGAGACACAGACACAGGTGAGACTCAGACATAGGTGAGACTCGGGTGAGACACAGACATAGGTGAGACACAGACACAGGTGAGACTCGGGTGAGACGGTCACCTGGTCTTTCTCGGGATAGACTCCGGCCCGCAGGAACGAGGCCTTCCAGCTGTCCACCTCTTCCTGAGAGTCGCAGGCCAGCTCGATCTGACGCAGGTCTTTATACACATTCCTGAAATCACAACATCACACATATGAAATCAGATTTATGACTGATTTGTAACTAAGGCTGCGTTCACACTGTCAGTCCAAATCCGATTATTTGTGTATTCGATTGGAATCTGATCTAAAATTATTGATGTCTAAACTGTGTATCACAACTGTTCAGATCCGATTTGTGTGTCCGTGCTAGGGGTGTCACGATTATACAAATCCTCGATTCGATTACATTTTCGATTCTAAGGTCACGGTTCGATTCGATTCTCGATTTTTACTTTTTTTTTTTTAGCACAGGTTGCTGTTGCTCTTAAAAAGCTGACATCAGTTCATCGCAATCTCACACATCTCTGTTATTATCAATGAAGCTGACTGCACAATGAATCTTTCATAATATATAGCCTACACTTTGTTTGTTATAATTAGAGGATTTGCCAGCTTACAGAATTCAGCACTGAGCAAAAAGTCCGTTTTGAGCGGTGAGGAGAGTCTATCTTAAATGCTTCTGATTGGCCATTGCGTTCAAGAAATCAACACATGTCTGTGATTGGCTAAATCGCTCAACGCTGCAAACATGTTATAAATAGAAACTCTGGCCTGTAAATCGTTTCTATTTTGTTTTAGTTGTTCTTGTTGCTTTTCTGCAACAGATAAATAAAAATGTATTAGTTTTTATATGTTTTATTCATAGATATTTCTAGTTGTCGGGAGTCCCGCGAATCGTTTTATTCTCCTGCACACACGGAGTGAGTGCATTACCGCCCGCGCTCGCACTCGGCCATCAGATCTAGTCCCGCGCCGCACTCTATTGCGTTGGGAGTGCACGTCTATAGATCAAGAGCCCGGCCCGAGGATAGTGATGGGAAATATCGGCCCGGGTCGGGCCAAGTTCGGGCTCGGGCATAGAATCTAAGTTAGAGGACTCACAGCCTTTCAACACGTGTGTTTGTTTTTTTCCGCGCTGTGATGAGTCGTTCATTGCCTCTGTCACGCGACAAATGAACAAAAGACTCGGAAGGTCAAGTAATTATTAATGTTCCCTGTAAATTATTTTTGACTGCATTATAATGATTTCTTAATTCAGAATATGATCAAGATTGCGTAGGTGGATGTGTTCGGGGAATTTGCCTGTTAAAAGTATAACATTTAAAGCCCCTGAAATGACTAGAAAAAAGATGAGTTAATTTTGATGAACGAGATTGAACAATAAGAGTCAGTAAAACGCGACATGGGGGCGTGGCAGCATCGACGATTCCATTTTTTATTTCGATTTTTGAGATTGTGAATTAATTTCGATCGATTTCGATTTTGACACCCTTAGTCCGTGCAGCTCTTTAATTTTCTGGAATATCTGCATTGGTTTCTATGGCAATGACATTGTGTTGGTAAATTTAAATGTATGCATATGCATAATAATTGACCCACACTCGGATGAAGAGGTGTGAACCGAGCACAAACATAAACTCAGTCGCACCTCTGCTCTGTGTTGAAGATGGCAAAGGTGTGTTTGGTGGACATGAACCCTTTCTCAACGTCTCGCAGCTTCAGGTTATCCAGAGGCAGCATGAACTTCTTCTCTTTCTCCTGGAAAACACAAACACACAAAGGGATTATTTTCACAAAAGATGAAGAATAAAGATCTACACACACTCACTCTCTCATACGCTCCCCTCATACACACACCTCCTCATCCTTGTACCAGGACAGGGACTCTGCGGTCAGGATGAACCAGTAGTCTTTGGACCCGCCCTTCATGATGCTGATGTTGATCGTCAGCCAACCGCGTCGGATCACCTGAAGCGAGGGGAGGGACTATGTTAATGAGGCGGAGGAACAGACCAATCGGCAGCCGGTTGAGTGTGTGTGGATGATAATGTTGTACCTGATTGGGCATTGCCCTCTTCTTACTGACTGCCGCGCTCCGCTGCTGCGCGCTGAAACACACTGCTATTAGACTGAATCAGGGTCAAAGGTCAATAGGGGTCAGAGGGCAACAGGGGTCAGAGGTCACTCACTTGGCAAAGCCGATGAAGTCCTCGTGGTTGGTGTTGATGTAAGAGAGCTCGATGTCGATCAGCAGCATCACCTGCGACACACACACACACAAATAAATACATAAACAAATAAATATATATTAATGTTTTATAAAGAAATTAAGCAGTAAATAACAGGAGAAAGTTTTCTGAACACACACACCTGGTCTTTAGTTTTGCTCTCTCTCTCTCTGACATATGTGGTGACGATTCTCTCCGTCTCTTCTCTCAGCTGAGGATACGAGTTCAACTACGACACAAACACACACTGAGAGCGGCAGCAGGAACACACACATCATTACTGTGTCTCCAGAAAGTCTTTATCAACACGTCAAATAAACACGGATGAGTAGAACTGCATGCAGACCTGAACCAATGTGTGTTTAACCAAACACTGACGGCGAATGTGACTGTGTGCGATTAGTAAATATAATCCCCACAAAGCAAAAACAAACACAAGCTGAGCTCATCCACCACAGACAAACACTGAACTTCACAGGGACTGGATTTGATTGGTTAAGGGATCTGTCAATCAAAAGAGGTTTGGTTACAGGACTGGATTTGATTGTTTGAGGGATCTGTCAATCAAAAGAGGTTTGGTTACAGGACTGGATTTGATTGGTTAAGGGATCTGTCAATCAAAAGAGGTTTGGTTACAGGACTGGATTTGATTGGTTGAGGGATCTGTCAATCAAAGCAGGTTCGGTTACAGGACTGGATTTGATTGGTTAAGGGATCTGTCAATCAAAAGAGGTTTGGTTACAGGACTGGATTTGATTGGTTGAGGGATCTGTCAAACAAAGCAGGTTCGGTTACGGGACTGGATTTGATTGGTTACGGGATCTGTCAATCAATCAGAGCAGGTTCCGTTACGGGACTGGATTTGATTGGTTGAGGGATCTGTCAATCAAAGTAGGTTTGGTTACGGGACTGGATTTGATTGGTTGAGGGATCTGTCAATCAAAGTAGGTTCAGTTACGGGACTGGAGTTGATTGGTTGAGGGTTCTGTCAATCAAAGCAGGTTCGGTTACGGGACTGGATTTGATTGGTTGAGGGATCTGTCAATCAAAGTAGGTTTGGTTACGGGACTGGATTTGATTGGTTGAGGGATCTGTCAATAAAAGTAGGTTTGGTTACGGGACTGGATTTGATTGGTTGAGAGATCTGTCAATCAAAGTAGGTTTGGTTACGGGACTGGATTTGATTGGTTGAGGGATCTGTCAATCAGAGCAGGTTCGGTTACGGGACTGGATTTGATTGGTTGAGGGATCTGTCAATCAAAGTAGGTTCAGTTACGGGATTGGTTGAGGGTTCTGTCAATCAAAGCAGGTTTGGTTACGGGACTGGATTTGATTGGTTGAGGGATCTGTCAATCAAAGTAGGTTTGGTTACGGGACTGGATTTGATTGGTTGAGGGATCTGTCAATCAAAGTAGGTTTGGTTACGGGACTGGATTTGATTGGTTGAGGGATCTGTCAATCAAAGTAGGTTTGGTTACGGGACTGGATTTGATTGGTTGAGGGTTCTGTCAATCAAAGCAGGTTCGGTTACGGGACTGGATTTGATTGGTTGAGGGATCTGTCAATCAAAGTAGGTTTGGTTACGGGACTGGATTTGATTGGTTGAGGGATCTGTCAATCAAAGCAGGTTCGGTTACGGGACTGGATTTGACTGGTTACGGGATCTGTCAGAAACGGTCATGTTTTACCTTCTCTGCGCCTTTGAGGATGAGCGTGGCAATTTCAGACAACACCAGGTCTACACACTTGAGGCACGGCTCCTTCAGTTTAACAATCTGCTTTTTCACTATGGCCTCAAAGGCCAGGTCAGGGGTGAACAGCCCCGTCCTGGAGGATCATGGGACACCGCAGGTGTTATTTGGGGGAATAATTAAGGGCACAATATTGGGAAAAAGTGGACGGGTGGATGAGAACACAAGCACATAACTGTTCATTCATTCCGTACTTCCTCGTTCCTAAATGTGACGCACGTCCTTTCTAGAACCGCAGCACTTTAACCCGCTAGTCACGGTTTTCTAACACTATTTGAGTGTTGAAACGACATTTACGCCACAGTTCATGTCAGATTGTGTTGCTAATGTGAAATGTAATTTACAAGCCGAGTAGTTTTTGTTGTTTCTTTATTGAAGTAGTCAATCGGCCTGAAGCAGCATGGCTAGCGTGTTTTTGCTTTGCGGAGCCATTAGCGTGACATGCTCAGGCGTCTCTCCTGTCTACCTTCAGTGTGCACTGCCTGACCGTATTGATGAGCTCCTGGATGACCAGGTCAATGCATTTGAGGCACGGCTCCTTCAGCTTGATCAGCTGCTTTTTCACGATGGCCTCGAAGGCCATGTCAGGGGTGAACAGCCCCGTCCTGAGGTCACACACACACACACACACACACACACGGTCAAACAGAGTAAAACCATGCTAATCTCGCTGACTGTGTGCAATGACGACAGAAACCATGACTCTAATGAGCCGGTGCGTTTGAGTCGGTCATCAAATCAGAATTAAGTGCAGGTTGAATATGTGTGGCGTATCTTTCTGACCGAAAAACTTGACTTTTTTTTTGTTTTGTTTTACTTCATTGGAATGGAACAAAACTTGTTAAAAGTTTTGGCACTTCCTATGTGAAAACACAAAAAAATCATGTGCATCATTTGAAAAGGTTAAAGGGGTGGTATAATGCCTTTTTCACAAGATGTAAAATAAGTCTCTGATGTGCCCAGCGTGTGTGTGTGAAGTTCTAGCTCAAAATACCCCACAGATATTTTTGCATAGCATGATAAAGTTGTCACTTTGTGAGGGTTAGCAAAAACGCACCGTTTTGTGCCTGGCCCTTTAAATGCAAATGAGCTTCTGCTACCGACACAGAGGGCGGAGCTTTAACAGCTTGTCCAACAGTTTCTGTCATTTTAGTGTGTGTCTGCGTGAGGTAATCGCAGCTGCAACACACACTAAAATGACAGAAACTGTTCTGCCTTTTATGTTGAAACAGAGTCAGACAAAGATGGAAAGACTCAAGAAGAAGTGACAACATGTAGAATGTAACAGGACGTCTCTGAATGGTTAGTTGATGAATTTATGTTGCTGATGTGGAGTTAACTATCTTTAATTAGCATATTCTGTCATGATAATCTATAAATCGCTCGTATAGGAACTGCTGTGAGATGCACACAGAGTGACTTTCTATTGCATGTGAAAAGACAGATGCAACAGTTTGAGCTGACTCACAAATGTGCTCGACTACAACAGCTCTTCCTCTTCTCAACATGGACTGCGTGTTCCCGGGGGGCGGGGTTTATGTAAATTTTAGGGTTGTTGATGTCACCAACCCATGAGGAATGTGGTGAAGTCCCTACCAGCCGTTTGTTGTACTCCTTAAAAAACAATTTCTTTAAAACCAAATCTCTCCATTTGCTTTGAATGTTGAGCGACGTAACTTTGCAAATGTTGTTTATGCTCAAACAGCAACATTACACACTAACTAAAGTTAGAAAAGTGAAATCATACTCAACCACCCCTTTAAATGGTCCTGAAAAAAACAGTCACACTTATGCTCCTCACGGTCAAAAATGAGCGCATTGGAAATTAAAGTAACACTAAGTAGTTTTTCAACCTTCATAATATATTTCCAAGACCCTTGTGATGGTACATCGACTTAAAATAAGTTAAATGACACGTCTGCCATAGCCTGACAGTGTCTGTATCGCTTTTACTGGCACTATGTAACTTCGGGTTTCGGGTAGGAACCCGTGCACAAAAAGAACTACAAAATTCGACTGCTTTACGTCAAGCGCTACAATAGTCATTATTTCGTTTTTCTTCGTTTCTGATGTCGCAATACATCATCCTTTCATGAAATCATGTAACATACTTTACCTTGTCTGTGGACATCGTTCATTCTAAAGCCGGTGCTGGGTAAACAGCGAGCGTGCGTGCGACGGTATGCTAAATTATTTACGACAGCGGCAATGGACAATTTCGTTTCCATCCAGTAGGGCGACCGAAGAGGAAAAAGATCTTTTTTAAGATATCAAGCTCAAATTTGGAACGCAACTTTTTGATTTTCTTGCAGTTTTAGAGTAAAATGTCTTTTGAAATTTAAATTTAAAATAGTATTTCAAATTTAAAATAGTATTTTTGTGCATTTTTATTTTACAAAAAACGAAATTCTGTAACTTTTCTTTCTTTATCTGTTAAGTGTCGTTTTTAAAAAGAGATCAAACTTAAGTCTGTTGCTCAAAAGCATTCAAGATTTACGACATTTTAAGCTCAAAAAGTAAATAAACGGATTTTAAAAGGTGTAAATAAAATGTAGTACCATAAAATCCCCTAAAAAAAGAAATAAAAAAACATTATCGAACTAAAATATAGTACATTCCTTTCATTGAAATAAATATAAAATTCTGTCATTTTTGACCGACATGCGAAGAGCACCAGAGGGTTAAATAGTTCTAATGTTATAGAGGTTAAAGTTGCGATGAAAGCGAACTAAATGATCCAGCATGTGTGATATAGGAGTTTAATAACTGAGTGAATGATGTTCCTGAAGCGAGTGCACGTGTCCGTGTGTTCTTGCCTGACTCCATGAATGTTCTTGATGGCGTAACTGATCTCTCTCCTCAACTCCTTCTCATCAAACTCCATCTAAACACACACACACACAAACAAACACATTTATCTACTGTGTTATGGGATTAAAAGGAAATGTTTGGCTGAAAATGTAATTTCTACCATTATATATCAGAGCTGCACGAATCTGGATGAAGTAAGAATCACGATTTTTTGGTTTAAAATAGAGATCATGCTTCTGTACAGACAACTAAACACGTGATTTACTAGATGTTTAAAAAAAAAAAATCTCGTTTAAAAGATTTTTTTAATCGGGTTGAGTGAATGATTTAACGACTCACTCATAAAGGCTTCATTTGTTTCATTACTGGATGAATCAGTGTTTTTGATCGAATCTCTTGAATTAATGATTAAATGACAAAGTCATTTTTTAACAGTCACTTGTCGCCACCTACTGGTGTAATTATGTAATAATCTTTATTTGAAGCGTCAAGTTACTTTCAAAAGGTGATTTTTGTCACTACTGTAGACATCAATGTTTATATTCATTTATAGTATAAGCTTTTATCCCAATATTACTTCCAAGTAATACACATATTACTTCTGTGATAATATGAATGATTGTAAGACAGAAATAATGATACTGTGTGATTGAAAAGGTGGTTTGTGTTTCTTATCTACACATGACAACGGCTCTCTCTGGATCAGAACGCAGATCTGAATGGTCACTGTGATTTTGTCAATGGTTTAATAGATAGAGCCGAATCACTGTCAATTAGGAATAAGATCACGTGGATGTTTGAATCGTTATCGCCATCTTTTAACGATTAATCATGCAGCTCTATAAAATATGCTGCAGGTTTGACATTATTATTTCAATCAGAACACGTTGATTTGATTGAAAATGGAGATTCATTAACAGAGACATGCACATCTTGTAAATCAGCTAGTGAGACTCCAGCGAAACCAAACATAAAGTCAAGCCTAGTGAATAAACGAGGCTAACGTACCTTAACGAGCTCAAAAGGGAAGCGCTCGTGGAAGATGCGGTTGATTCGCGCGCCGCCGGAGAGTTCAAGCGTGTCCACCTGATCGCCAGAGCCCTCGATTCGCTTCTCGAAGTCCACGCCGAACTGCTGCACCATCCTACACACACACACACAGAGAGAGAGAGTAGTTTAATGCATGTAGTTTCCTCTATTCACACTCATTTTTGTCTATAATTGACAAATAGAAGAAAAAGTTTGAGTGATATAGGACTAAGGTTGTGTATCGTTTGAATTTTAACGATTCAAATTCTGCTCATCAAGTCCGATTCATATCGATTCCTAATTTCGATTCCAATAAGGTTAAAAAAAATAATTTACATTTATTTATGCAAAACATTTTTATTCTGGCTCAATACCATGAACAGACTAAACACTTACACAAGAAACTTTTGCTTATATGTTTTAAAAATACCATAGCGAAAACAACTAGCCTAAGTAATATAAATTTCAAGCATTATTAAAGACAAGTAAACACTAAGCAATTTAAAAAGAACAAATAAAAAAAAAATCAGCAATCGCACAAATAAATACAACTGAAAGATACAATTTAAAAAACAGTTTTTTTAAGATTTTCAGGTATTGAGATACAGAAATTGTAATCTAACGTAAAATAACACTACACTTTATAAATAAAATATACATTACAAATATAGTTACAAAAGTTATTCAGTCAAGAACAGCGAGTGAATTTCCTGTTTGTCTTTTGTCATTATAGAGACGGCAGCAGGAATATTAGTGCTGTCACTTTAAGAGCTGCACGGATCCAATATACTGATACACACGCCTTTTCTTTCTCAACTGTTTATGTTCACTTTAAAACATACCTGATTGTGTTTACGAGGATATTTTGACATATTTTTGTGTGTATTCATCCATTCAAGTGCAAAAATTTGTACATTTTGAAACCGGTTCTCGATACCCAACCCTATACAGGACTGTATCACAATATGTAATATGATAATCTTAATAAAACTGCAGAAAAGTTGTCGTGTTGGTGTCTCACTGCAGCAGTGCTTTGGTTTTGCGTGCGGGATCGTCTGGTTTGAAGTTCTTGTATTCGTCCACCTCCTTCTCCAGAGACAGCAGCTGACTCTGCAGTTTACTGCGCAGCGCCGGCAGCGTGTCACGGATGTGGTTCGTCAGTTGCTGGAAAGAGTTGATAGAAACGGTGTGTTTAAAGGGCTGGTTGATTATGATTTCACTTTTCTAACTTTAGTTAGTGTGTAATGTTGCTGTTTGAGCATAAACAACACCTGCAAAGTTACAGCGCTCAAAGTTCAAAGCAAAGGGAGAGATTTTCTTTTAAAGAAATCGCTACAAACGACTGGTACAACAAGCTTCTTCACGGTTAGTGACATCACAAACACTCAAATTTACATAAACCCCGCCCCCGGAACACGATTTATAGATGATCAAGACAGAATATGCTAATCAATGACTAGAAGATAACTACACATAAGCTACATAAATTCATCAACTAACCATTCAGAAATGTTGCTTCAACATGTCACTTCTTCTTGAGTCTCTCCATCTTTGTCTGACTCCGGTTTGAAAAAAATTTCTCACACACACAAGCTCTTGAAGCTCCGCCCCCTGTGCCGGGAGCAGCAGCTCATTTGCATTTAAATGGACAGACACAAAAATGGTGTGTTTTTGCTCACCCTCAAAAAGTGACAATTTTAACATTTTATAAAAAAAAATATCATTACATCTTGTGAAAAGGGCATTATACACCCCTCCCCCTTTAAAGGAGCAGTTGAAACGTGTCCTGCGGGTGTCAGTACCTGGTTGAGTGTTTTCTGCAGGTACGGTGTGCCCATGCGCTCCGCTATGTGTCTGTACGCCGGGTGAGACAGGAAGAACTTTCTCTCGGCCGCCAGAGCCGCTCGGATGTCCTTTCTGCCGTCGATGTCCTTCTGACTGCGGTTCACCACACCAATATAACCTATACACACACACACACAGACCGCATCACTGATGACAAAACAACACAATAGCTGTGTTTCCATCCAAAGTTGCGAATTTAACTTATTATAAACGTATGGCATAATCAGCGTTTCCATCCCATGTGTTTAAGAAAACAAAATCGTCACTTCCTGTGAAATTGGTGCAAAATATCAGTAATAAACTGTAAGTTTCAGCATTTGGGCTGTTTTTCCCTCCATCATAAATGAGTTGGTCTTGAAACACTGTCATGTTCTCTAGTGTTCGGATGCTGGTGTTCGGGAACACACTCGTGAGAGACGCTTCTGGAGGGAATTAAACCAAATCATTCTGATCAGAAACATCAAACCAACATTAGAGATGCTGCGACGCCATTGGTCTGCTGGTTACTCCAGTTATCCAATCACAGCTGATGCTGAGGCTAACTCACATGAGGTTTATAAAGGATTTCTTTGGTAAATATTGCTATAGTAGTTTATGTGTTTCCATCCAGTGATTTTTTTAATGTGATATCCCAAAATCTGCATAAAACTGGTGGATGAATACATATCTACTGATATACTATTATATTTTTTGTCAATATTATATATACAGTGCATTAGCGCCTGCCCCCTTTTTCAGCTGCGCGGGTTCCTGAAGTATTTTTTCCATTAATTTTCCCCAGAATTAAGTATCTTGGGAGCGTAGAGAGATCAACTCGATTACATCATTAAATCTCCCAAAATTCATGGGAGTGGGCGGGGCTAATGAGATCTTTTGTCGCGTTTTGCTTGTTCCGAATTTCTGATTGGTGGAATTTTCCGTCATCATCATGGGTAATGACGTCTTTCCACCAGGAATTCCACGGTTACACATAACTTTAAAGACAAGCTGAAAAAAGCAGTCTAACGGCCTTAGCAGAAGCAAATACCGTCGATCAACAGCCACGTCGCTCACTTAAATGTTTATAAGTTATTGTTTAAAATCAATTCCCCTATGGAGAAAATGTATTGAGTTGCCCTCTATTAGGTTTTATTTTTATGTTGTCTTTTCATTTTAGTTAACATTTTAGCAATTTTGTTGTGCTATTGGTCTATATATCGGTAGTTTTTATTTATTCATTTAAGTTTATTTCAGTTTGAGTTTTTGTTGTGCTTTTGTCCGTTTTTAAGGTCTATATAGTTTTAATTTTTTCAAGATTATTTCAGTTTGAGTTATTTTAGTACATCAAGTAACACTAAATGAACATGACAAATTTTGCCTTGGCAACTAGCTAGTTTTTCATATTACTCATTATTTACAACATATTTTTGTTGGTTTTAGTTCTCTCTCTCTATAAGCCCAGGGGTGCAGCACCTCTGCGCAGCGGCAGAAGCTTGTTCTCCAGGATGTCTCTGGCGTCCGTTCCCTCATCCATCAGGTCCAGTTTGGTCATCACGCCGATGGTGCGAAGACCTGCAGGGCAGAGGTCAAAGGTCAAGAGGGAGTTTGGTTTCTCAATCACATCCCTACCCAACAATTTTTTTAGCGAACATTCCCATAAAATTACGAAAGCGTTATTTCTGAACGATCTCAGAAAATGTTTTTAAATGTTTATTTTAAATGTTTTGAAAACGTTTTTTCTTAGTTATGTGAACATTCCATTTTGCAAACATTATGGAATGTTACTTTTGAATGTTCTCTGAAACGAGTAGTAACATTTAAAAGATGTCCAACTGAAACGTGTCCGAAATAAAACTATACAGTGTTCGTACAGATACTGTAAAATTAAATTCCACTTTTTTAGTACTCCAATCAGAGATCTCACTTATCAAACAATATCTTTCTTATCTTTCAAATTTTTTGAATCTTTTAAAAAACTAATAAAACAAAATGGTAGAACAAATAAAGTGCAGCACATGCAGTACCACATACTGTGGTAACTTTACCATTGAAAGGATATTATGACAAAGATATCGCTTCCCTTATTCAAACTGCCCCCCCCCCCCCCCACACACACCATGAGTATATGATTGACCTGAAGAATGAAAGCTGTATCATATACTTGAATATTTATATGAGCAATATCACACTCATACCCATGCAAAATGGCTCTATGTCTATATCAGACGAGCTGCAGCGTTAATATTGTGCGAAAAGATTGTCTTATCGATAAAATGAAACACTAATTTCACATATCCTGTGTTTTAATAATTCAAGCACTTTTTAAGTACCTTTTCATAAATATGTCTGTTTTCAGTGGTTTTCCAGGACTTACATTTTACTTCAAGCACTTTAAGCACCTTGTACAAACCCTGTATGTATAAATAACAGTTTGTGAACAGATAACTCTGAACGAACGCTACTGGAAGATCGTTTGTTCACAGCGCTCCGCGTGTCTCACCCTGAGGATCGACCTCTTTGCTGATCTTCAGCGCGTCAGAGTTGGCGAGGTCGGTGTTGGCCGGCGTGACGGCCAGGATCAGGCAGTTCTCTCTGGAGATGAACTGCAGCAGCATGTCTCTGATCACACACACACACACACACACGGAGAAGAGGCGTGAGTGGCTACGTTTACATGCACAACTTTTGTTTCAATCGGACTGAATTCATTGCGATTGATGAATCTGAATGTAATGTTTACATGAACGCTAAACATGTGATCAGGTTGATGTGTGTGTTTATATGTCTGATATGACAAAAACATTTTTTGACATGCGCTCACTGCATGAATATACAGTTTCCCGCTGTTTGCGCATAATAACTATTCTCCTACATTGGTTCTTTATTTGTTTTAAACAGCAGACTTAATATTTATCCATTTCTGGTCATAATTAGGAGATAATGAGCGTATGAACCGTTGTGCCGCTGCTTATATTTATAATGCAGTAAAAATGGCCAAAACCAGTTGTGTGTGTGTGAGAGTCTGAAGCGAGCACTGGTGGCCGTCGTCCTGCTCCACTTCACACACGCAGAGAAAGCAGGATTATAGGAGGACGAGACACTCATGACACTTTATTCAACAGGAGGAAGAGCTCGTTCAGCGCGTCATTACGCTATTTCTACATCATTACGCTATTTCAACGACATTACGTTATTTCTACATCATTACGTTATTTCAACGTCATTACGTTATTTCTACATCATTGCGCTATTTCAACGGCATTACGTTATTTCTACATCATTACGCTATTTCAATGTCATTACGCTATTTCTAGATCATTACGCTATTTCAACGTCATTACGCTATTTCTACATCATTACGCTATTTCAACGGCATTCTGTTATTTCTACATCATTACGCTATTTCAATGTCATTACGCTATTTCTAGATCATTACGCTATTTCAACGTCATTACGCTATTTCTACATCATTACGCTATTTCAACGTCATTACGCTATTTCTACATCATTACGCTATTTCAATGTCATTACGCTATTTCTACATCATTGCGCTATTTCAACGGCATTACGTTATTTCTACATCATTACGCTATTTCAATGTCATTACGCTATTTCTAGATCATTACGCTATTTCAACGTCATTACGTTATTTCTACATCATTACGCTATTTCAACGGCATTACGTTATTTCTACATCATTACGCTATTTCAATGTCATTACGCTATTTCTAGATCATTACGCTATTTCAACGTCATTACGCTATTTCTACATCATTACGCTATTTCAACGTCATTACGCTATTTCTACATCATTACGCTATTTCAATGTCATTACGCTATTTCTACATCATTACGCTATTTCTACATCATTACGTTATTTCAACGTCATTACGCTATTTCTACATCATTACGCTATTTCAATGTCATTATGCTATTTCTACATCATTACGCTATTTCAACGTCATTACGCTATTTCTACATCATTATGCTATTTCTACATCATAACGCTATTTCTACATCATTACGCTATTTCAATGTCATTATGCTATTTCTACATCATTACGCTATTTCAACGTCATTACGCTATTTCTACATCATTACGCTATTTCAACGTCATTACGCTATTTCTACATCATTACGTTATTTCAACGTCATTACGTTATTTCTTCATCATTACGCTATTTCCACGTCATCACGTTATTTCTACGTCATTACGCTATTTCAACATCATTACGCTATTTCAACGTCATTACGCTATTTCAACGTCATTACGTTATTTCTACATCATTACGCTATTTCAACGTTATTACGTTATTTCTACATCATTACGCTATTTCTACGTCATTGCACATGCGCAGTCCTATAAGTTTCTGTTTTCAATCCGATCAAGTGTTTCCATGTTCTCTCAATCGGATTTGAAAAGGAATAAACCAGCCCTTTCCATCCGATCGAAATCTCATTCGTATCGAGCTCAATCTGATCGATTAAGGTGTTTTACATGAAGGCTTTCAGTGCGATTGAGCCGGCAATCCCATTACTAACGGATTATTTGGTTGCATGTAAACGTAGCCATTGTTTTAACCGGGTCCTGTACGCCATCATCCCCACAGCTCTCACCGGATCTGGAACTCGATGTCCGTCGGCTGGTCTCCCACCGCCACCTTCGTCATGCCGGGGAGATCGATCAGCGTCAGATTCAGCACTGACAGAGAGAAACGGTTATAAGCGTCATTATGTTGATTCAGATCAGTTCAATAGACCTTTTTCACAATAACCGGAAATACGTAATCGTTGTGGAAGCGGAGTTCCTGTCAAGCGTCAACACATCAGAAAAACAAAAAATGGATCAGAGAATCTACACATCTTCGCTAACGGATTTGCCAAATATTACATTTGCCGACGTTACACGACTCGTGGAGGAAAACTCCGTCACCAAAAAGAAAATAAAAAAATAAATAAAGGGTACACGTTTTTACAAATCGAATGTATCGTCCTGTGGAATCATTCATTCACATACAGCATACGATGATGTTCAACTAATAAAGATCTTCATCGCTGGCAAAAATATGATGCATTTGCAGATTTGCTTTCACTAGACTGTAGATCCACGCCACTTCATCCAACGCTCTTGATGTTCTTAAATCTTCCTGTTACTCCGAGTCGAGTGTGAATTGAAAGCGCTTCAGTGATTCAGTGCATGAGGAAACTGAACCGATCATTCAAACTGATTCGCGAACCGATTTAGACAGATCTGCCAACTTGTTTGATGAAGTCTTTGAACAGAATCGACTCAAAAGAGTGATTAATTTGTGAATTAAGCATCGCTCATCATGCCCATAAAAAAGATACAGCGCGCTTGGAATAAACTGAGCATTTAACAACATGTATTGCATTACAAAAGCAGCCATATCACCCTATAGCCCAAGACTGGTTGCCCACTGAAGCTAAGCAGGGCTGAGCCTGGTTAGTACCTGGATGGGAGACCTTCTGAGAAAACCAGGTTGCTGCTGGAAGAGGTGTTAGTGAGGCCAACAGGGGGTGCTATCCCTGTGGTCTGTGTGGGTCCTAACACCCCAGTATAGTGATGGGGACACTATACTGTCAAAATAGCACCGTCCTTCGGATGAGACGTTAAACCGAGGTCCTGACTCACTGTGGTCATTAAAAATCCCAGGATGTCTTTCGAAAGAGTAGGGGTGTAACCCCGGCATCCTGGCCAAATTTGCCCCTTGGCCTCTGTCCATCATGGCCTCCTAATCATCCCCATATACTGATTGGCTTCATCACTGTCTCCTCTCCACCAGTAAGCTGGTGTGTGGTGAGCGTTCTGGCGCAATATGGCTGCCGTCGCATCATCCAAGTGGATGCTGCACATTGGTGGCGGTTGAGGAGATTCCCCCTTCTATGTAAAGCGCTTTGAGTGTCCAGAAAAGCGCTATATAAATGTAAAATGTAATGAATTATTATTAAAAATAAAGTAACGAGAGGAACGTCGCCCGAAGTAAAAGTACAGATTTTCATTAGAAATGTACTCGAGTTAAAGTAAAAGTATCCACATTTTAATCTACTCTTAAAAGGACAATTTCTAAAAAAAAAAACACTCAAGTAAATTTAACAGTTAACGAAGTAAATGTACTTCGTTACAACCCACCCTTGCAAATCATTAGCGTGTCCACTTAGACATAATGTATGTATATTATAGAGGATAATTATCTTACTAAAGCATTATAGTCTGCTTTTAATGAAGCATTATGGTATCAATTTGTTCGGTCTATGGTTGTCCAAGTGAACGTCTTGTGTGTAGCGACAATAATGTTAAGTGCTCCCGTTTTTAATCGTAAAGTTTGGTCCTTCGTCCTGCCGGATAGCCTGAATCCATTTCCGTCTAACTTCACTATCAACAGGGAGGGAATGAAACGACAGATATGGCTGCTTTTGTGAATAACTACAACCAAAGATATCCATAGTTAGCCTTTATTGTGGATATCTATGACTACAACAGTCCGGTACGCTACAATGACTCTTGCTCGTTGCTTGCGCCATTTGTTTACCTATTGCCCTGACCGGGAAGGAAGAAGATTTCCACGACGATTGCGTATTTCCGGTCACAAATACGGAAGTTGTGAGAAAGGTCTATAACTGTGTTGATATTGCAAAGTTAGATTAATACGGTTCAAATGTCCTTATCCTATAAATACACAGCCACACATAACGCATCATGGAAATGTGACGTTTAACTGCAGCAACAACAGAGAGAGATTGTTTGTTGTGGAAGTGAGCTTGAAGTTACCGTTCGGCGAGTAAACGCGCAGGTTAATGGGCACCGGAGAGATTCCCTTATTAGATCCGGTGATTCGTTCCGTCTCGGCCTCGATCTCCAGCCGAACCTCGTCAAAGTCCACGAACTTACGGCTCTTACAGTGCAGGAACTCGGCGTATTCTGGAGAAACAGAGAGACATTAATACACTACGTTAAAGTTATTAATATTTACAATATTTATTTTCTGTATTCATTCTAATTTTAGTTAAAGTTTTAGTCATTTTTCTTTTGTTTTTATATATTATACACTAGTGTTTGTAAAAAAAAAATACTGTTTTCATTGTTTTTGAAAGAAGCCACTTTGGCTCACCAAGGCTAAAAAATGCAGTAAAAACCGTGAAATATTATTACTATTTAAAACAAATATTTTCTATGTGAGTATATTGTAAAATGTAATTTATTCCAGTGATGCAAAGCTGAATTTTCAGGATTATGCATTATTGCAATATTGTGACATAATTTTCAGCCGCCCTGAAGACATGACGTAAATGAACAGGTAATCACTTCGACTGTTCGAAAAGCGTGAACACACCTTTAAGTGTGAGAGACTCGATGTTCAGAAGGTGTAATGCGTGTTTTACCTGCTTTACTGTTGACTAGCTGGAGAATCAGAGGCCTGCGAGTGACGATGCCGGATCCTCGCGGGAGAAAGTCTCTGAATGACAGAGAAACAGGGACGGATGAACATTTCTATGGATTAAAAACAGTAACTTCTTGTGGTTTAACACAATGTCAGCATATGTGGTATTAAAATGCAATAAAATATACAAAAAACACCCAAAAGAAAATTTGCAAAACAATTAATTAAAAACTGTCCTTTCTCAATGAAAGGTTTATTCGTTTATGAAATGACAGAATGACAGCATAATTCTCTGATTCATCAAAGTACATACTGAAAACACACACCCTCAAAAAAAGAGGAAATATTGTTTTTCACTTCCCAGACCAAAGCCTCCATGCATATAGCCTATAAATAGAAGCTAACACTTATGTGTGTGTGTGTGTGTGTGTGTGTGTGTGTTGCTCTTCCTGTTGCTTGAGCAGGAATCCTGAAGATGTCAAGTCCACACACGCTGAAATCGGTCTCAATCACACAGTTAGATGTGGTTTGTTCTTAGTGAACCATTCAGAAACAGAAATCAACACATTTAAGCCTCTGAAGGATGAAGACGCTGATGATCTGCAGTGATACACAGATTATATCTTCATTCACTCACACTCAGTCCTTCCAAACCCGTATGCTGTCATTCTCCCTTTAAAATGAGACATATAGACTACTGTTGTGATGCTTTTTGGAGTATGACATGGTGGTCACTATTAATTACTGTTGTCGTATGGTAAAATATCTGCGTGAAATGTCTCAGTAAATGATAACCATTGACTTTCATAGCATTTCTTTCCATACTATGGAACTCAATGGGGTCCACCCTTCGCACGGCCTTCCTAGTGGAACTGACAGTGCCATGGGAGGACTCAGTGGAGGAGGCGTATGAACGTAAGAGGCTAAAGTACTCAGAACTGGCAGCTGATGCTGAGCAGCGTGGGTGGAAAGTCAGGATCTACCCAGTGGAGGTCGGCTGTAGAGGGTTTCTCGGCCGCTCCTCAGTCCGGTTTTTGAAGGACCTAGGAATGCGAGGTCAGGCTCTGCAGCAGATTGTGAAATCCCTTTCCAATGCAGCAGAGGAGGCCAGCCGTTGGCTGCGGTTGAAGAGAAAGGATAGTATCTGGGCCTGTAGACAGCAACAGTAGTTGAGCAAGGGGGATCACAAGCCGAGGGGGGCAAACCTGGGACGCTAGGTATTGCCGATGAGCCCTCTGGAGGTGTTGTGGGTCAATCATCGAAACACTCGTGAAGGAGGGTGCCCACCTGATGACCCCAATGAAGCCAGTGATCCCTGGCACTTGTCTCAATAGCTCTCCTATTTCCAGCTTATAGTATATCCATCTTGGGATACGTGGATTCCGGGATTGTAACATCTAGTCCTTTACCTGAGCATCAACTGTTTGGCTACCCATATTCTTTCAAAATATATTTTTTTGTGTTCAGCAGAAGGAGGAAATTCTAACAGGTTTGGAATAACATTTTTGAGTGAACTATCCCTTCACAACAACAACAACGATAACTATGCCTTTAACTAAAACGATATCATAATGTCTATAAAATTTTAGCCTATTTATAAAGCGCTCTCAGAAGTGTTTGTGTTCTGCCGCTTTAAATGACCGAGAGCTGGATTCTGATTGGCTGTCAATATTTTTATTGTTTATCAGCTGGAAAAAAAAAATACGTTGATAAAGTGGTTCCAACTATATCGTTCCTCTGTGCTGTTAGCCTGTTACCGGTCTATATTTCGATAGTTCTTTGTGTGAACGGGCCTTTAAATGTAATTTTTTGAGTTAACTATCACTTTTAGAGCACAGCAACACTCTGAAATCGTTAATTTTTGACTAGCAGTGACATTACGATCACTGAACGCTTCAACGGATCATTTGAGTTTAATGCTAGGGCACACATTTTCAAGTTCAAGTAAATTTTTTTCTCAAATTGAAATAAGTATGTGTCGTATTTCAGTGTTGTTTACACAAAAGACTGTGTTTTATCATGTCGAAGCCACGGTCACCTGCCCACGAAGTTCTCCAGCACCGAGCTCTTCCCGGCGCTCTGGCCGCCCACCACCGCGATCTGCGGCAGCTCCAGGTTACAGCTCTGGCCGATGGAGCTGAAGGCGTCCTGCAGTTTATTAATCAGGGGAATCAAGTCCTCCATCCCGCGGTTCCCCATGACTAGCTTCGGTCAAACCTCAGAGATAGTCAACCGATCACTTCATAACTCACTGACTCAAAATAAACTGCTTTAACACTAACAAAACCGACCCAAGATGTCAAACTCCAGTTGTCAGACAGAGAGAAAAACGAAGGCAGGCAGAAAGTTTTCCTATCCGGTCAGCCGACCACCATAAACTTATGAAGAACAGCCCTTTGTGTGCAAACCGCGCGTTCCTATTGGCCACTGCTGGTGTCAATCAAATACTAGACTGACGGGTGGGGCGTTAGAGGCAAGAAGAGCGAAAGATCCATAGACAGTAAAAGAAAGATCACATAAAATAACGGTTTTAAGGCGCAGCTTAAGGAAGGGCCAGTTGAAGCCTAAATTATCTGACACATAGGCTATTGTATTTCACTACGCCTCTTGAGTATTACTAAACTATTGTATGTAGGTATGTAATGGAAAAAGGTTAAACTGATAATTAGCTGTTCGAACGCCCCACCCTTTTTGAATTAAAAGATGCAAGAAATAAAACAAGAAATAAAAAAAGCGAAACGGATGTATAGACTTTTTGAATCCTTTTCTTTTTGGAATTGTTTGTAAGTTATCCCCTCTATAATTTTTTTTTTATTATTATTTATTATTATTTTTTTTATGATATAAATAGTTGTGATCCTCTGTATGAGTATGTTGTTATTGTTATGTTATGCAATAAAAAAAACACAAAAAGGGTGGGGCGTTCGAACAGCTAATTATCAGTTTAACCTATTTCCATTACAAACCTACATAAAATAGTTTAGTAATACTCAAGAGGCGTAGTGAAATACAATAGCCTATGTGTCAGATAATTTAGGCTTCAACTGGCCCTTCCTTAAGCTGCGCCTTAAAACCGTTATTTTATGTGATCTTTCTTTTACTGTCTATGGATCTTTCGCTCTTCTTGCCTCTAACGCCCCACCCGTTACCCTCTCGGTCTAGTATGTGTATGCTAGGTCAAAGATAAGTCATAATTATGACTTTAAACTCATAATTATGTAATATATTATAGATATATCATTAATTATGAGATCAATCATAGCGACAGCAGATTAAAAAGTTGAGAAATGTTTATACTTAGTCATAATGACTCAGTATGTCAATTTCAGATTTTTACTTTTTATCTCATGATTATGACTTTTTATTGAAGTCTAAAACTATTGGATCTGCCCAGATTCACTCTGGATCTGCCATAACCAATCGCTAACGTTTGGTTGTGACGTATGCCTAGCGTTCGCCAACTCATTCACCTAACGGAGCAAGAATTACATTTTTGATATCAAGAATTCAATTGTTGATATCAATAATTATATTCCTGATATCAAGAATTAGATTGTTACTAGTAAAAATGCGAATTCCTGATATCAACAATTGAATTGCTACTAGTAAAAATGTTTATTCTTGATATCTGAAAATGTATTATTGATATCAATATAATTTCAGATATCTAAAATGGCTTTCTTACTAGTAACAATCACATTCATGATATCAGAAATTAGCATTGTCACTAGTGAAAATGTAATTATTGATATCAAAAATGAACATTGTTACTAGTAGCAATTCAATTGTTGATATCAAGAATAGACATTTCAACTAGTGACAATTTAATTATTGATATCAGGAATTCGCATTTTTACTAGTAACAATTGAATTCTTGATATCAAAAATGTAATTGTTGATATCAACAATTGATTTTGAATGGCAGCCTAAGGTGACATTTCACTAGTGAAAATACAATTCTTGATATCAAGAATGCAATTGTTGATATCAAGAATTACATTTTTTATATCAAGAATTCAATTGTTGATATCAAGAATGCAATTGTTGATATCAAGAATTCAATTGTTGATATCAAGAATTCAATTGTTGATATCAAAAAATATAATTGTTGATATCAACAATTGCATTCTTGATATCAACAATACATATCCTGGAAATGAATAAAAGTTAAAACGGCTTGCCATACGCAGGACGCAGCCAGCGCTGCTTCTCAAGAGCAGCTGCATGAGCTCTGATGACGACACAACTGTTCCACGATTGGCCAGATTCACCGCATGACAACGATCATGTGTTTCGTGTTTATTCTCACACCTTTAGTTCCACTAAAGCTCACAAATAATTTTTTATAACTATTTTCATGTAGTCACGATGTTATATTGTGCCATGTTTATCAAAATTTAAACTGATTAAAAAACATTGATTCCACTTCATTGATTGTAGTAACTTTATTCTTGTTCAAACAGACACTGTATAAAGCAGTACATAAAGTATTGAATGGAAATGTCTCTGAAACATCTGTGTATTTTGCAAATATTGCATTTATTTCACTTCAGCTGTGGTAAAGTATGCAAACACTACGTGAGCGGTCACTACAGGAACCAGAAAGTGTCCGACTTCAGAATCAATCCCAGACAAGGCAGAGGAGGCATCTATTTAGGTGAACCGAACGCGACCAATGGTGTTATGATTCAGTTCGACTCCCAAGACAAGACGATGCTCACCCGACCGGCCAATAGGAACGTTCCAATAGGAAAAAAAGAACGTGGCCCCGCCCATGACACAATTTTCACAGCTAAAGCAAAATCCTGACACGAGAGCAAAAAATTGCATCGAGAGCAAAGAAAAGCGTTTTGAGAGAAACACTTTTTTTTTTAGAGAAAATGTTTTCACACTGATAGCAAAAATATATATTTGAGATTTTTTTTGAAAGTATTTTGAGAGAGATTTTTTTTCTCAGAAATAATTTAAAAAATTTCAAATTTATATTTTGTTATGTTCTATGAGAAAATACTTTCTCTCAAAACTTTTTTTAGTCTCAAATATTATTTTTTTCTATTGGTATGAAAACTTTTTCTCTCAAACTTTTTTTTTTCTCTCAGATCATTTATTTTCTCGCATGTAATAATGACATATTTTTAGCTCCATAGATTTTACTCTAAATGCGCAATCTCATTGGCTGATGGTAAATCTTTAAAGCCCGTTTTCTCAAAATGACTTTTCTCTCATACTCCAAGTCCGAAATCTCCACTTCAGTCGCACCTATATACACCAAACTTTCCAGTCTTGTACCTAGTTATATTATGAAGACATTTACAGAGGAATTTGTAAAAATATTATTCCTAGCCTGATTTATGTAACATTTTATTCCAAAAAACATGGCGAAAATCATTTTTTTAAGGCTGCTGGCAGTATATTCTGATTTACAGGATAACAAAAGTAGATATCCATAAATCCCTCTGTAATTTTTTCCCCATCTAATATGTGAACACAATGAAAAAATAATTTTGAACCTGGCTTTATCCAATACTCAAATTTCGTTTTTTAAAATATATGCAAATTAGTGCATATTTAAGTAGATAATGCCTCATTTGCATATTTAAACATTAAATTACAGAAAACTTGTAATACATTTTTTTCTCATCTTAATGTATCAACTGGCAAAGTTTCATGGTGATATCTGCTAGTTAAAAAAATTACCCTATTCACCTGTAGTGTCTCGCCTTAACATATGCAAAATATTTAGTTTAGTATTAAATTAATATAAATTACACCTTTATACAAGGGAATGTATAGCTGCCTTGTTTAGGGTGGGCTGTCCCTCTAAAAGGAAAAACCTCTATGGAGGAGTGGTAGGTGGATCATAAAGAACCCGTCAATTTGTCCTCATTGGTTCTTCTGGAAGCTCAAACGTGCTGTGAACCACTGAGGTTCATTCTCATGTTCTTGCTGAAGCTCAAACGTGCTGCATAAAACAAGAATGAAACTCACTGGTTCTTGAGGAAGCTGAAACGTGTTATTGGCCTGTTTAGCTGAACCATTCATAGAACGAACCAAACAATCCTGACGATTGAAAAATGATTAGATGATTAGATAATTGCATTTGAAAGATTTTACTTTCAATAAAAAAAATTTAAACAGATTTGTAAAAGGTGATTTTATGCATGTTTGGCCCGGGTTTGTGTTGCATTTACACTGTTCTGACCACTGGGTCACCGTGCGGAAAAGTGTCGGATTGTTTCAGAGCCTCGACACAATTCGGAACATTTGCTTCAACTGTTTCAGTGTTCCACAATGACTCGATCTGCCCCCTCCACTAATATTACCCCTTTTCCACCAAAGCATTTTGAGAGCCGGTTCGGAGCCGGTGCCTACTCGCGAACCAGTTCTTTGTGTTTCGACAGCCAAAGAACCGGTTCTCGGCCAGGAAAACTGGTTCCAAAGCGGCACTAACTCTTTGCTGGACTAGAACCGTTCTTTTACCACATCATGCTTACGTCGGGGGCTGGGGGCGGGTTTAGATGTGTTCTAAATATATTTTCTGACCACAAAGCCAGGAGAAACATTTGAAGAAACACGATGGCGCAAGTGTTTGTAGCTTTTTTTAATTTTATTTTTTTATTGAAAACATTATGTAAGCAAAGAAGAAAACAGTCACAATATAGAACAAATAAACGGAAAGAAAAAAAAAAGACACAAGAGAGGGGTACATAACTAATCAGAAAAGATTACATATCAAAGGAAAATATTAAAAGACTTACATATTTCAATTGTTTTTAAAGCCTTCTTGGTACACGAGTTAGAGATAATCCCAAAGTACTTGCAAGCGTTTCTAGCTAAGGCGTATAGCAACGTACACAGTGACGTAACAACGTCGTTGCTAGGTGCTCTAGTCAGTGGAAAAACAAACAGGTTCTGAGAAGGTTCGCAAGTTGAACCAACTCCGAACCAACTTTGAACCAGCACCAGTTCCGAACCAGTTCTTTTTTGGTGGAAAAGGGGTATGTGTGATTTTATGTGTTCAATTAGGGTAAAAAAAACAAGGAATCACCCAGCTGCATAAAATCCTACTCATACAAGTCTGGAGAATCATGACTGTTAATGAAGAGGGAGGGATTATCATTAATTAGCCACAATCTGTAGAGGACAAAAAGACCAAAGGGCAGCATCTCAACAGTGTGATTAGCTGTTGAACAATGGCAGGAAGTTGGTGTGCTGTTCAGTCTCTGGCACTTTCTGTTTGGTTCTGTGCCCTTTGTCATGCTGTTCCAAAGTGGAGTAATCTTCCCCAGAATCCTCAAACTTTGATGTTCCAGCAAACTGACCAGCGGTTTCAACAACCAGTTCAACAAGCTAGTCAACAGTTTTCTCAGCAGTTTCAACAAGCTAGTCAACAGTTTCCTCAGTCGGTTCAACAGCAAGCTAGTCAACAATTTCCTCAGTCGGTTCAACAGCAAGCTAGTCAACAGTTTCCTCAGCAGTTTCAGCCTAAGCAGCCAGTGGCACAGGCAGAGCCCCTTGACAAGTGTACTGTAGCTGATTATGAGCAGATCCAATGTGGACCACCTGGTATCAGTGGTGCTGAGTGTGCAGCTATCAACTGCTGCTTTAATGGACAGCAGTGTTACTATGGGAAGGCAGGTAAGAGTTGAGTCCATGTAAAGGTTTTCATGTTAAACTGATCTTCAGCAATAACCTGCACTGTACCTTGTTCCAGTGACTGTCCAGTGTATAAGAGATGGTCAGTTTGTGGTAGTGGTGGCTAGAGATGTTACGCTGCCCCGATTGAGCCTGGATTCAGTCCGTCTCCTGGGTGGAAATGATCCAGCTTGCAGTCCTGTGGGATCCACACCTTTCTTTGCTATATATCAGTTCCCTGTCACTGCATGTGGCACAAGCATGATGGTGAGTAAATGCTTGTGGTTTTGTTCTGCATGGCTTGGAATGGACTGGATGCCAACGGTTGCTATTTGCAGGAGGAGAGTGGATATGTGGTGTATGAAAACAGAATGACCTCCTCGTATGAAGTGGGTATGGGACCACTTGGTTCCATCACAAGGGACAGCCATTTTGAGTAAGTGATGTAACATTATCATAAATGTTTATCTTTGACAAAAGCATACAAGTTCAGTGTTTGTTTTCCAGGCTTCTCTTCCAGTGTAGGTACTCTGGTACTTCTGTGGAGGCTCTGGTTGTGGAGGTCAACACTGTTCCTCCACCTCCACCAGTAGCTGCTCCCGGACCCCTCAGGGTGGAGCTTAGACTGGCTAATGGTCAGTGTGTCACAAAAGGCTGTGCAGAAGGTAAGTGTTTGTCCCATTTATGCCTAAAGCCTTTCTAAAACTCCAGGTTGCAGCAGTTTCAAGTTAAGCACTGTATTCCTCAGGGGACGAGGCGTACACATCCTACTACAGTGATGCTGATTATCCGGTCACAAAAGTCCTGCGGGAACCTGTGTATGTTGAGGTGCGGATTTTGGAGAGGACCGACCCCAACATTGTCCTGATGCTGGGACATTGCTGGGTGACATCAACCCCTAGTCCACTCAGTCTACCTCAGTGGGACCTTCTGGTTGATGGGTGAGTAAGACCAGTCTTTATCCATCTAGTGTGCAGTAAGTTGTTTCTGACTGCCTCTTTGCCTTTCAGATGCCCTTACCAGGATGATCGTTACCTGACCACATTGGTTCCAGTGTCTGGATCATCTGGTCTTCAGTTCCCAACCCACTACAAGCGCTTTGTTGTGAAGATGTTCACATTTGTAGATCCAGCATCACTGGCTCCTCTGCAGGAAACGGTACAGTACCCAGTGTGTCAGTTTTCAACTGTCACTTGGTTCCTAATGCCAGCTTTGGTTCTTGTCTCAGGTCTTCATCCATTGCAGTACAGAGGTGTGCCATCCCTCTTCTGGCTCTTGTCAGCAAAGTTGCTCCAGGCAAAGTCAGTGCTTCCTGTTATTTAAACTGTTTAATTTTGCTTGTGTGTTAATTTGTGGGAGTGTTAATTTGTTTGTATTCTTGCACTTTTAGGAAGGGACGTTCGTTTAAACACTACCACTTCTGGGCAAACTGTGGTTTCTAGTGGAGAAGTGAGACTGATTCTATGAGTATTTAATAAATGATATTAAACCTTGACCTTGTCTGACCACATTTTGTGCAAAGCTACCAATGTGAAATTGTTGTTTTATTTGTTATGTTGATGACAACTGTAACTGCCAGACTAGAGAGAGGTGGCTCATAAAGCACCTGTCAATTTGTTCTTGCTGTAGCTCAAAAGTAATGCATTAAACAAATGAATTTCGTTGGTTCTTGCTGAAGCTCAAACGTGCTGCGTAACACTAGAGCCCCTTTCACACAGCACGTTGATCCTGTAAGATTGCTAGAGGTCCTTCTGTGTGAACGCAAACACGTCCCGGGATTGATGCTGGGAAGAGGACCTAGTAACATTGCCGGGATCAGTCCCAGACCACGCCCTGTGTGAACAAAAGCCAGGACCAATGGCGTAAGGGGTGTGTCATAGTGATGATGCTGAGATAATTTGTCAGCTTAAGCCTGGTTCACACAGCAGGATAATTAGGCTGATTTTAGCCCCGATTTACCCCTTCCGACAATCTTAAGGCTGCTTCGATTATCGTAAAATAATCTGATCATATATTCCTGCCGTGTGTGGTTTGTTAAGAGTGCTCTCGTCTGCTCTGAAGGACGACGGGACCGCTCCGATCTCAAATCAGGGATAACCAAGATGTTGGATTTTTTTTGGCCCGATTTCTGCTCGTGTGTGTGGTTCCCCCCCCCCGGGGACAAACGAGCATGCAGCCTGTGGACTGTGGCGTGTAGCCAATCAGAAAGCGAGGTGACGAGGCACAGAGGAACCACCGGGAAACAAAATCGAAACAGCCGTCCATGCTCGCGTTGTCTCCACTTCTTTGACCATCGCCTTTTCTTTTGATAACGTTTTTTTTTTCGGTTAAAAACAAACTACAAACTATCGCCACTGCATCCTCTTCGTCCGCCATGATTGTTTACTCTGAAGTCACGTTTGATCTCGAGGGATTTTGCGAGATTTTCCGTCTGACCTGGGAATGCTCGGGAGTCAAATCGGTTCATGTGTTCTTGTTGATTTTGCCGTGTGGCTACTCACCACACACTGTAGGACAAAAACTGTTAGACCTGTGATTTTTTTTTTATCGCCGTGTGTGGGTCTCTCAGGTTTGTAAAAAACGGCCAACAATTTTAAAATCGTCCCGTGTGAACCAGCCTTTAGTGGAATGGTGTGCAATGTGCTAGTTTGTGAACGAATCGGGTAAAAAAAAAACTGCATGAGGGGGGTTTCTTGAGAGAGAAATCGCAGCTCATAAGCAAACTTAAACGCTGTGGAGATATTACACGTCACGTATCTTTATGGGATCTTTACGGGATCTTTGTGATGTGTGAACGCACTCACAAATTCCGTAAAATCACTGGCAGTGTAAAGTAATCAAATGATCCCAGGACACATCTGTATATTTTTCAGAATCTCTGTGTGAAAGGGGCTTAAAATGAACCTCGCTGGTTCTTGCTGAAGCTTAAATGTGCTGTGTAACACTAGAATGAACCTCATTTGTTGTTGCTGAAGCTCAAATGTGCTGCATAACACATGAGAATGAACCTCATTGTTGTTGATGAAGCTGAAACGTGCTGCGTAACACTAGAATGAACCTCACTGGTTCTTGCTGAAGCTCCAACTTACTGCGTAATACATGAGAATGAATCTCACTGGTTCTTGCGGAAGCTCACACATGCTGTATTACACGAGAATGAACCTCACTGGTTCTTGCTGAAGCTGAAACGTGCTGCGTAACACCAGTGTGTTGCATTTCGAAACACAATTGGTCCAATCGATTCAAACTTTTGAAAAAGCCAAGTTGCTCCCAACACCACCTCCAGTGCTAAATCCACTAATATGTGATTTTATGTATGTTTAATAAGGGTGGAAAAAAACAAGGAATATTTATTCTTATGAACCAATGGAATCACCCAGTTGCATAAAATCCTACTCATACAAGTCTGGAGAATCATGACTGTTAATGAAGAGGGAGGGATTATCATTAATTAGCCAAAATCTGTAGAGTACATAAAGACCAAAGGGCAGCATCTCAACAGTGTGACTAACTATTGAACAATGGCAGGAAGTTGGTGTGCTGTTCAGTCTCTGGCACTTTGTGTTTGGTTCTGTGCCCTTTGTCATGCTGTTCCAAAGTGGAGTAATCTTCCCCAGAATCCTCAAACTTTGATGTTGCAGCAAACTGACCAACGGTTTCAACAACCAGTTCAACAAGCTAGTCAACAGATTCCTCAGCAGTTTCAACAGCAAGCTAGTCAACAGTTTCCTCAGTCGTTTCAACAGCAAGCTAGTCAACAGTTTCCTCAGTCAGTTCAACAGCAAGCTAGTCAACAGTTTCCTCAGCAGTTTCAGCCTAAGCAGCCAGTGGCACAGGCAGAGCCCCTTGACAAGTGTACTGTAGCTGATTATGAGCAGATCCAATGTGGACCACCTGGTATCAGTGGTGCTGAGTGTGCAGCTATCAACTGCTGCTTTAATGGACAGCAGTGTTACTATGGGAAGGCAGGTAAGAGTTGAGACCATGTAAAGGTGTTTATGTTAAACTGATCTTCAGCAATAACCTGCACTGTACCTTGTTCCAGTGACTGTCCAGTGTATAAGAGATGGTCAGTTTGTGGTAGTGGTGGCTAGAGATGTTACGCTGCCCCGATTGAGCCTGGATTCAGTCCGTCTCCTGGGTGGAAATGATCCAGCTTGCAGTCCTGTGGGATCCACACCTTTCTTTGCTATATATCAGTTCCCTGTCACTGCATGTGGCACAAGCATGATGGTGAGTAGCTGCTTGTGGTTTTGTTCTGCATGGCTTGGAATGGACTGGATGCCAACGGTTGCTATTTGCAGGAGGACAGTGGATATGTGGTGTATGAAAACAGAATGACCTCCTCGTATGAAGTGGGTATGGGACCACTTGGTTCCATCACAAGGGACAGTCATTTTGAGTAAGTGATGTAACGTTATCATAAATGTTTATCTTTGACAAAAGCATACAAGCTCACTGTTTGTTGTCCAGGCTTCTCTTCCAGTGTAGGTACTCTGGTACTTCTGTGGAAGCTCTGGTTGTGGAGGTCAACACTGTTCCTCCACCTCCACCAGTAGCTGCTCCCGGACCCCTCAGGGTGGAGCTTAGACTGGCAAATGGTCAATGTGTCACCAAAGGCTGTGCAGAAGGTAAGTGTTTGTCCCATTTATGCCTGAAGCCTTTCTAAAACTCCAGGTTGCAGCAGTTTCAAGTTAAGCACTGTATTCTTCCTCAGGGGACGAGGCGTACACATCCTACTACAGTGATGCTGATTATCCGGTCACAAAAGTCCTGCGGGAACCTGTGTATGTTGAGGTGCGCATTTTGGAGAGGACCGACCCCAACATTGTCCTGATGCTGGGACATTGCTGGGCGACATCAACCCCTAGTCCACTCAGTCTACCTCAGTGGGACCTTCTGGTTGATGGGTGAGTAAGACCAGTCTTTATCCATCTAGTGTGCAGTAAGTTGTTTCTGACTGCCTCTTTGCCTTTCAGATGCCCTTACCAGGATGATCGTTACCTGACCACATTGGTTCCAGTGTCTGGATCATCTGGTCTTCAGTTCCCACCCCACTACAAGCGCTTTGTTGTGAAGATGTTCACATTTGTAGATCCAGCATCACTGGCTCCTCTGCAGGAAACGGTACAGTACCCAGTGTGTCAGTTTTCAACTGTCTCTTGGTTCCTAATGCCAGCTTTGGTTCTCGTCTCAGGTCTTCATCCATTGCAGTACAGAGGTGTGCCATCCCTCTTCTGGCTCTTGTCAGCAAAGTTGCTCCAGGCAAAGTCAGTGCTTCCTGTTATTTAAACTGTTTAAATTTGCTTGTGTGTTAATTTGTGGGAGTGTTAATTTGTTTGTATTCTTGCATTTTTAGGAAGGGATGTTCGTTTAAACACTACCACTTCTGGGCAAACTGTGGTTTCTAGTGGAGAAGTGAGACTGATTCTATGAGTATTTAATAAATGATATTAAACCTTGACCTTGTCTGACCACATTTTGTGCAACGCTACCAACATGAAATTGTTCTCGGTTTATTTGGTATGTTGATGACTGCTGTAACTTCCAGACTGCTACAAATCTCCATTTTTATTTTTGCCTCTG
The DNA here is from genome assembly GCA_026230005.1 of Gila orcuttii. NCBI lineage: Eukaryota > Metazoa > Chordata > Actinopteri > Cypriniformes > Leuciscidae > Gila > Gila orcuttii. The sequence continues at coordinate 2,831,730 of JAPDVR010000002.1, read as the reverse complement.
AGGTCCACTGTCTTAAGGGAAAAACCTCTGTGGAAGGGAGAGAGGTGGCTCATAAAGCACCTGTCAATTTGTTCTTGCTGTAGCGCAAAAGTAATGCATAAAACAAATGAATCTCGTTGGTTCTTGCTGAAGCTCAAACGTGCTGTGTAACACGAGCCCCTTTCACACAGTGCGTTGATCCTGCGAAATTGCTAGAGTGCCTTCTGTGTGAATGCAAACACGTCCCGGGATTGATGCTGGGATGAAGACCCAGCAACATTGCTGGGATCAGTCCCAGACCATGTCCTGTGTGGACAAAAGCCAGTTACCAATGGCTTAAGGGGTGTGTCATAGTGATGACGCTGAGAATTTGTCAGCTTAGTGGAATTGTGTGCAATGTGCTAGTTTGTGATCGAATCAGGAAAACTGTATGAGTGGGGTTTCTAGAGAGAAATCGCAGATAAGCAAACTTAGACGCTGTGGAGATTTACATGTCACGTCTTTATGGGATCTTCGTGATGTGTGTGAATGCACTCACAAATTCCGTAAAATCACTGGCAGTGCGAAGTAACCAAAATCAAATGAACCCAGGACACATCTGTATATTTTCCAGAATCTCTGTGTGAAAGGGGCTTAAAATGAACCTCACTGGTTCTTGCTGAAGCTCAAATGTGCTGTGTAACACTAGGATGAAGCTCATTGGTTGTTGCTGAAGCTCAAATGTGCTGCATAACAAAGAATGAACCTCGTTGATGAAGCTGAAACGTGCTGTGCAACACTAGAATGATCCTCACTAGTTCTTGCTGAAGCTCAAACTTGCGTAATACATGAGAATGAATCTTACTGGTTCTTGCGGAAGCTCACACATTTTACATTTATTCATTTAGCTGACGCTTTTATCCAAAGCGACTTACAATTGCTATATTTCAGAGGTCGCACACCTCTGGAGCAATTAGGGGTTAAGTGTCTTGCTCAGGGACACATTGGTGTCTCACAGTGGATTCGAACCCGGGTCTCTCACACCAAAGGCATGTGTCTTATCCACTGCGCCATCACCACCCATGCTGTATTACACGAGGATGAACCTTATTGGTTCTTTTGGATACTCAAAAAGTGCTGCATAACACATGAGAATGAACCTCACTGGTTCTTGAGGAAGCTCAAACATGCTGCGTAACACGAGAATGAACCTCTTTGGTTCTTGCTGAAGCTGAAACGTCCTGCGTAACACCAGTGTGTTGCATTTCGAAACACAATTGGTTCAATCGATTCAAATTTTCGAAAAAGCCAAGTTTCTTCCAACACCACCTCCAGTGCTAAATCCAATAATATGTGATTTTATGTATGTTTAATAAGGGTGGGAAAAAACAAGGAATATTTATTCATATGAACCAATGGAATCACCCAGTTGCATAAAATCCTACTCATACAAGTCTGGAGAATCATGACTCTTAATGAAGAGGGAGAGATTATCATTAATTAGCCAAAATCTGTGGAGTACAAAAAGACCAAAGGGCAGCATCTCAACATTGTGACTAGCTGTTGAACAATGGCAGGAAGTTGGTGTGCTGTTCAGTCTCTGGCACTTTCTGTTTGGTTCTGTGCCCTTTGTCATGCTGTTCCAAGATGGAGTAATCTTCCCCAGAATCCTTAAACTTTGATGTTCCAGCAAACTGACCAGCGGTTTCAACAACCAGTTCAACAAGCTAGTCAACAGTTTCCTCCGCAGTTTCAACCGCAAGCTAGTCAACGGTTTCCTCAGTCAGTTCAACAGCAAGCTAGTCAACGGTTTCCTCAGCCAGTTGAACAGCAAGCTAGTCAACAGTTTCCTCAGTCAGTTCAACAGCAAGCTAGTCAACAGTTTCCTCAGCAGTTTCAGCCTAAGCAGCCAGTGGCACAGGCAGAGCCCCTTGACAAATGTACTGTAGCTGATTATGAGCAGATCCAATGTGGACCACCTGGTATCAGTGGTGCTGAGTGTGCAGCTATCAACTGCTGCTTTAACGGACAGCAGTGTTACTATGGGAAGGCAGGTAAGAGTTGAGTCCATGTAAAGGTGTTCATGTTAAACTGATCTTCAGCAATAACCTGCTCTTGTACCTTGTTCCAGTGACTGTCCAGTGTATAAGAGATGGTCAGTTTGTGGTAGTGGTGGCTAGAGATGTTACGCTGCCCCGATTGAGCCTGGATTCAGTCCGTCTCCTGGGTGGAAATGATCCAGCTTGCAGTCCTGTGGGATCCACACCTTTCTTTGCTATATATCAGTTCCCTGTCACTGCGTGTGGCACAAGCATGATGGTGAGTAGCTGCTTGTGGTTTTGTTCTGCATGGCTTTGAATGGACTGGATGCCAATGGTTACTATTTGCAGGAGGACAGTGGATATGTGGTGTATGAAAACAGAATGACCTCCTCGTATGAAGTGGGTATGGGACCACTTGGTTCCATCACAAGGGACAGCCATTTTGAGTAAGTTATGTAACATTATCATAAATGTTTATCTTTGACAAAAGCATACAAGCTCACTGTTTGTTGTCCAGGCTTCTCTTCCAGTGTAGGTACTCTGGTACTTCTGTGGAGGCTCTGGTTGTGGAGGTCAACACTGTTCCTCCACCTCCACCTGTAGCTGCTCCTGGACCCCTCAGGGTACAGCTTAGACTGGCAAATGGTCAATGTGTCACCAAAGGCTGTGCAGAAGGTAAGTGTTTGTCCCATTTATGCCTAAAGCCTTTCTAAAACTCCAGGTTGCAGCAGTTTCAAGTTAAGCACTGTATTCTTCCTCAGGGGACGAGGCGTACACATCCTACTACAGTGATGCTGATTATCCGGTCACAAAAGTCCTGCGGGAACCGGTGTATGTTGAGGTGCGCATTTTGGAGAGGACCGACCCCAACATTGTCCTGATGCTGGGACATTGCTGGGCGACATCAACCCCTAGTCCACTCAGTCTACCTCAGTGGGACCTTCTGGTTGATGGGTGAGTAAGACCAGTCTTTATCCATCTAGTGTGCAGTAAGTTGTTTCTGACTGCCTCTTTGCCTTTCAGATGCCCTTACCAGGATGATCGTTACCTGACCACATTGGTTCCAGTGTCTGGATCATCTGGTCTTCAGTTCCCAACCCACTACAAGCGCTTTGTTGTGAAGATGTTCACATTTGTAGATCCAGCATCACTGGCTCCTCTGCAGGAAACGGTACAGTACCCAGTGTGTCAGTTTTCAACTGTCACTTGGTTCCTAATGCCAGCTTTGGTTCTTGTCTCAGGTCTTCATCCATTGCAGTACAGAGGTGTGCCATCCCTCTTCTGGCTCTTGTCAGCAAAGTTGCTCCAGGCAAAGTCAGTGCTTCCTGTTATTTAAACTGTTTAATTTTGCTTGTGTGTTAATTTGTGGGAGTGTTAATTTGTTTGTATTCTTGCATTTTTAGGAAGGGACGTTCATTTAAACACTACCACTTCTGGGCAAACTGTGGTTTCTAGTGGAGAAGTGAGACTGATTCTATGAGTATTTAATAAATGATATTAAACCTTGACCTTGTCTGACCACATTTTGTGCAACGCTACCAACGTGAATTTGTTGTTTTATTTATGTTGATGACAACTGTAACTGCCAGACTAGAGAGAGGTGGCTCATAAAGCACCTGTCAATTTGTTCTCATTGGTTCTTGCTGTAGCTCAAACGTGCTGCGTAACACTAGAGCCCCTTTCACACAGCACGTTGATCCTATAAAATTGCTAGAGTGCCTTCTGTGTGAACGCAAACACGTCCCGGGATTGATGCTGGGATGAGGACCTAGTAACATTGCCGGGATCAGTCCCAGACCACGCCCTGTGTGAACAAAAGCCAGGACCAATGGCGTAAGGGGTGTGTCATAGTGATGATGCTGAGATAATTTGTCAGCTTAAGCCTGGTTCACACAGCAGGATAATTAGGCTGATTTTAGCCCCGATTTACCCCTTCCGACAATCTTAAGGCTGCTTCGATTATCGTAAAATAATCTGATCATATATTCCTGCCGTGTGTGGTGTGTTAAGAGTGCTCTCGTCTGCTCTGAAGGACGACGGGACTGCTCCGATCTCAAATCGGGGATAACCAAGATGTTGGATTTTTTTTTTTGGCCCGATTTCTGCTCGTGTGTGTGTGGTTCCCCCCCCCCCCCGGGGACAAACGAGCATGCAGCCTGTGGACTGTGGCGTGTAGCCAATCAGAAAGCGAGGTGACGAGGCGCAGAGGAACCACCGGGAAACAAAATCGAAACAGCCGTCCATGCTCGCGTTGTCTCCACTTCTTTGACCATCGCCTTTTCTTTTGATAACGTTTTTTTTTTCGGTTAAAAACAAACTACAAACTATCGCCACTGCATCCTCTTCGTCCGCCATGATTGTTTACTCTGAAGTCACGTTTGATCTCGAGGGATTTTGCGAGATTTTCCGTCTGACCTGGGAATGCTCGGGAGTCAAATCGGTTCGTGTGTTCTTGTTGATTTTGCCGTGTGGCTACTCCCCACACACTGTAGGACCAAAACTGTTAGACCTGTGATTTTTTTTTTATCGCCGTGTGTGGGGTCTCTCAGGTTTGTAAAAAACGGCCAACAATTTTAAAATCGTCCCGTGTGATCCAGCCTTTAGTGGAATGGTGTGCAATGTGCTAGTTTGTGAACGAATCAGGTAAAAAAAAACTGCATGAGGGGGGTTTCTTGAGAGAGAAATCGCAGATCATAAGCAAACTTAGACGCTGTGGAGATATTACACGTCACGTGTCTTTATGGGATCTTTACGGGATCTTTGTGATGTGTGTGTGAACGCACTCACAAATTCCGTAAAATCACTGGCAGTGTAAAGTAATCAAATGATCCCAGGACACATCTGTATATTTTTCAGAATCTGTGTGAAAGGGGCTTAAAATGAACCTCGCTGGTTCTTGCTGAAGCTTAAATGTGCTGTGTAACACTAGAATGAACCTCATTTGCTGTTGCTGAAGCTCAAATGTGCTGCATAACACATGAGAATGATTCTCGTTGTTGATGAAGCTGAAACGTGCTGCGTAACACTAGAATGAACCTCACTGGTTCTTGCTGAAGCTCCAACTTACTGCGTAATACATGAGAATGAATCTCACTGGTTCTTGCGGAAGCTCACACATGCTGTATTACACGAGAATGAACCTCACTGGTTCTTGCTGAAGCTGAAACGTGCTGCGTAACACCAGTGTGTTGCATTTCGAAACACAATTGGTTCAATCGATTCAAACTTTTGAAAAAGCCAAGTTGCTCCCAACACCACCTCCAGTGCTAAATCCACTAATATGTGATTTTATGTATGTTTAATAAGGGTGGAAAAAAACAAGGAATATTTATTCTTATGAACCAATGGAATCACCCAGTTGCATAAAATCCTACTCATACAAGTCTGGAGAATCATGACTGTTAATGAAGAGGGAGGGATTATCATTAATTAGCCAAAATCTGTAGAGTACATAAAGACCAAAGGGCAGCATCTCAACAGTGTGACTAACTATTGAACAATGGCAGGAAGTTGGTGTGCTGTTCAGTCTCTGGCACTTTGTGTTTGGTTCTGTGCCCTTTGTCATGCTGTTCCAAAGTGGAGTAATCTTCCCCAGAATCCTCAAACTTTGATGTTGCAGCAAACTGACCAACGGTTTCAACAACCAGTTCAACAAGTTAGTCAACAGATTCCTCAGCAGTTTCAACAGCAAGCTAGTCAACAGTTTCCTCAGTCGTTTCAACAGCAAGCTAGTCAACAGTTTCCTCAGTCAGTTCAACAGCAAGCTAGTCAACCGTTTCCTCAGCAGTTTCAGCCTAAGCAGCCAGTGGCACAGGCAGAGCCCCTTGACAAGTGTACTGTAGCTGATTATGAGCAGATCCAATGTGGACCACCTGGTATCAGTGGTGCTGAGTGTGCAGCTATCAACTGCTGCTTTAATGGACAGCAGTGTTACTATGGGAAGGCAGGTAAGAGTTGAGTCCATGTAAAGGTGTTTATGTTAAACTGATCTTCAGCAATAACCTGCACTGTACCTTGTTCCAGTGACTGTCCAGTGTATAAGAGATGGTCAGTTTGTGGTAGTGGTGGCTAGAGATGTTACGCTGCCCCGATTGAGCCTGGATTCAGTCCGTCTCCTGGGTGGAAATGATCCAGCTTGCAGTCCTGTGGGATCCACACCTTTCTTTGCTATATATCAGTTCCCTGTCACTGCATGTGGCACAAGCATGATGGTGAGTAGCTGCTTGTGGTTTTGTTCTGCATGGCTTGGAATGGACTGGATGCCAACGGTTGCTATTTGCAGGAGGACAGTGGATATGTGGTGTATGAAAACAGAATGACCTCCTCGTATGAAGTGGGTATGGGACCACTTGGTTCCATCACAAGGGACAGTCATTTTGAGTAAGTGATGTAACGTTATCATAAATGTTTATCTTTGACAAAAGCATACAAGCTCACTGTTTGTTGTCCAGGCTTCTCTTCCAGTGTAGGTACTCTGGTACTTCTGTGGAAGCTCTGGTGTTGGAGGTCAACACTGTTCCTCCACCTCTACCAGTAGCTGCTCCCGGACCCCTCAGGGTGGAGCTTAGACTGGCAAATGGTCAATGTGTCACCAAAGGCTGTGCAGAAGGTAAGTGTTTGTCCCATTTATGCCTGAAGCCTTTCTAAAACTCCAGGTTGCAGCAGTTTCAAGTTAAGCACTGTATTCTTCCTCAGGGGACGAGGCGTACACATCCTACTACAGTGATGCTGATTATCCGGTCACAAAAGTCCTGCGGGAACCTGTGTATGTTGAGGTGCGCATTTTGGAGAGGACCGACCCCAACATTGTCCTGATGCTGGGACATTGCTGGGCGACATCAACCCCTAGTCCACTCAGTCTACCTCAGTGGGACCTTCTGGTTGATGGGTGAGTAAGACCAGTCTTTATCCATCTAGTGTGCAGTAAGTTGTTTCTGACTGCCTCTTTGCCTTTCAGATGCCCTTACCAGGATGATCGTTACCTGACCACATTGGTTCCAGTGTCTGGATCATCTGGTCTTCAGTTCCCAACCCACTACAAGCGCTTTGTTGTGAAGATGTTCACATTTGTAGATCCAGCATCACTGGCTCCTCTGCAGGAAACGGTACAGTACCCAGTGTGTCAGTTTTCAACTGTCACTTGGTTCCTAATGCCAGCTTTGGTTCTTGTCTCAGGTCTTCATCCATTGCAGTACAGAGGTGTGCCATCCCTCTTCTGGCTCTTGTCAGCAAAGTTGCTCCAGGCAAAGTCAGTGCTTCCTGTTATTTAAACTGTTTAATTTTGCTTGTGTGTTAATTTGTGGGAGTGTTAATTTGTTTGTATTCTTGCACTTTTAGGAAGGGACGTTCGTTTAAACACTACCACTTCTGGGCAAACTGTGGTTTCTAGTGGAGAAGTGAGACTGATTCTATGAGTATTTAATAAATGATATTAAACCTTGACCTTGTCTGACCACATTTTGTGCAACGCTACCAGCGTGAATTTGTTATGTTGATGACAACTGTAACTGCCAGACTGGAGAGAGGTGGCTCATAAAGCACCTGTCAATTTGTTCTCATTGGTTCTTGCTGTAGCTCAAAAGTAATGCATAAAACAAATGAATTTCGTTGGTTCTTGCTGAAGCTCAAACGTGCTGCGTAACACTAGAGCCCCTTTCACACAGCACGTTGATCCTGTAAAATTGCTAGAGTGCCTTCTGTGTGAACGCAAACACGTCCCGGGATTGATGCTGGGATGAGGACCTAGTAACATTGCCGGGATCAGTCCCAGACCACGCCCTGTGTGAACAAAAGCCAGGACCAATGGCGTAAGGGGTGTGTCATAGTGATGATGCTGAGATAATTTGTCAGCTTAAGCCTGGTTCAGACAGCAGGATAATTAGGCTGATTTTAGCCCCGATTTACCCCTTCCGACAATCTTAAGGATGCTTCGATTATCGTAAAATAATCTGATCATATATTCCTGCCGTGTGTTAAGAGTGCTCTCGTCTGCTCGGAAGGACGATGGGGCCGCTCTGATCTTAAATCGGGGATATCCAAGATGTGGGATTTTTTTTTTCGGCCCGATTTCTGCTCGTATGTGTGGTTCCCCCCCCGGGGACAAATGAGCATGCAGCCTGTGGACTGTGGCGTGTAGCCAATCAGAAAGTGAGGTGACGAGGCGCAGAGGAACCACCGGGAAACAAAATCGAAACGGCCGTCCATGCTCGCGTTGTCTCCACTTCTTTGACCATCGCCTTTTCTTTTGATAACGTTTTTTTTTTTCGGTTAAAAACAAACTACAAACTATTGCCACTGCATCCTCTTCGTCCGCCATGATTGTTTACTCTGAAGTCACGTTTGATCTCGAGGGATTTTGCGAGATTTTCCGTCTGACCTGGGAATGCTCGGGAGTCAAATCGGTTCGTGTGTTCTTGTTGATTTTGCCGTGTGGCTGCGCACCACACACTGTAGGACCAAAACTGTTAGACCTGTGATTTTTTTTTATCACCGTGTGCGGGGTCTCTCAGGTTTGTAAAAAACGGCCGGCAATTTTAAAATTGTCCCGTGTGAACCAGCCTTTAGTGGAATGGTGTGCAATTTGCTAGTTTGTGATCGAATCAGGGAAAAAAAACTGCATGAGGGGGGTTTCTAGAGAGAGAAATCGCAGATCATAAGCAAACTTAGACGCTGTGGAGATATTACACGTCACGTGTCTTTATGGGATCTTTACGGGATCTTTGTGATGTGTGTGTGAACGCACTCACAAATTCCGTAAAATCACTGGCAGTGTAAAGTAATCAAGTGATCCCAGGACACATCTGTATATTTTTCAGAATCTCTGTGTGAAAGGGGCTTAAAATGAACCTCGCTGGTTCTTGCTGAAGCTTAAATGTGCTGTGTAACACTAGAATGAACCTCATTTGTTGTTGCTGAAGCTCAAATGTGCTGCATAACACATGAGAATGAACCTCATTGTTGTTGATGAAGCTGAAACGTGCTGCGTAACACTAGAATGAACCTCACTGGTTCTTGCTGAAGCTCCAACTTACTGCGTAATACATGAGAATGAATCTCACTGGTTCTTGCGGAAGCACACACATGTTGTACTACACGAGAACGAACCTCATTGGTTCTTGCTGAAGCTGAAACGTGCTGCGTAACACCAGTGTGTTGCATTTCGAAACACAATTGGTTCAATCGATTCAAACTTGTGAAAAAGCCAAGTTAATCCCAACACCACCTCCAGTGCTAAATCCACTAATATGTGATTTTATGTATGTTTAATAAGGGTGGAAAAAAACAAGGAATATTTATTCTTTTGAACCAATGGAATCACCCAGTTGCATAAAATCCTACTCATACAAGTCTGGAGAATCATGACTGTTAATGAAGAGGGAGGGATTATCATTAATTAGCCAAAATCTGTAGAGTACATAAAGACCAAAGGGCAGCATCTCAACAGTGTGACTAACTATTGAACAATGGCAGGAAGTTGGTGTGCTGTTCAGTCTCTGGCACTTTGTGTTTGGTTCTGTGCCCTTTGTCATGCTGTTCCAAAGTGGAGTAATCTTCCCCAGAATCCTCAAACTTTGATGTTGCAGCAAACTGACCAACAGCTTCCTCAGTCAGTTCAACAACAACCTAGTCAACAGTTTTCTCAGCAGTTTCAACCGCAAGCTAGTCAACAGTTTCCTCAGTCAGTTCAACAGCAAGCCAGTCAACAGTTTCCTAAGCAGCCAGTGGCACAGGCATTGCCCCTTGACAAATGTACTGTAGCTGATTATGAGCAGATCCAATGTGGACCACCTGGTATCAGTGGTGCTGAGTGTGCAGCTATCAACTGCTGCTTTAACGGACAGCAGTGTTACTATGGGAAGGCAGGTAAGTGTTGAGTCCATGTAAAGGTGTTCATGTTAAACTGATCTTCAGCAATAACCTGCTCTTGTACCTTGTTCCAGTGACTGTCCAGTGTATAAGAGATGGTCAGTTTGTGGTAGTGGTGGCTAGAGATGTTACGCTGCCCCGATTGAGCCTGGATTCAGTCCGTCTCCTGGGTGGAAATGATCCAGCTTGAAGTCCTGTGGGATCCACACCTTTCTTTGCTATATATCAGTTCCCTGTCACTGCATGTGGCACAAGCATGATGGTGAGTAGCTGCTTGTGGTTTTGTTCTGCATGGCTTGGAATGGACTGGATGCCAACGGTTACTATTTGCAGGAGGACAGTGGATATGTGGTGTATGAAAACAGAATGACCTCCTCGTATGAAGTGGGTATGGGACCACTTGGTTCCATCACAAGGGACAGCCATTTTGAGTAAGTGATGTAACGTTATCATAAATGTTTATCTTTGACAAAAGCATACAAGCTCAATGTTTGTTGTCCAGGCTTCGCTTCCAGTGTAGGTACTCTGGTACTTCTGTGGAGGCTCTGGTTGTGGAGGTCAACACTGTTCCTCCACCTCCACCTGTTGCTGCTCCTGGACCCCTCAGGGTGGAGCTTAGACTGGCAAATGGTCAATGTGTCACCAAAGGCTGTGCAGAAGGTAAGTGTTTGTCCCATTTATGCCTAAAGCCTTTCTAAAACTCCAGGTTGCAGCAGTTTCAAGTTAAGCACTGTATTCTTCCTCAGGGGACGAGGCGTACACATCCTACTACAGTGATGCTGATTATCTGGTCACAGAAGTCCTGCGGGAACCTGTGTATGTTGAGGTGCGCATTTTGGAGAGGACCGACCCCAACATTGTCCTGATGCTGGGACATTGCTGGGGGACATCAACCCCTAGTCCACTCAGTCTACCTCAGTGGGACCTTCTGGTTGATGGGTGAGTAAGACCAGTCTTTATCCATCTAGTGTGCAGTAAGTTGTTTCTGACTGCCTCTTTGCCTTTCAGATGCCCTTACCAGGATGATCGTTACCTGACCACATTGGTTCCAGAAGTGTACTGTCTTTATAAAGTATCTTCTTATTAAACTGTCTGTACACTTACAAAGTTCTCAATGCTTCGGTTTGCAGATAGAGACCCTCATTATGCGTCCGTGTTAGTGTGGGGTTATTTTCAGCCTTGTTAGTAGTATTAACTAGCGATTTTTATTCATAGTTACTCGATGCCCCATACATTAACGTTATAAGCTAATCTGTGGCTAATCTTATTAAGCTAACAATAAGCTAAGCGACTCGGTACCCATGTGCTATTTAGCCCTAGGTTCATTTTTGGCCGGAATTGTCCTTTAACTTAGTTGTAAAATCTATTAATCTGTACTATTCACATATTATGCCTTGGTTACTCAGAAAACCCAAGTTAAGACTAATTGATTGGTTTGAGTGTCATTTTTTTGAGGCCGGGCAATTCTTAATAGACTTTTCACTCATGTCCTGCACTTCTGCCATTATCTTTCTCGGTTTGCATTCACTCAGTTCCCAAAGTCATCTTGAATGTTGAATTGTCAACAACTGAAAAATTTGAGAGAACATCACATAAGCTGACTTCATTAATTGATGTTGAATGTTGAGTGTTCCCTTTGATTGGGCACTTGTAACTTCATTTATATTATTGTAATTCTCTTCCTATTGATGCAGCGACACAACAAGAAACCACAGTTATTTGGTTTCAAAGGAAGGAAAGTAATAAATGGGTTGCTTTTAAAAGGTGACCTAACTTCTGACTTGAATCAACTATAGTTAATGATTTAGTCAGACGTTAGATCACCTTTTAAAAGCAACCTATTTATTACTTTCCTTCATGTCGTATAATGATCTTTTGAAATGTTATATTATGTCATCAAAACCTTGTGAAACTTTTAATTGGGTTGATATAATCCCTCTATATTTGTGCAATTGATCATGCTTGAGTCACACAGACTTCAACATTCAGCATGCACATAAATCTGAATATCGAGTTCTCTCTACAGTTATTTTTAGTTACTAGAACTCTTGTGTAAGGGAACTATACTAACTAAGCATTTGTCAGGACAACATACTATTACAGAGTTTTTTTAAGGCAATCGGTTTACATGCATTGTAAGTCTAACTAATTATATTTTACAGTGTTGCTGCATTGAAACAAAACACGCAGATTATGACCACTTGTGATGGGATCACGATCTTAGGAACGGAGCCAAAGTTGCTGCCAGTGGATATACTACATGTACATTACATGTGAATGTACAAGAGGTCATAGTGATTAATAATTCCAGTCCACATGTACGAAACTCAACGGCTCCCACGACTCCAAACTCATATACTCAATTAATTGAGTGTGATCCCACAAAATTCCTCATTTAGTGTTTCTGTTGTGGAAATAAACACGTCTGCATACAGGCATAATGCTTTCACAATTCTGGAGTTTATTTAACATTTAGGAAGTTATTTGGATAGTAAATCTGAGGATCCATCAAAAAAATAAAAAAAGACTGACATTGAACTGACACAACGCTTGTGTGAGGGGGTTTAGACATTGATGGTGCTAATAAAAAAAAGAATACTAAGTCATTTTTATTGCTCATAAGTTCTGGAGAGAAAAAGAGTAGTCACTGAACAAAGATTAAAACTTTCTTGTGCAGAAGTGTTGAGTGCACACACTATCAAATGGAGTATACTCTAAAAGGCTATGCTTTCGGCTATATTAGCGTCCACACCGGCGGACCGTTTGTTTTAAGCACACGCTGTAGTTTTGTCATCTGCCATCTTAAATGCTTGTGCTCTTTAAAGCAGGATGGATTCTGACTGGCTGTCAATATTTCTATCATTAGCTGGAAAAAATCAATTTAAAAGTAATTCCAACAATATTGTTTCTCAGTGCTGTTGTCATTATAGTTGTGGTGTGAACTCTGCTATTCTTTTATGTTTATATTCTATCTTTATCATTATTGTTATCGTCATTGGTGTGAATGGGCCATCAGCGTTACAACTGGAGTATACAGTACTGTGTGCTTTAAACTTTAACATTTGTTATACAGTAATAATAACGTGTGTTTGCTCCTGGAAATACTGTTGTTTCTAGAATACACTTTTGATCTTCATGCTGAAGGACTTCATACTGACAGCATCATTCCCTTTCCAGCTGTACCAAGAAACACCAATGGTGAAATGAGTGGGATCTTCCCCCCACAAATACACACCATTGGGGTTTGTTCTGTGACAGTCTTTGTACCAAAATGCCCCGAGATACTGTTTGGCACAGTTACTTGCATTGTAGTCTTGGTCCTTGTCAAAGGTGGAGAACTTGTGATCGCTGTGGTGGGTCAAAGAGTCTCCTGCAGAGAAGAATAGCTTTGTAAACCGGGTTAACATAATATATATATATAAGGGTTGTCATTGTTCGGGAGTATCTAACTACATGTAGCGATGCTACTAACTTAACTTCATTTTTCAGTAGCTTGGGAGTCGCTCAGTTGCTGTTAAAACTGTGTAGCTTTTCCAGTAGCAAACTACTATTTTCAGCAAGTAGCGGTGTAGTGACCAAAAGCTAAATTATGTTTTATCGTGTGTACATTATCGTGTTTTACCGCTATCTATTGTTATATCACGCATCGTGCAGCTTTACAGTTCAAACTGTATTTTTGTCTACTCCTGTGTATCCAATTTAAGTTGCATATATTTGGTTCTTGCATTAATGTGACATTTGTAGCAATTTTAGTGTGAGTCTGTGAGATATAGGCTACATTTGAGTATTTTATCTTTGGATATAGTTTACAAAATAAAACAGTACTCTTTGAAGTCATAATTGTATTGCATTGAATTGTTTTAAACCCTAAAAATTGTACTTAGATATTCTTAATTAACAATTAAGAAGTTATTTGTAATATACAACGTCATTGTAAAAATAAATAAATAAAAGCTTTCAATGTAGCTAGTTACTTTTTGAAAGTAACTTGTAGTGTAGCTAACTACTTTTTCAGAAGAGTTGCTTGAATGTAGTTTAACTACTTTAATTTATGAGTACAGGTAAAACTCAGAAAATTTGAATATCATGCAACAGTTCATTTATTTCAGTAATTCAAATTAAAAGGTGAAACTAATATATTTAGTATATATAACTATATACATATGCATGATTTATACTTTTCAGAGGGCCGACATTTCTGTATTTAAAATCATTTTATTTAATTATTGATTTCATGTAATATTCTAATTTTTTGAGATTTTGAATTTGGGGTTTTCATAAGCTGTAACCCATAATCATCAAAATTATAACTTTTGCATTATATTCTAATTTTTCGAGTTTCACCTGTAGCTTCCCCAACACTGAGGGTCTTGTTCCTATTTGGTTAGCCAGTTTCATAATAAATCAGCAATTTTCCACTCAGAATCCTTAATTTTACCTAGCTAATTTGTTATCAGAGTCTGACATCTCACACTACTACAGATTTCAGAGATTACTGTAAGTTTTCATAACAAGCCACATTTAAAGTATGAGACATTCATTATATTTAAAAACGGAATAACCAATCTGATCCAAATTGAGGACACGTGCATGATCAAGTGAGCATTTACACCTGTGAATGAAAGTGTCCTACCTGCTCCTCCATCCTTGAACCCTGAAACTTGTAGTTTATATCCAGCACATTCACAATCCACAGAGAAGGACGAGTACAGAGCAAAACCCTTCCTTCCTTCAAAGTCCTCCAGATCCACTCTCAGCATGTACTTCCTGTTACGTGTCAGCTGATACATGTTCTCCAGCCCTGTTCTCACACACACACACACACACACACACACACACACACACACGAAGAACATGTTCAACCAAACACATGATCATCCACACAAACGGACACACACTGTGAGATCTTACCCAGCCAGTATTCGCTCTCCACATTCCCGAATCCTCTCTTGTACTGATTCCACGGCCGATAGAAATTCACACTGCCGTCCATTCTCCTCTGAAACACCTGTGATGGGTTTATATAGAATATATGATTCATAATGTATGTTTTTTTTATTTATTTGTTTTATTAGTGTCACCATTAGGCTCTTTTGACTTTGTTTGTTTTCAGTTTTCACGTGTGATCCCCTGTCTGTGAATTCCCGCCACCAATCTGTAAACATGGACACTGATCGCCTTCCTCACAGCTGCCTGTCGTGTGTGTTCATTATCTCTGTGTATTTAGTTCCTGCCTGTATTTCAGCCAGGACCACTTTGCCAAGTATATAAATGTATTACAATATAGCATACAGTTAGTGTTGGCGGTATGGTTCTGTTCTGGGCAAAAACTCCTATGCCTGCACAGAGCGGGAGAGCAGCAAGTCAAACCCCCCTGGGGTTCAGAACAGATCCAGTAAATGCATGCATATTACAACACTCAATTACATGAGTTTTTTACAAATACATGATAAAAGCTTGCGATGTATGACTGTACAGGAAAAACAAAAACAGAATGATTAAAGGTTCGTTAGGTGGAGTTGGGGTTGGAGGAGGGAGATGTGAGCAGCGATGCTATGGAGGAAATGCTGAAGGAATGGGAGTTTATATGTGCCGCTGTAATAGATCTCGACACTGATTGAAACACGTCATGAACAGCTGACTATCAGCTGATGCGAACTTGGCTAACGTGGCCTGTCTGAACTAACGCGATGCTTGATTCAGTTCAGTGTCCGGTATTGTTTATGTGATACACTCCATGTTACACGCTGTTGCACCTGTTTGCCTGTCTGCTGTCTTTGAATTACACTACGTTTTGGATTATATCTTCAGCTCTGTCTTGCCTGAACCACCCCGTGACAATTAGGGACCATGTACAATTTCAAACATAAATGCTACCATTTGATGCATTGTACCAGAGTTAGCCATAGGCTAATTTACATCTGCGGTCCCCTGGCAGGGTACAATAATAAAAACTAAAATAAAATAAAAACAAACATACAAATAACACTCCCCCACCCCCTACACACACATACACAAAACACATTTTATCAGCACTACATCAGTGTCAGTGGGTACAGATTTGAGTGGTCTTCAGAAAAGATTTTAGTTGTGGTTTAAAACTCTTAATGGAATTGCAGCTCTTTATGTCTTCTGTTATTGCATTCCACGGTGTAGTGGCTTTAAAAGAAAAAGCAGATTGTCTAAAAGTTGAACGGCAAAAGGGTATGTTACAGTCAAAAATAGAAGCTATTCTCAAAAGCCCGTAAACATGCAGGGGCCAGGCCGTGTAGAATCTTATACACTGGAGTCAAGTTTGAAAAGAGTCTAAAATTTTCAAAACTCAATAAATTGTGTTTCTCTAGGATTTTTCAATGGTGGTACCGAACTGGCTTTTTTTTTTATCAAGTATTTTTATAACTTGTTTATATAATGATTCTAGAGGTCTAATGGCAGATTCACTGGCCTGTCCCCAACAGGTGATACAGTATGAAATATGTGAAAAAATTAAAGCATGCATAAATATTTTGGCTACATCCATAGGGAGGAACGATCTAACCTGTCTAAAGATATATTTTTATAGTTTTTGTCATTTTCTTGATGTGTTTCTTGAAGTTAAGATTCAAATCTAAAATGATACCAAGATATTTAAATTCAGGAACTAGTATATCAATTGATTCATTTTGAATAAAGATGTCTGCAGTTTGAATCTTCCCCTTGGTTTTACAAAAGAACATACCTTTAGTCTTGCTAATATTGTTCAAGCCATTCAACAACACCTTGCATGGCATAAGTTAATTTCTCAGCTGTTAGCTGAGCATTTTTTGCATGTGTGTACAGAACAGTGTCATCAGCATATAATTGTATATCAACTCCGTGACAGTGTTGTGGAAGATCATTAATATAAAGACTAAAAAGTAAAGGACCTAACACAGATCCTTGAGGCACTCCCATTGTGTTTTTCATATAACTGGAGCGTGCATCTTTAATTCTGACACACTGTATCCTATTTGACAGATAAGTTGAGAGCCATGCTAGTGTTTGTGCAGAAAAATTTAATTTAGAAAGTTTGGAAATAAGGACATCATGATTCACTGTATCAAAGGCTTTACTGAACGTCCAAGAATTCAGCGACAATAATTCCTCCCTTATCAAGTTGTGTTCTTACTTTATCTGTGAAGTGTAAAATCGCTGTTTCTGTGCAATAGTTCTTCCTGAAGCCAAATTGCATGTCATTTAAGGCAGGGTTGCAGTTATTTAGATGCGTTGTCAGCTGCTCTATGATCATTTTCTTCATAACCTTTGATAGTACTGGTAATATACTTATCGGCCTATAGTTACTTGCTTCATAGCGGTCTCCAGATTTGAAGATAGGTGAGATAACTGCATGCTTCCAGTTATCAGGAAAGCAGCTGTGTGTAATTGAAAGATTAAATGTGTGATTGGGGGAGTTATAGTCTCTAAATGTTTCTTAACTAACGTACTATCCATGTTAAAAGCATCTCTACTTTTAGAATTCTTAAAAGAACAGATGATCTTTTTAAAGGGCCATGAAACCCTAAACCAAATTTTCTGAGATTTTAACAGAGGTATGTGTGTTGAACACCATTGAAGACAATGTTAGCATCTGTTAGATTTAATAGAAGGGTGAAAATGGTTAAATTTTAGTTTTTTTCCGCTATTTTCGTCTTCCGGGTTTAAAATCTACAGAGCACTGTATAGTGAGTTGATGATTCATCGGTCTCTCATAATTATCAATGAGACTGAGTTTTCATTATCCTATGAGAAGAAACTGTCTCTTAATTATTCATGACACCACGTGGATCTTTCCAATGGCAGACATGTCAAACTGTGATATCGCGTAGTAGAGGAGAGAGACAATCATAGGACGCAAGTGTTCCTATATTTTTGATACTTTTCGTATACTTATATTTTTCACAGCCATCCACGCCCATTTAAGTTGCATTTTTCAAAAAGATTGTGAGCTAGACTTGAGCTGAAAGAGGGGGATTTAATGAGCCTTTAACTTGTCCTTCATTAGTTGTCACCAAATTGAAACCCTGACCCTGTTCTGATGTGTGTTTGATGATCTAAAGTCACATTCGTACCGTCCATCCTCCGTTGTCTTCATCTTTCCCATCTGAGATCATGTGACAGTAAACCCAGACAGGAACGTCTCCTGCTGGATAGATGGAGTAAATCCCACTGACTGTTTCTCCTGAGTTGTAGACGTCAGAACAGTCGAATGGCCTGAATTTACAGTCACTGCCCAATACAACAGGGAGAAGAACCGCCAAAAACACTTTCATCTACACGAGTGAGAGAGAGAGAGTAACGTAAGTCCACTGAGGCGAGCATGGTAGGGATGTTAAATATGACACTGAAGCTTCAAAAAGCGTACCGAGTTCGCAGCGAAATTTATCATGAAGCTCCGTGTCGGAGCGGGTATTGTTTTCAGAGAAACACGTGATCAACGAAAAACAAAGCCTCACTTTCTTTCCAGTCACGTGAATGCTTCACTTTGCCTGTCGAAATGTTTGAACCCAGACCATACTCTACAGGTTTTTGGAAGTTTAAGTCCATTTTTTTTATATAAATAAGACTATAGCCTATGTAACATTATCATATATTCTGTCATATTATAAACAGCATAGAAACCATAAAATAATTAGACCACCATTTGCTTGCATCAAGCAACTCTTTCGGTATTTTTATAATTGCCTAGTATTAATATAATTGTTACATTTAATTTATTGTCGCACTTTAATATGTGAATTATATTATCAGAAAACAGAACATAGCGTTGTCGGGCTTTTATTTGTGCTTACTAGATAAAACAACGGCGCTGTGCACTCGGGTTTATGGCTGCAATAAATTTGACCTGCCACAAGATGGCGCTGTTTACGACACTCTTGATGCTTCGAATCTTTTCCCGGAACAATCCGGGGAAAGCCTCAGTGCTTCATGAGGCTTAATTTAACCCATCCATAGAGCAAAGTGCAAACCCAAGTGTAGTTTATTTACATCAAAACATGAACAAAATACAAAAAGACCTGACTTGAACAACATGAACTAAACATAAACCTAGACTCAGCAACAGTGGTTATATGGACAATACTCAACAAGAGACAATGGAAACATGAAGGCTATTTATACAAAAAGACTAATGACTTTCCAAAACACACCTGAAAGCAATAAACAATGAACCAATGAGAAAATAGGACACATGACTAGAACAACCAATCAGAGCATGATACCGACAAGGGAAGCACATGGCAAACAGGAAACGTGACTAAATTTAAAAATAAAAGCATGAACCTAAACCCAAAACCAACATGACAGAGAGAAATAAATGAACATCACACAGAAAAATAAACAAATATGAAATAAGTATTTAGTGGTTCAGTGTAACAGGGACACAATGAAGGAAGCAGATGAACTTACTGCCATCTTCTCAGTCTCTGCTCAGTAGATCACATCAGATTGGTTTTATCTAAATAAAGGAAATATAAAAGTGCATATTATGTATTTTTTTCAAAAAATTGTACAAATGCTCTGAGTTTAATGAAGAATAAAATAGTAACTTACCATTTGTGTTGATCAGTCTGACTCAAACACTCTTTATATATCTGTCAGATTCTCAGACTCCTCCTGTGTGTCTTGATAACATATTTATGACATAAATGTCCACTATAAAGCTCTAGATATTGGTTCAAGATTAAGTAAACATCTGTTTGAAAACTAAAGTTCATACAAAAAATATTATTCTATATACAGAAATAATAAGCAATATATTATGGTTCTTAATAAGGAAATAAACCACAATAAGGAAATGAAATGTGCATTGGTATGTTATTAAGTGTTTCAGGCAGACAGAATAATTTAATTTACAAATATCAGGATGTTAAACATTTTTTTAAGAAAATGTATCAAGAGCCATTTCCTTAATATTTTACAATGAGAGCGACCAATTAGATCAGTAATTAATAACTGATAGTTCATCAGTCATTGGAGGTGAAATATCAGGACTTGACCATTTCAGCTGTACATTAAATTTATACATGTTATTTTTATTTTAAGAAGGAAATATGGATCTAAGATAGCAATTACTCATAACCATTAACATACTTACTGTTATTCATTAACATAATTTCCTTAAAGATTCAAAGTCTAACAAGGAAAAAGCAGTTCAGTATTTTTTGGAAAACACATCCTGGTTTAACACCGTCTCTCAAAGCAAACAAGGTGTTTATTAAGGTGCCAAGTGTACGAAAGAAAAGCAAAAAGAAGGTTATATTTTCTTGAATGTTATGTTTTAAATAAATATGATGGTTTTGATGGTGTCATGGTGGGTTGCAGGAAGGCAAACGTAGACAAGGATATATTTCCAAAACAAAAGTTTATTTGTAATTAAACAGGACGGCAGAACAGGTAGCAATACACAGACTAAATAAGACGGAGATCGGACCAACACTGACTGAACAGATGGAACTTAAATACAAACACAGATGACACTGATTAATAGAACACAGGTGATACAGTGACGATGATGACTAAACAGGTGACACAACTGAACTGATAATGATAGTAACCATGGATACGAACGAGTGGCGGGAAAAGAACAAAGGAGAACAGGAACCAGTCAAAATACAAACTGACACTGTCCAAACAAACACTGACACGTGACAGTAACTCCCCCTCCCGGAAGACAGCTTAGTACCGTAGACAGACCAACTGCAGATGAATGGAGGGAGGGGGTTCAGGAGGAGGACGAAGGGCAGGTGAAGGGCAGGTGAAGGGCGGACAGAAGGTAGGAGGGACCAGGGCGGAGCAGGCTGTGCAGGCGGCCAGGGCAGAGAAGACCATGCAGGCGGCTTTGGCGGAGACGACGAAGGGAGGAGCCATGGTGTAGAAAGGGCTGACGACTCCAGGGGGCCAACTGACGGAGGTGGAGCAGGTGGAAGTGGAGACAAGGTGGAGCAAGAGGACAAGGTGGACAAGAGGACAAGGTGGAGCTGGAGGGAGTGAGGAGCCCAACGGATCTAAAGGAACGAAGGGACGAGGTGAAGCCAGATGAGTGTAGTCCCGAGGCGAGGGCAAGCCGACTAACGACCAAGTTTGTATTTGTACCTTTCTGGTCAATGTATCCCTGCCTCTGCTTAATTATTTTTTATCCCCGGTGGGGATACATTTATCCCCCCCTCAAAGTGATCAGTGCTACTACACTAGTGGCGAGACGGATCACAATACTTATCACGGATCCGTGGTTTGATTAAAGTCAATTTTATTTTAAAATGCGCTACTTTGGCTGGCTCTGATATACACAAATCCGGCGAACACGGAAGTAAAGCAGCGCCGCAATTACTGCGTGCCTTGCTGCTAAGGAAGTAGCGGAAGTAGCGTGTTGGTCCTGTAGGCGGCTGTAGCAGATGTTAGCTGTACGAATTTACAACTTTTTTAGTACATATGCTGTCCAGTGATGCCGGGAAGAGCGTGTTGTGTGGTTGGCTGTTTTAACAACAGCACAAAACTACAGGCCTGGAATAAGACCGTTTGTGATATTCACAAACCTTTGTTGCACATTGACTGCCCATGTTTACGGCCATACGGATTACACAGAGTTCCTGGTCAAGCAGAGGACCAAGATGTGCGTCAAAAGTGGATGAAACACATAAACAGCTCGAGCGTCACACGTGCGTCAGCGCGCGTGTGTGTGTTAAATAAAACTGCGCGTTGACTGCACCATTCATTCACACAGAACATGTATGATTCGTATTTAACCACCCCCAAAACAATGGTAGGGGAAACTTTGTGAGCATAGACTGTTATAAATCTGACTAGACTGCTATGAGGACTTATAATTCAAAAACAACATAATTGCTGCACAGATATGCAGATGAAACCTAGCTCTATCGCCAAGTGACTTCAGTCCTATAAACTCTCTGCGGGAATTAATAGATGGATGTGCCAAAACTTTCTTCAGTTAAATTAAGACAAAACAGAGGTCATTGTATTTGGCAATAAAGAACAAATATCAAAGGTGAATGCAATGGTAGGGGAAACACTGAGTTATTTGCAACTTGTGAAGCTAACATTAGCAACACAGCTAGTAATGACAGCAGTTTTATTGTTGTCACCAATTAATACACGTCTTAATTACATTACATTACATTTGGCTGACGCATTTTTACAATAATACATTATGTTGTCAATAAATTACCTTTATCGGTAAGTTTTGGCCACTGCCTGACATCATCTACCCAATGTTCCCTTTCACCAGACATTTTGTTTCATGAGCAGGATCCGCTTTCATTGAAATGTCATTAGAGGGCACTGGCAAGTGTCACATTTCGCAGGCACGCAGTAATGGCGGCAGGCAAGATGGCGGCGCCCATAGAGTTCGTAGCGGATTTGTGTATAGCTGCCGCAGCCTCTCTGTGATCACCACTCTGCAGACTTGCTCAATGTCCCGCCTACGGCGCTATCTGATTGGTTACACCTCACGAGTAATAGCTTATCAATATGAGGCGCCGGACTGGACAAAAGCGAAGCGAACTGCACGAGAGAGCGACAGTGCGCGAGAGAGGCCGAGTCTGTCAGTGCGCGAGAGAGACCGAGTGTGTCTGCGTGCGAGCGACAGTGCGCAAGAGAGACTGAGTATGTTTTTAACAGTAAATTGACACTGTAGCAACAACACAATAAATGTATTTCATTAAATAGAAAGTTTAACAAATATTTAATTAAAAATGCAATTAAAACTCAATACAAAACTGTAGGCTATAGGTTTGTGTTTCTGTGCATTGGTGTCTTTTGTGTGCATGTATGTGTGTATGCTTGTCAAATAATGTCAAACATTTTGTTAAAGATTTTAACATCTTTGACAAAAAACAAAACAGTGATTAGTAATGAAATCTTACTACATACATTCAATCTTATTTAATCCTCTATATTAAAGTTTATGTGCTCGAATTATTTATATTTATTAAACAATAGTTCAAAACAAGCCGTTTGTACTGATTATTGTTGTCCATAAATCGAACTTCCATGCGAAGCGAACTGCGCGAGAGAGACCGAGTGTGTCAGTGCACGCGAGAGAGACCTTCTTTCCGTACATTTTTATATGTGTTTTAGAGATTGAATTGAAATCAAATATTAACATTACTGCCCTAACTATTTCTGAATAGGATGTGTACTTCATAAATATTTGGAATAGTATGGAAATATAAGGTTCAGATCACTAAAAACATGTATGTTAAATCGAAGAGTCATCGGTGGAGTCTGGATGTCATCTACTGCAAAAGTTTGGTACTGCGCACAAAAAAACATTCCTAAAGCTCATTTATTGAGACATCAACCTAAAATCTGGCCCAGAACTTGTTCAGATATGTAGCATTGGTTTTCTTGACGTTTTAGAGTTGAAAATGTTTTGTAAATATATATAAAATACAACAATATGTATCTAAAACTTTTTAAACTTTACTTTTACAACTTTGTTTTACTTCGTTAATAATCTGAGAATGTGCCCTTTTAGTACGCAGTGTATTAAGTAATGTTAACAAATAAAACTTTTTATTTTAATAATCAATAGTAAACGTTGAAATTAACATTAGCAATGATCAATAAATGCTGTAGAAGTGCAGTTCATTATTAGTTCATGTGAACTAATGTAGTTAAATAATGTATGAAACCTTATTGTAAAGTGTTTTACCGAAATTACAACTGGAAAATTTGCAAGATGCGTCTCGAATGAAGGGATTAAGGGACTGTCCGAGGTGCAGAAAAACGTGCGTTTTCGGTGACCCCAAAGCGGACGTCGATAACGTGCGTTTTAAATAGCAGATCACGCGCCGAAGACGCGCGTTTTGATGCAAAAACCGTGCGTTTCTGACGCGTGTTTTCCGTGACCACAAAGCGGTTTTGGTAAAAAAAAAAAAGAAAAAAGAAGCGTGTTATATGGTTTGACTTATGGTTTGGCTTACTGGCTTATCGTTATGATTTTGCAATCATTATGGTTTGGCTGTCAAAACGCACTCTTTTGGCCGGTCAGTCTGCAATCAGACGCCTGACCAGGCGTTTATGAATACTTTGGCTTGCCATAAATTCGCCTCATTCGCGTGTCCAGTTCGCGCGAATTGACTAACACAGATATAGTCCAGTCTTTTTAAGCCAAAATGGGGGTCAACCTTGAACAAATTGCAACAGAAGCAAACTCAACTGATTTTGTATCCTCAATAGGTCCTGAGTAAGGAAAAAAAAAAGCCCAGAAGAATCCCATTAGGGGAAAGTTTAGAAAAAGACCCAAATATATCCCATTCATATGCCTATTCATTCTTTTTCTCACGTGAATAGGGTAAAATTTTTAACCTTTAGATATCACCATGAAAATGACTGAGTTGATTACTTACATCAAGACAAACAAAAAATGTATTACAAGTTTTTTGCAATTGTTTGTTAACATGGACAAATGGTGCATAATCTAATTACATATGTGCTAATTTGCATAATTACCCAAACATATCTAAACATTGGGTATAGCAGGTGAAAATGTCTTGCTGAATCTTGTTGACATATAACAGTAAACTATTTAATATTAAGGTCTGAATGAAACCCATTTAGGCTACCCTTGAACCATAATGCAAGAAGAAGTACTTTAGAAACCAGCCTTTATCAATTATTATTAGATGGGGTTTGGGGCTGGGTCAGTGGGACTGTTTCTGGGGGATAAATCTGAGGGAAGAACAGGAGACATGGGTAAGGACTCGGAGAATGCAGAAGACAAAAGGTAGGTGAAATAAAAAGTGTCTGGATCAAAAAATCTAATTATGTACACAATGCACTCAATGCCCAAACCCCATCTCTGCAATAATAATTAATAAAGGCTGGTTTCTAAGGTACTTCCTCCAGCATTAATGTTCATGGGTAGAAATGGGTTCCATTCAGACCTTAACATTAAGTATTTTACTGTTATATGTCAACAAGATTCAAAAAAACATTTTCACCTGCTATACCCAATGTTTAGATCTGATTGGGTAATTACGCAAATTAGCTAATACGTAATTATATTATGCACCGTTTGTCTATGTTAACAAACAATTAAAAAAAACTTGTAATACATTTTTTGTTTTTCTTGATGCAAATAATCAACTCAGTAATTTTCATGGTTATATCTAAAGGTTAAAATTTTTACCCTATTTACATGAGAAAAAGAATGAATAGGAGTATGAATGGGATATATTTAGGTCTTTTTCTAAACGTTCCCCTAATGGGATTCTTCGGGGCTTTTTTTTTCCTTACTCAGGACATATTAAGGATACAAAATCAGTTGAGTTTGCTTCTGTTGCAATTTGTTCAACCTTTTTTCATAAAATGACTGGACTAATAATGCATCTTTTCTATCATTTCACTGTAGCTCAGCATCGCGATGTAACGTTAACATTACTTTACTATTAAGTTTAACAGCAGCAGTAAAACTTACTGGGAGGGGGATTTAATTCTTACATGTTTTTTCGTTGTGCATGATCACAGTTCGTGGGGAAAGATAAGCTATTAGATAAAAATATTGCATTAAGTACTTCATGAGTTAATAAGAAAAAATATTTTACAATTCCTGCAAATGCAGTGATGAAGTTCATGTTCTCATGATTTATTTTTATGAATAAAAATGTTTCAAAACATCCCCCCCTCTGGTTTTTTTCACAAATCGCACCCTGCCTATAATAACGACAAGACATTACCAAGCAATAGCGTATTGACAGTAATAAGTATAAGTCAGTAATTTGAGTAAAATCACAGGCTTTGCTTATCCCGTACGAATGCATCACACGAAATTCAGATGTGGGTGGGTAATTTCTAATTCACACGAGGTCCCCAGATAATACTAATCCCGTGCCAATAGGGCTTAAGACTATCCCCCTTTGATAGTAAACACCAGTGGCGGCTCGTCAATAGAGGGCGCTGGGGCGCCGCCCCTATCAACATTCCAGAAATATACATGTATACAAAAATTATATAAAAATGAAATAAAAATAAAATAGTTTACTCATACGATGTGCAGGCTGGTAGTAAGAGCCTCAGCATTTATTAAAAATTGGCTTTAATCGGTTAACTATTTTCTATGTTTTTCAATATGTTTCATGCGGTTTCATGGGCATGGGACGCCGGACAAATGGATGTCTGAGTCCATACATTTTCAGCAGCATGTGACCTGAAGCTGGTCTCTAATTGGTTTCTTAAAGATCCTCCTCCGGGTGCAGGTCGCTGCGTCCCTGGCGAATCAGAATTTGATACATGTAATTTTATCCAATCTGATTAAATAAGGTTCTCGTCACCTGTCATTAAACTTTACGCTCTTGGCCACTACTGCGAGTGCGCAGGCGACTCCGACAAAACCTTGCTATGCTGGTCACTTTCGTAGAGATAATGGCAGCAGTTAAACCAAATTCTGTCATTGATTTACAAAAAAAACCTTTCACAAGGCGTTCGCTGGAAGAAAAAAAAAGGATAAATAATCTCGGACTGGACCAACCCGATTTACAAATCCGGCAGCAGCCAGTGACAGAGGACGAGCTTCACCCGCGCGTGTTATGAGAAACGTGTCGACTCGGCACTGAAGTTCTGTGGACAATAACAGGGGTAAGAGACCTCAAACAGCTATCTGAAATTTATTTATTTTCGCCCTGCCCCCCCCAAAAGAATTATCACCAGCCGCCACTGGTAAACACATATGACTATCATAAACCTGATCGGCATCTGCTCGTCACTGAGCTACAGTCACGTTGTTGACACTTCTGGTCAGGTGTAAATGTTTTTTTCCATAATAGAGTCAACTGTCTTTCTAAACTGCTGACTTAAAAGCCCAATTTTATTTTTTTGTGTGAAAAGCAACACAGTCTTTTCTTGTGTCCCATCTTTCCACATGCAAAACAAACAAATTACTGATTTTTCTTCTTCTCTCCAAATATTGTCTTGCAATGTGACATGGATAGCAAAGGACAACATCCTCTGAATTTACTTTTGTGAGTTTCCTTGGTCTATGATGGAAACTACTAGATAATCTATAATGGCTTCTTGCAAGCATGTGTGAACTTCATAGGGCCAGATTTACTAACAGCTTTTTTAATGCCAACGCAAACCCTCTTTTGGCGTTTAAAAACTACTGCCAGTAGTGATGAAAAATTAGCAATGAAAAGGCGTGGACAGTTACTTTTGCAGCTGACCTTATGCATTTGTGAGGAGTTTCCCTTTCAGATGCAAAATTTATGGGAGGAATGTACTGGTGTTTGTGCTATTATTTAGTGCCCCAAAAAAGCAGGTCTTAAACCAGATGCTATCTGGTGGATTGCATTGGTCATTATTTGAACGTCGCTAGTAGATCACGAGTAGAACCTTCCACTCCCATCTGCCCTTTTTTGGAATTGTGCTTTTCCCTGTTCAGTAAATCTGGCCATTAGTGTGATAAATCCAGACTTAGGTAAGATTTACATGACAGCAATGTACTAAAAACAGAAAAGTTTTCCTTTTTACAGATGACAACATTGTCAAAATGATCCCCATCCAAACGTGTCCATGAAAATGGCAAAAACAAAAACGCGGTATTATGCTGAATGGTTAAAACGCATAAAGTTGAACGTTTTCAGTTGAAAACGGCCCCTTAAACTTGAGATTTTGCTGTGTCACATTTGGCACAGGCTACCACTGAAAGAGGTACAGTAAACAATAATATATAAATGACTCTTCTTCCGATCCAGACACTGTCATTTCTCTTTATTTTTCCAGGAGCACAGAGGGCACAAATAATCCAACGTGAGCCATCTGAACACAAGAAGAGAGAACATTTATAACACAACACAGCAAATTATTAGACATGCCTGTGTGTGAGAGCTATCATTTGTGTCCTGATGTAATCCAGACCTGTCCTCCATTATCCATAAAACTAATAAATGCAGTGTTGGAAAAATCCTTGCTGCAAGAAACAGCTATGATAACATTTGAAAATGTTAAGTAATTGTTTTGTTAGTAAAGAATCAATGTATCTAATAACTTACCTTGATTAATTATGAAATTTGTAGACAAAACATGAAGACAAACTGAATTCTATATTAAACAATTTCTTGCACTTTGAAACTTTTGGCCGGTTAACAGACTTTTGCTCATGTTCCTCTGCCAATAGGATAGCACAAACTTTTCAGTCATATTTTTAAAAACATAAATGACTCCTCTTATTTTAACATACCAGTTTTTTCCTCAATTTCACATCTGTACCTCCAAAATAATCAACTCCACTCAAGAGTTTCTCATAGACATAACAGTGTCACTGAGATGATAATTTAACACTGCCACCATACTTTTGGTGTCATACCTGCAGTCTACCTTCACCCAGTACTTTGGGCTTAAACCAATATTTATCAGGTTTAAAACAGTGTTACAGTATGTCAGACAAACACAGTTCCTTTAAAATCTAAATAGAACTGTAATACATTAGGCTTTCACTGGATAACTCCTGCTAATACTAAATTAACTTAAATTCTCCCTGTGCTTCAGCCTTCTTTTCTAGATTTATTTAAATTAGGTTCCCTAAAAGAAATATAAGAAAAATCTGTTTACCTTGTTTTTCTCTTTAGGTATCCCTCAGTGAGCGTCTCATCAGTGTAAGAAAAAAACAGAAGTCCATCTCAAAGACGAAAAGTTTATTGCAGCAGTGACAAAGTATACAAAACACCTTAAATCCGACTGATCTAAACTAAATCCTTTTATCCAGTTTTTTAAAAACAGTTCTTCACCACTAATGTAAATTAATCAATTCGTTTTTGGGTGAAATTGAAATATCTATGTGACCTGACCAAGCTCGTTTAATTTTGCAAAGTTGAGAAAGACTAGATCTGAGTATATGTTCAAAATCGATGGAAACCTGCTGTACTAGGAAACCTCTGATGACTGCTTGGAAAATGTAGTTGTGGTGAATGTGATTGATGCTGTTTTTGTAATTATTTCTCATAAGTTATGTCAAAGTTTGGGTTAGAAAATTACATCATTCAATAGTCCCTTTTTTTTTTTTACTGTACTTGATCATGTAATGGAAAGACCTTCAACACCTGACTAAGCCTCCACGTGAGATTGGGTTCAGCTATTTCTCAATATTTCAGTGATCTCCTTCTTAAAAATCCTAATCAGCAATTTCAGTATTTCTTTAATGTTTCTTTTAATCATTTTAGAAAGGTGTTAACTGACTGAATATTGTGTGAAAACAACATGAATTGTGTAAATGGTATGGTCACAACAAACGGATGTTGTGCTAATTGTGTTTAGAGTTTTTAAAACTTGACTACGGATTGGACAAAAGGATGTTAGGAATTGATAAAAACTATAATGCCCATTCAGTCCAAGAATGATAAACATTTAAAAAATCATTCCAACTCCAAGAATAGCAAAGTTCACAACAATATTTCAGCTGATGAGTGATAAATACATTGACAGCCAATCAAAATCCTTGCTATTTTAAAATGTGTGCTGCAATTATGACATAACCGCAGAGTATGTTTAAAATAAACAACATTATTGTTTGTTGATAGTTAGTACAAGCTATCATTATAGTTATCCTTTTTGGAGTGAACAAGCATTTAATCAGAGTTCTGTCTGTTCTCATATAACTCTGTCCTCATTCAATCATGTTCATCTCCAAGTATCTATGTTTGTATTGTTTCGGCAGTTTAATATAGGGATGTTGTTTAAAATATGGATAGATATGTTGGGTGTGCTTCTCTAAGTTTTAATCTGACACAGAGACACTGAAGAGTTCAAATAAACCCTAAATCCAGCATAGAGGGGTTCAGTGAATGTGGTGTAGAATGTGTGTAAGTGTGTGAGTGTGTGTGCCTCAGAGACGCTGTAGAAGGACAGAGTGCCAGCCGACACGTCCAGATAGACACCTACTCTATTAGAAAAGGCTGGAGGGGCTGGTATGGCAATTCGCTTTTTAATGTGCCAGGCAGAGAATTTATAATCAGAGCAGATCAGACTCCAGGAATTGTCATTGGATCCAAACCAAAAGACACTTCTTCCTTTCCAGTTGACTCCTTTACATGACACTGATATATCAGCATTATATCCACTCCATTCAGCCTCCCAGTAACAGCGACCAGTCAGACTCTCCCCACACAGAACCTGTTCGCAGTTCTTAAATCTCTCTGGATGATCAGGATACAGCTGATCCTCAAACACACGCGTTACTGTCCTGTTCTCATCAGACAGAATGAGACGGGAGTGTGCTGTGTTTGGATCCAGTGTGAGATCACAGGCATCTGAACACAAGAAAAGAGAAACATCTATAACACAACAGCACAACAATCACTCAGAGTGTGTGCATGTATGCAGACATACACTTTCGTAGTCCTGCTGCCATCCTGAACTCTCCTCCATGATCCACACTATAAACACACAAATACGCATTAATGTGGATATGTACATGCACACACACATGTTCAGTATGTCAGTATTAGTCTTTGGCATACTTGAGTATCTGCAGTGAGCAGTTTGAATCCTCCAGTCTGTCAGAGAGCAGCTTGACTCCTGAATATCCTATGTGATTGTAGCTCAGATCCAGCTCTTGCAAGTGTGAAGGGTTTGAACTCAGAGCTGAGGACACATATCCACAGCCTTCCTCTGTCACCATACAGCCAGATAACCTACAGAAACACACATACATACATACACACACACACACACACACACACACACACACACACACACACACACACACACACACACTCAGGTAATCTAAAAAGTGCTTCCCAAACGGTGAACTGCTTATGCCTAAGCCTTGTGATACAGATTGTGTTACAAACATGGATGTGGAGGGCTTTATTGTGGACATTTATGATCAGATATTATTTGCACCAAATCAGCTAAAAAGCCATAGACATGGAGGTGAAAGGTGATTATAGCAAACATTGTATATTATCAGCAAACGTTGCCAGCAAATTACAATCTCACGTAAACAGTTAGCTATAATAAGTTACCCAACTTAACTATTTAAGTTGAAGACACAACTTAAATGTGTGTCTTCAACTTTCAAACCCAGACACTTTGGGTTTTTAAACTATTTAAAAACTTAAAGACTACTATTTAACCAAATTCTTAAATATTATATTATACTGCAAATAAATATAAAAAACAGGATGCCTCTTTTTTTTTTTTTAAGAAAATCACTAAATCTAATATAGTCATTACTGCAAATGTACAGAATCATTTGAGTAATTTTCTTAAAACGGGGGCAGTAGAGAGCAGTGTTAAGCACACACCAACTACACCAGTTTTTCCCAAAATGAACAGACCAGTTAAATACCTCAGTATGTGCAGCTGACAGTTTGAACATTTCAGTCCACTAGACAGCAGCTTCACCCCTGAATCCTGCAGGTCATTGTTACTCAGGTCCAGCTCTCTCAGGACACAGTTTGAGGATTGAAGAGCTAATGACAAACTCTCACAGCATCGAGTAGTAAGATTACAACATGGTAATCTAATATGAAAAATAAAACAAAGTAGTGTATACTGAATACTGATTTGCAAATTGAATGTAAACAGACAATAATATCTCCTCATTTGAGTTTTGCGTTGCCATTTTTTTTCCTAAATTTGTATGACTCCTGATATACACATAATACAAACCATCACAGAAAAATGAACTTTTGATTGCAATTAATCAATGGGGTTATTCTGTGATAAAATACAGTTGTATACTGACTTTTCACTGACCCAACGATCCCATGTATCTCTCATATCACTCCATACTGTCCCTTTTCACATAATAAATTAATTTACACTCCAATCAATATCGAACCTTAGTACGTGCAGCTGACAGTTTGGGCTCTTCAGTCCATCAGAAAGCAGATTCACTCCTGAATCCTTCAGGTCATTGTTACTCAGATTAAGCTCTCTCAGGACACAGTTTGTGGATTGTAGAGCTGATGACAAACTCTCACAACACTGAGCAGTGAGATTACAGGACTGTAAACTGGAAAACAAAAACTGTTATCGGTGTTGGCCAGATACCTTAATATAATAAATTTACACAAATGTATAATTTATACATTACAATTTTTATAATAAAAGTGCAAAGGCACTTGATTTTCTTTATTTTATTGTACTTAAGTATTAAAAGTAAAATATACTTATAACTTAATTAAACATCACTCTTTATGTGAAAAGATCAAGAAGGGCAGTTTATTCAATATTTTATGTACCAAGCAATGTGGCGACATTTATGATACAATTAAAAATAATCAAATTATTCAAAAAAGTGATAACTTGCCAGAAAATAGAGATCCATTACCATTTAATATCACAGACAAAGATTTTACATTTATTCATTACTGTGGGCCAAGTCCTGTTCCAGGAGATCTACCATTCTGTAAAAAGTTCAAGTTCAACCACCTCTGAACCAGCTAATTAAGATCTTCCAAAACACCTGTCAGTAAATTTGAAATATTCTGACAGGATATTCTTATACAGGATATAATTCAAATTTGTCTAATATACTAATGTTTTTAGAAATTGTTGTAACTGAACTATGCAGTAAGGTAGATCTCTGAGAAGAGTCTACAATTTGGCCCATGTCACCCTGTATATTTAGAGACCAAATAAATGACGAACCATGTATGTAAATAAATATAAAGATGACTCTTACAGTGCTCGTCTAGTGTTTTTGATCACTGGTAGCAGTCTCATTAATGCTTCATCAGATCTTCTGTATTTCTGCAGTTCAAACATCTCTTGAGTCTCTTCTGATATCAGGAGCAGAAACACCAGGGCCGACCATTGAGAAGAGGAGAGATTTGCTGAAAGATTTCCTGAGCTCAGATGAATCTGGATGTCCTCCGCAAAGTCATCTTTCAGTTCATTCAGACAGTAAAATAGGTTGATAGTTCTCTCTACCTGTTTTTCCTTCTCTATTTTCTTTTTGATATAATCAGAAACGTCTTTGACATTCTTGGTTTTTAGTTTCAGTCTGGGCAGCAGTTCCTTCAGGTCACTCTGATTGGACTCCAGTGAGAGACCCAGCAGGAACCTGAGGAAAAGGTCCAAGTGTCCATTCTTGCTCTGCAAAGCCTTGTTGATTGCAGCCTTATGAAAGTCAAATAATGACTTTTTGAAGGTACCCCATTTCAGTTTTTCTGTCCAAGATTGAAGAAATACAAATGTACTTCCAAAACATTTGTATCTGAAAAACACGTAGAGAGCAGCGAGGAACTCCTGAACACTGAGATGTACAAAGCTGTAAACACATCTCATTGAAAAAGCCCTTTCTTTCTGAAAGATCTGAGTGCATAACCCAGAGTACACTGAACCTTCACTGACATCTAGTCCACACTCCTCGAGATCTTCTTTGTAGAAAATCAGATTACCTTTTTGTAGCTGTTTAAAGGCCAGTTTTCCAAGTTTCAGAATAACCTGATCAAAAGACTTGGCTTTAGGATTAAGTTCAGGATTATCACAGTATTTTTTCATCTTTTGCTTCTGAGAAAGTAAGAAGTTTGTGTACATTGCAGTGAGAGTTGTTGGTATTTTGTCATTGCCCTCTTGAGTCAGTAGAGGCTGAAGAACAGTGAGACAGATCCAGCAGAAGACAGGGATGTGGCACATAATGTACAGGCTCTTGGATTTCCTGATGTGACAGATGATGTTTCCAGCAACCCCAGGACTGTTTTTGATGAAGTACTGCTCTTTTTGCTCATCATTGAATCCTCGCACTTCTGTCACCTGATCAATGTAGTCTCGGGGTATCAGACCGGCTGCTGCTGGCCTGGATGTGATCCAGATGAGAGCAGAGGGAAACAGATGTGTCTTGATCAGGTTTGTAACTATTTTACTCACTGTTGTTTTTACATGCACATCTGTAAATGCATCACTCTCATTAAATCTCAAAGGGAAATTACATTCATCCAGGCCATCAAAGATGAACAGGACCTTACAGTCACCTTCAGGAAAAGATGGCAGTTCTTCAGGACCACTAAAAAAGCATTCTTGAAGCAGATCCATGAGACTGCAGTTCTTTGTAATCATATTCAATTTACGGAATGGGAGAGGAAATACGAAGAGTATATTCTGATTTTCATTTCCTTCAGCCCAGTCAAGAATGAATTTATTGACAGAGACAGTTTTTCCCACTCCTGCGATTCCCATCGTCAGCACTTTTTTGTTTTGTTGACCCATATGTTTTTTGAATATGTCATTGCACTGGATTGCTGAGTCCTTCAAAGTAAATTGGCTGATATTTAGTTCAATCCGTCTCACCTCATGGTCAATCATTATTCCTCCAGTTTCATTCTCCACCACATATAGATCAGTGTAAATATCATTCAGGTACTGCCGATGACCTGTCTGAGAATTACCAACCAATATCCGCTTGTAGTCCTCTTGTAATTTGTTCCTCAGTCTAAGGCTGATCTTACTGTAATAATGAGGATCAGTTTTACTGTCCTCTGCAGTTGAGCCTTTGAGAAAGAGAAAAGCAAAATAAAAATAAAATAAAGTAAAAAATCTCAAACACTGAGTTTCAGTTTAGAACTATGAACTGTTTGGATTGAAATAAGTTTGTTTATAAATTTGGTATTTATATTTTGGAACTAAGAACATTTCTGTTTTTGTCCTTTTTGCGCAAGGAACTATAGTTCCTGTTCGTCATTTTGTGGAGTATTTTTAACTCCTCTCCGGCATCTCTCTCTTTTCATATAGATTACATAAGCAGAGAATATTTGTTTTTGTTATGAATTAGATCATTTAAAAGTACACACTTAAATGATTATAAAGATATATAGCTCATGCCTGGGTGAATAGTATTTGCTGAGCTTTGTTTAAGTTTAGAGACGTGCTCCAAAAAAAAAGTTCACGGTGACGGAGAGCCAGAAAGCACACCCTGTTTATTTTCTTTATATTACAAAAGCACAATGTTTTATTTCGATTGTAATTGGACACATAAAAAAGAAGACATTTAACAGTTTATTTTTTCATATTTCTTAAGTCTGTATGACCAAACATGAAAAAGTGAAAAGTATTTAAGTCTATTTTGCTGCTATGTGAAAAAAATCGAGCAAAACGCGCCGGTGCGTTTGCCGACCCCAGAGAGTTAATAGACAAGTCAAAGATTTATGCGTGTGTGAACCTCTGTAATTGTTGTAAGCATATTTTCTCTTACACAAAAAAAAGACTATTTGATTCAAATATGAATAAATCTCGATAAGGGGTAAATAAATAATTCCATGTACAGACAGTGGTCATTATTTACCCAAGATCTGTTTTGAAGCAGCTCCAATAGTGGCAGAAGCATTTACATTGCCCTCAGTCTGAACTGTGAACGAGAGAGATGAAACAAAATGAAAATGCAGTAAAAAAAATCACACAAACACACTGGCCAAGCAAGAGTTTAAGCTGAAACTCATTTATTACTTTATTCTCTACATTTACACCATTCACTTGTAAAGATTTTAGTTACCTTCATTGTGTTTGTTCTCTAACTGTTCAGCCAGAAGGTTTTGGTTCATCTTCCTAAGGATGTTCACTGTGATCTTCACAGCTTCTTCTTGTCCAAAACGTGCCACCATTTTGTCCACAGTGTTTAAAACATCTGTGTTTTCCATTTCAGAAGTTGAAACACACTCATGATTCTTCAGGTACCACTGAAACTCCTTCAGATCATCTTTGACTAGTTCCTTCAGTGCGTTCACGAGCAGCTCCTTAACATATGCCATTGTCCTTCAATGATTCACTTCTGCAGGGCAAGAAAAAAGATCTTAACATGTGGATCTGTGTGCACAAATGTTATTTGGATTATAAAATGTCTGCTGCAATGCGATCAGGTAATGAGTGATCGACAATGAGGGAAAATGGAATGCTGTGCTGCAGTATATCTAACATTTTAGAGTATTTTGCCAACAAGCTTAAATGTAGAGAAAAAGTGTAGTCAGATGTGCAATGTTGCAAGAACACAACATTAGTTCAATGAAATAAAGGCTGCCAGATGAATGTGTATTCTAATGAAGAGATGACAGATACAGAATTCAGAGCTCAGTCAGTCTGTTTTAAGAGTGAGTCAGTCATCAAAACAGCACTGAGATATGGGACCAGCAATGGGACCAGCATTGATCGTTTTCAGCTTGACAAAATTAATTTTCAGAAGAAAGATTTAAAATCTTACGGGTTTGGAAAGACATGAGGGTGAGTAATTAATTACAGAAATTTCATTTTTGGGTGAACTAACCCTTTAAAATATATCTACTAAAGTATAAGGTACAATCAAAGGTGTATTCAGAGAATGGAATCAGTATTGTTAAGTCCACCTGATTTGTGTTCCGCCTCATTAAGGTGTGAGTGGATCAGTATATAAGAACCCAGAGAGTTTTAAACAAGGAGAGAGACTGTCATTGTGTTTGTGGTGTTTGTTGTAGTGATTAAGTGAACACTAAAGGAGGTGTGTTGTGTGCTAACTTCTATGTGAGTTTATGGTAACCTTGTGTTTATAGTTACTATTTTCTAGACCAGGGGTCGGCAACCTAAGGCACACGTACCAACACTGGCACGTGGAGGGTTAATCGCTGACACGCAAGCAAGCGCGAGCAATAATAACTAACTGCAGAACCGCAGAACCATACGTCATAGCAGTGTGAGGACGACAGCTCCAGCCTAACAGTCTGATGTCGGAAGTGGGCGGAGTTCATGTTTAACTATGGCGGAGCACACGGTAGAACAAGGAAAAGAAGAAGGTAAAAAGTTGTTCTATCTTTGATGGATGCAACATACTTAACGTTATACGCTTATACAAAACGGCTCTAAGTATTTTGTAAGTTAATATTCAACAATACTATTGATCTGTTTTACATGTTTGTTTGTAAATAGTTTTTCTTTTTTCCCTTTTCTTTTGAAGTTGACCCAAATAAAACTCGACTAACTAACTTAAATCTTTCATTGACACCATTATATGAGAACTGAACTGAGCTGGACGATGACATCACTGTTTTCTCCAGAATGGCTATATAGATTAATTAACTGAATTAATAAATTTTTTACAACAGAAATGAATCAACACTGAACTTGCTTAAGCTGGATTATGACACTATTTTGTTCTAGATCTGCAGAGACTAACTTTGTTGCACTATTTTCCTATTATCCCTGTAAAGCTGCTTTGAAACAATCTGTATTGTAAAAAGTGCTATATAAATGTGACTAAGTGAGAATTGTGACGAAGGCACTTGATCATGTATTGTTATTTTACAGTTGGATTGTATCACTTTGTTAGGTTACATATTCATGATTTGTGATTTAATTTGTTGTTGGCGTTGTATTTTACAGCATTTGTTAAATTATCTGACCATGAGAATTGCATTAATTGTATTTTAGTTCACCTATAGAAGCAAATAACGATTCAGAGAGGTTCAGCACTACCAACTTTGGAGCAGTGCACAACATGCTGCAGAAATTTTCACTGCCCTTTTTGTGATAGCAGTATTTTTTAAACCGACAAGATGGGACAAATTGAATAATCACATTAAAATCCACTTTAAAAAAGGCTGTTGTTCATGGAGGTATGAACATCTGGAGTTATTTTTTAATATACAGTGGCAATAAATATTACTTTACATTTATGCATTTGGCAGACGCTTTTATCCAAAGTGACTTACATTGCATTTCAAGGTACACATAGTAGTCCCTTTGGAATTAGATGGTTTTCTGTATGATTTAGCTATAAAAAATTAATTTATCTTCATTAACGTCTAAAGGTTACACAAACAATGCACACTGAAACTTAAGCTAACAAAACACAAGCAATTACATATATTTGTGTATTTGTATTTTGTTATAATAATATTTCATATCTATGAATGCATCCAATTAAACATTTAAACACACAACAGGGATAAGTTTGGGTAGGGTTGGAGTTACACTCTGAAGCACAGGAACTGAGTGTTTCCTTTTTTCCCCCGTCATATTTCACATTTCATCATATAATTGTTGTGTATGGTCTATGAAAAAAATTGTTGGTTGAGTATTAAAAATTATTTTCAATTTAATCAAATGTTCAAATGCTCAAGCTTTGTTTTCATTGTATTATTTTTGTTTTAAGCTTTGTTCAATTTACATTGTTAGTCATTTGACTCAACAAAACAAATGGATAAAGTATAATTTTAACTTTAAAAAAACGATTAACATTTGTTAATAGTACTAGTAGGCTATATTGTCTTTGTGAATAGGACTGAACATAATTCTTATCTTTTATACTATACGATATATATATATATATATATATATATATATATATATATATATTTCTTTTCAATTAAATCGTTTTTAAAAAAGTCTTTATAATAACGTTGTTTTAAACTTTAAAACGTTCCAAAACACGAAAGTAGCGCAATGCCTTGCCGCACCCACTTCCGGCATCAGACTGTTACGGTACTGATCCACTTTTGCGACACGACTGAAGCGTGGTGTCGCACGCCTCTCCACATTTGTAAGTTGATGGGCGTTCCTCAAGTTTACCGCTATGGCCGTGGTTTTGACCCAGCGGCCAGTCTAGAACAAAGGCCCCTCGAGAGACTACTTCTATTGGATAGACGCGTTGCGTTTGACGGATTCATTTGCATAAAGATGGGCATCGGCCAGCTTTTTGACGCGCAGCATTTTTCCAAATGAAGCGCCGCCTTCCCGGGATGCTTTGCAGGCGCGCTAAAGTCGCGTGACGTCACCCATAGGAATAAAGTGGAGTGCGGCGCGACTGAAGTGTCGCACGGACAAGTGGATCAGTACCGTTAAGCCTGTTTTATGCTTCTGCGTCAAATCGACGGCGTACCCCCGCAGACCCCTCTGCGTCGACGCGAACCCCTCTCCGACCCCTCCGCCGTAGCTCGACGTGCACCTCCAAAAAATTGTAACTACACGTCGAGGCGACGCAGACCGCAAGGGCTGTGATTGGTCAGATGCACCGCGATGCAACGCAACCTGACGCAGAACCATAAAACGGCCACGACGCCGTAGGAGTGACGGCGTAGCTACGCCGTGGAGTTGACGCAGAAGCATAATGAGGCCTTTAGGCTGATTTATACTTCTGCGTCGGACCTACGCTGGAGCCTCTACGCTATAGACTACGCGTTGGTTTTCATTTATACTTCTGCGTCGTTGTCCGCGTTGACGCGCAATTACACATGCAGAGGGAGCATGTGAAACCCGAGGCAGGGGTTCTACCAGACCAATCACAGCGCTTGCGTCCGCGTAGAATTGCTTGTTTTATTAAGTTAGGAGTTGTGATGCATGACTGTGATGCATGTGGAAACTCCGTTCATGCGTAGGCTACCTGGTCACTTCATGTGTTTTCTCTGATTGGAAAGCTATCCAATCGTGAGACAAATGCCCTCCAACAGAGAGGACACTTTTTTATATTCCAGATGAAACTGAACAAAATGCATCTGCTTGTTGAAGTCACAAATGAAATTTTACTCCTCCCAAAATGGTTAAAAAATACATGCGAGAGCGCGTCATAACGGCTCCCAGTTTACAGATATGACCGCGCTGCTGCAACATGCATCGCCTCAGATATGGCTGAGCATCTCTTCAGCAAGCCGACGTGCAAACTGTCGCAAATGAAACTGAAAGTTCAGCTTACATTCTGTAGCTCAACACACAGTTGTCTTCATTTAAAGTAGTGACACTAAATTATCTTACCAGTGTTGATATAACACTCTTGAAATTAGCTAATTATAAATAAAATGCAGCTCATATCTTGTTTTCAATGAGGTGAACGTGAATTTGCATATAGCCTGCTTTTAACAAAACTGAAAGTAAAGAAGTCGGTAAAAACACATGAATGATGTTTTTTTTTTTTTTTTTTTTTGTATCTGTGTAGAGCTGGCCTGTGTAAAGCTGGCCTGGCCTTAAAGGTTTTTCCTTTAAGTTAATACACTATTTGGTTGTTTATCTTTATTTGGATAATTTTGTTTACTTTTCTAAAAACCCTTAATAAGAATTTAATTTGTTTGCTACTTTGGCCGTTTCCTCTCCTGTCCATTCTCAGTGTTGTTTATACCCCTCTGTTTTATTTTACAAACTGGTGTTGTAATTTGAGCTTGTCCTGGGACCTGGAGACGGGAATTCTCTCACTGGCTCCCTGAAACTTTTTGTTACTTTTTGTTGCCCCTAGACCAGAAAGGGGGCGCGTAACAGTATCTGAAGCAACAGTCAATCTACTCGAATCAGTGTTTTATGCTCAGGGTGTTAGGTAATCTCTTTAATGACATACATTTTAACTTGTAAAGTGTCCAAAGTCCTTTCAGCATAACCTTTGTTGCCCATATAAGTACACACACGCACACTCGTTTTGCATTTTTTGCATTCTCAGATAAATATGAGTAAATGCTCAGGTTAAATAAGTCAAAAAAAAAAAAAACAAGCATCACACCAGAGACGTAAAACACATGCCTATGATCATGAGACTGAGGTGTCTTTCAATCAGTGTTTGTTTGTTATTTAACATAGATACTGAAAAACCATAAACCAAAATACAGCACAGAGGGGTTCAGTGAATGTGGTGTTGAATGTGTGTAAGTGCGTGTGTGTGTGTCTGAGATGATGTAATGAAACAGACTCATTAAACTTATTCCTTACCTGATCAGCCCGTCCCGCTCCATTCAGCCTAACTGTACGCAGTCAGGCCATTGTTACTCAAGCCCAGCTCTCTCCCAAGAGTTTGAAGCAACTTACAGATTCAACAATTTCACAGGACTGATAAGTGTTTTTGTTGATGGACACTCTAAATGCAGGAATAAAAACAAATATTATAAATCAACTCAATGTATACTGAAAATTGTAATATATCATGTAAATTTTTCATTTTAGTTCAATTGAGAAATCCATTGATAATTAGATTAAACAACTGTTACAAGTGAAGAATGTCAAAAGAAATCTGCTGATCATGGTTCTTATGAAGAAAACTTAAAGAAATTGAATGTTTTTTTATTTTATTTGCTAACTCACCTTTAATAATGACGATATATGTATGTTTCTTTCACCTCCTCTGAACTGTCATCAAGAGCAGAAGCTCCTTCCACTTCTGAATTTTCATAAAGGACTTGTCATCTGAATTTCAGTTAAACCACACCCACTTTTGGAAAATCCCACCATTAAATCACATGATCCAGTTAAATTACACACCCCTTACGAAACAAAAAAATATTGCAGTATATTGGAAAATATCATGTGATATATTAGGCAATATATTTCAATATATGGGATTTAATATTTATATTTTCCAATATATTGCAATATATGCATAGACTGTATATAAGACCAAAAAAGTCACTATATTTTTACATGTAATAGTTTGTCTTTACATGCTTTAATATACTGCAATATATGTGCTATATATATATATATATATATATATATATATATATATATATATATATATATATATATATATATATATACACATATAGGATATATATGTAGCACATATATATACTGTATATAGCATATGTAGCACACACACACATATATATATATATAAACT
Organism: Gila orcuttii; assembly: GCA_026230005.1. Taxonomy (NCBI): domain Eukaryota; kingdom Metazoa; phylum Chordata; class Actinopteri; order Cypriniformes; family Leuciscidae; genus Gila; species Gila orcuttii. The sequence continues at coordinate 2,790,336 of JAPDVR010000002.1, read as the reverse complement.
GTAGTTTTACAGAATTTTACGGTTTTATTGAGCAGATTTTTCCTTTATATTTATGTAATATTACATATTAATTAATAGATTAGCATTTATATACCTTTTACCGGAATGAAAAGAGAGAAAGAAACATGGTTTATGAAATTGGTCTGTTAATTAAGATAAGTTTATTCACTTTTTTTATTTATTTATTAGGTTCTTTGATTATATAACATTGTACGTCATTGACTGTGTAAAAGAGCCTGGTGAATCAATTTTTGAACCGGTTCGTTTTAATGACCTATCCGAAAGAATTAGTTCCATAATTTCTGCGACTGACCACATCTTGGTCCGCTTGTCAAAGTAGTTCTGCTGCGTTCAGTGTTTTATTACGCATTTTTTCTCATAATATTATAATGTAATATCATATACCGTAATAATACATTATTTCTTTAAGTACGCTGATATTTAAAAGACAGCTATGGAGATTTTAAATATTCAAACTGAAGGAATTCCCGCCTTGGCGCAAGGATACAATCCCTTCTAAGCACACAGTGGTGGGACAGCCACGCGCAACAGGTTACAGGAGCGATGACCTTGGACCTTCATCTTAACCGTCAATCTTGGATGTGAAACGATAATAAGCAGGTAAAATGCATGTTTTTTAATTTCATCATTACCATATGTGAGTTTTACATTTGGACATTTTTTTTTATCGTTTCGAATCGTGTTGACGGTGTTTTTTTAACTTGGGCGCAGGCCAGTAACGTTAATTAAAATCTTGATAATGTTTAAAATGCAGGTCTTGGTTGATGGTACCGTGTTACTTAGTTTTTTCTTCTTCTTTTTGTTTGATTTTAGCCAAGTCCTACTTCAAAGTCATGTAATTTTTAGGATTTCTGTTGCATTTTATTACCAACTATTTTTCCACCTGAGAGAAAACTTATTTGCCAAACAGCCGTCGACGAATAGCACTATTTATTTCGAGGATATAACGTATATATTCCACTTGCCCAGTAATATGTTATTAAGTTAACGTTATATTAGTCGTAGGTGCATGTCGTCAAAGGCCGTATACGGAAAGCCTGTTCACTCCCTATCCGGTTGTTACCCAGCTGGCATTTTAACGTCGAGTCACTGTTGAATCAACGTCAGGTGCCAGTGTTGGATAACCGTTGAATTTTGTTTAGATTTTGCAAATCAGATTGCAAATTGGATTTTGGAACAACGTTATTTTTCTACTGATATATTTCATGGTTTTCATAAAAGTCATGGTTGTAAAAATAATGTTGATTTGACGTAGGCCTACAAATAAACATTTTTTTTATATATTTCTATGTTGAATCCGTAGTGAGTCAACAACACAACTTCAACTATTTGGTGTTCAACGTTGTTTTAACGTTGAAGTAATGTTTTTTCATAAACTGACATTATTTCAACCACATTTAAACGTTTAATGTCAGTCGAATGCCAGCTGGGTAAGTCGTCATGTAACCACTCTCCGATAATACTGTTTCCGGGTCCAAAGGCCGGGTCCTCTCTACCTACCTTCGACTTTCGCTTGTGTTTTTAACCAGTGCTGTGTCCCGTGTTGTTTAAACAGATCAGAGTTAACAACAAAAAAAGTGACATTCAGCTGACATTTTACCACTTTCCCTGTGACGAGAAAGAGGAGAGGAAATGGCTGCAGCTGATAAGGTAAGTTACAAATCTTAAACGAATGAAGAAACTTTGGGCCCTTTGAGAAAAACGCTATGTAGTCTATCGGTTTTGTATGTTGTTTGTTGCTAAAACCCCAAATCTTGCATCATATTTTGGTTGTCAGGCATTGTTATGTGCCGCCTAGTTAAAGGTCCCATATTATGCCCCTTTTCACAAGATGTAAAATAAGTCTCTGATGTCCCCAGAGCGTGTATGTGAAGTTTTAGCTCAAAATACCCAACAGATAATTTTTTTACAGCATGTTTAAATTGTCATTTTTTGGTGCTCAGAAAAACGCGCTGTTTTAGTGTGTGCCCTTTAAATGCAAATGAGCACGGCACAGGGGGCGGAGCTTCAAGAGCTCGCGCTCAGTCTCAGGACAAGTTCATCTCACAGAATGATGATAATAATATCAGAAACTCTCAGTAACGGTGTTCATTTCGACCCGGAGTCGGACAATAATGCCTACAGAGTCAGAGTGCTGTATAGAGATGGAACAGGTATAGTTTAGTAGTTTAATTACGGTTATAACGTATTTGTCATCTGCTTGTATGTATCCACTATTAATAGGGTAGAGTGGGGTAAAACGCCCCCCACCTGTTTTTCCCAAAATAACCACTAGAGGGAGTCAAGATACATTTTTACTGTTGCTATGCACTACGTTGACAACGGGGATACACAAATCTCCATGGAGATGCTGACACCAACGACATATTTTGAGAGAAGAGGATTACATGGTAAGTGCTATAATTTTCAGATATTAGTAAACAAGTGTTTAAGAGAATATTATTCTGCAGAATATCACAATGATGTATAATAGATGAACAGTGAAGTCTGCAGTTTGAGAGCATATGTTATTTATAAGGAATATAATTATATGTTAAAAATTAAACAATTTTAAAAAAAGTCATAGCTTGTGGGGTAAAACGCCCCCTACGCTGAGGGGTAAAACACCCCCTAGGGGGCATATTTTCTCTCTATCATAATTACTGTAATAACATATTTCTGTCTATCAAATCCTTTTGTTTTAAACTTAATGCAGTATAACTAGGTGTTAAAATCAAAATATTTCAACAAAACATGAAAAAATACCTCAGGTTAGCTTGCTAGCACAGTTAGCTCACTGATGGAAGGTGGGTGCCCCAATGATAAAACATAGTGGCTTTTAATGAATTTATTTTTCACTACATAAATATACTAATTTATAAGTTTAATATTTATTTAGGGTTTTCTGTTTGTCTTGGTGATAGTGGTGAACAAATACATCAATTATCAACCCCATATAGGCCTAGTGTAGAAATCTCAACCTCATGTATTTTTTCTCTCTCCTTATAGATGAGGATATATAAGAGAAAAAGTAACCGTGGTGCATATACAGAGCAAGCTCTACAAAATGCCATCAGAGCTATTGAAGAGGGAACTGCTATGAAGGCTGTAGCCCATCAATTTGGAGTCCCCCCAAAGACCTTGAGGCGGCATAGGGATAAAAAAGTTTTGGAGCCTGGATTAAAGTGTTTAGGCCGCAAAGCAGTTTTTACTACATCATTTGAGCTCCAGTTAACTGAGCACATTCAGTCAATGGAGAGGGCATTGTTTGGGCTTTCAACAATGGATGTAAGGAGGCTGGCCTATGACCTGGCAGAGAGGTTAGGCTTGAACCATTGTTTTAATTCAGAGCGCAAGATGGCAGGGAAAGACTGGTTCTATAATTTTCTAAGGAGACAAGGAACCCTGTCTGTCAGGACTCCACAGGCGACAAGCATATCTAGGATGGTGGGGTTCAACAGACCAAAGGTGGACCTGTTCTTCTGTATTCATGAGGACGAACTCCATAGGCTAGGGGAAAACGTTGACCCCACCCGTCTGTGGAATATGGATGAGGTGGGTGTCCAGAATCTACAGAAGCCAAACAAAATTGTTGGTTCAAAGGGGAAGAGGCAGGTGGCAAGAGTCACAAGCGCGGAAAGATGCTTTAATATCACTGCTGCCTGTTCCATGAATGCCGCTGGGCAGTTTGTACCACCACTTTTCATTTTTCCCAGAAAACGAATGAATGAGCGCCTGCTATATGGTGCCCCAGCAGGATCGATTGGTGGAGTGACTGACTCAGGGTGGATGGACAGTACACTGTTTCTCCAGTGGCTGAGACATTTTTGTGACACCATTGGGTGCACTCCTCAGAGGCCTCACATTTTGATTTTGGATGGTCACCACTCGCATAAGACCCTCGAGGCCGTGTTGTTTGCGAGAGAGCGTGGGGTGATAATGATTACCATCCCACCCCACTGCAGCCACAAGATGCAGCCATTAGACCGTACCTTTTTCAAGTCTTTTAAGGCAAAATACAACACAGCTGCAGATAACTTGATGACCTCTCACCCAGGACAATGAATTGATATTTATGCTGTGTGTGGGCTTTTTGATAAAGCCTACTCAGCTTCAGCGTGTGTGGGGAAGGGCCAAAAGGGTTTCAAGGCTTGTGGGATGTGGCCTGTTGACAAGACCGTCTACAAAGATGAAGACTTTGAAGGAGCCAAAGTAACTGAGGAGCCAGATCCAACCCTCGAGGACTGCAGGGAAATTGAGGAGATAAGTGCTGGTAAACAATTACAACTACTATAAGGCTAGTGTCATTGTCATCATCATCATCATCACTAAATTGTGTGTGTGTGTGTTCTCTTGACAGGCCCAAGTGGATCATCTGTGGTCCCCAGCACTAGCACCCACTCCCAACCACAACCCGGGACAAGTCTCCAGAGGCCAGCTGAAAAAGGTAAGAAAAACAATGTATTCTAAAGAGCTTACTATAATTTGCCTTCCAGTCACTTGAAGACACTCCAGCTGGTCATTTAATTTGTATTACAACCTCTATTACTGTTAGGCTACTGTCATTGTCATGGTCATCATCGTCATCATCTTCATCATCACTAAATAGGGTGTGTGTTGTTTTGACAGGCCCCAGTGAGTTTCTGTATTCTAATGTATTTTTTTTATTCCTTTTTAAAGGACCGAGTCAGTCACCCTCCTCGATTCTAGAAGAGCTGTCCCCTAGGCCAAGAATAAAAAAACAAGAGGCCACGAAAGAGGGCATGTGAATCTTCAGCCGTGCTGACCTCCTCGCCATATAAAAAAATGTTGGTGGACAAGATAGCTGCACGAAACAATGGCACATAAAAAAAAGTAAAAGGCAAAAGCGCAGCTGGAGTGAAGAATAAGAAGAAAGAAGATGATACAGAATGCCTCTACTGTGGGGAGTTATTTTCAATTAGTAGGGGGGACTGGATAAGGTGTGAGGGGTGCCAAAAGTGGGCACATGTAGATTGTTCCAATGAGATTCGTGGGGAATTCGTCTGCGAAATTTGCATGGATGAACAGTGAATGACTAATGAATGAATGTTTGTTTGTTTGTTTGTTTATTTATTTATTTATTACAACATATTTGTTTACATGGCTTAGTTATATGTTATATGTATAAATATAAATGTAAAAAAGTTGGCTATTTTGGACATTCCTGAAATAAATATTAATATATATACACATGATGATACATTACTTGCCTTTTACTCTTAGAGATTAAAAACTATAGTCTGCTCATTTTGCTGTTGATCTATGAACCAAACTGGTTGGTAAGAAAGGGGGCATTTTACCCCACTTTGGGGGGCGTTTTACCCCACCGCTGGGGCAAAACGCCCCCTTTGTACAAAAATATTTAAAGTCAAATTTCTAAATATTTACTAAGGCTGAGCAATTTTAATATTTGGTGAATAACTCCTCCCATAGTCATTCAAAACTAGGATGGTAATTCTAGTCACATTTATGTTTTGTTTCACAGTAATGTCACATTTTACCTTAAGGTATGTTTTGTGTTTTCCCCCACTCTACCCTAGCCTACAAGTCTGCTGTTTCGGACCAGGTCCGAATGATGATCAAACATATACTGATGAGATTAATAAAGTTTATTGTACATAACACAAAAGATGAAGTGTCAGTTTTACTTCAGAAACTCACCGTAAGAGCTGAGTAAACAGTAAGATATAAGAAGTGCGCAAGTACATAAACGAATTTCGGTAGAGTTGAGTGAGCATTTTCTTTGAAAACAAAATAATTCCACCTCGTCTTCAGCGGCTGCCTCAGATTTCGGGAGTAAATAGAGAGAGCTATGTGGATTAATACATCCAGCCACACAACACCAACAACGCTGGGAGACATTCTCGTCAGTGCAGCGGCTGTGAACTCGATCAGGGCGGGTCTGTGTTAGAACGGCAGTGTCTGTCAACACTCGTGGGCGGGGCCTGTACTTAGTGACGTCACTAAAACAGCATTCTGAAAACAGGTCGTTGGGAGACACTGCTGATGATTTATGGGGATTAATAAAAAAGGAGTGAGTAGATTTTTATCACTATTGGGTGGTTGTGTACACACACTGCCAACACACATTTATGTCCAAACAGCATGCAAAAGTGAATTTTGCATAATATGGGCCCTTTAAGATGAAACTAGCTAGCCATGGCTAACTAGCTAAGGTTAGCTTTGGACAAGCTGAAGCACGAAGGTGTGTGTACGTAGCAAGAAAAACATTAGGGTTAGAAAAAAATCTGCTAACGTTTCTCATTTCTATAATACATCCAGGACAATTTTTGTAATATAACTTTGATTGTGTCCGTCTAAAAGAAGAATGTCATATATACATATACACCACAGGATGGTGTCAGGGTGAGTAAATCATGGGCTAATTTTAATTTGTAAGTGAACTATCCCTTTAACTGTATTGTACATACATGAATTTCTGCATATTTGCTTGCAGAAATCAGATTAAAAAGTAAAAAAAAAAAGGTGTGGTGTAATGGGTGTAACGTTAATGAGAAACGTTAGCAGCTTATCATACTTTACCTGGTCTAATGTTTTTTCTTGCTATAATAGAGTATTGTTGGAAGGAGTCTGAGATATAAGATCAGAATCATGAGTAATGACCAGGTATGTTTACATATTTGACACTTTTTATGATTGTTCTGTGAATGTACAAGTGAAAGAGCAATGTAAGATCAAACAGGACAACAAGCTGAATAAAAACACAAACTACAGTGTACAATACACACACCTGAAACAAAACATTTGTAGACAATTATTGCCAATGACTGCTTTACTGTTATTGTAGTGCGTTCACATGACAAATAATTTAAGTAATATTTAACTATCTTTTTTTTTTTTTTTTTACAGACGTGAAAACTTCACCCCAAACTCCAACTCAAGGGTGTGCAGTTGGCATTTCCCCAGTGGAAAAGCTGCTCTCATATCAAACCATCCAGTACTGTTAAAAATCTTGGTGTAATCTTTGACTCCTCTCCATCTTTCCACTCTCACATTAATTCTATCACTAAATCAGCATTCTTTCATCTACGTCGCATCGCTCAGCTCCGTCCCTTCATCAGTACCTTTTCATTTCATTTCATTTTTTTTAATTTGGTTTATCATTAACAAATATACAATAACAAATATTCAACTTATCATATACATAACTTTTGATTAAACCAAAGGGTATAGGCTGAAGCTCAAGGCTTATTGACGCCTATCCCTCTCAATTTTTTACAACAGTCAAACAGTGCTCAATTCTCTTCTTACAAACACTTGAAACAACAAAGTCATAGATATTAATTACCCAAAACCTATCTATATGAAAGTATCATCTTGTTTCTTAGGAGCCGTTTAAATCCACTTATTGTTTGTGTCAATTTAAGATCTATATGCAAACAATTCCATAAATTCACTCCTCTTACAGAGATAGTTCTGCATCTAATATTTGTTCGTACCTTCAGTTTTTTAAACAAACATGTTCCTTTTAACTCATACTTAAAATAACGTTTCTCAAACATACTCAAAACTTTATCAGGCAGCATTTTATAGTATACTTTATACATTATCAATATAACCTTGTAATCCACTAAATCATAAAATTTTAGAATGTTTAATTTTAAAAATAAATCGTTAGTATGATCCCTATATTGTGATCTTGTAATAATACGCAAAGCTCTCTTTTGTAAAATAAAAAGTGGTTGGGTGTATGTCTTATACGTATTACCCCAAATCTCTAGACAATACATTAAATATGGAACAAATAATGATGCATATAACATAAATAATGCCTTCTTATTTAACAAATTCCCAATCTTATTTAATATCGCAACTGTCTTTGAGATTTTAGATTTTACATAATCAATATGCTTTTTCCACCCCAATTTACAATCTAATATAACACCCAAAAATTTTATTTCATTTACTCTTTTCTATTTCCTCCACCCCTATTCTTACTTTCACTTCTGTCACACTATTTTTACCCCAAATCATAAACTTTGTTTTACTCATATTCAGTGACAGCCTATTAATATCAAACCATTTCTTAACCCATTCCATCTCCCTTTCCACACCTTTCACAATATCTTTTAACTCTTTCCCGGAATAAAAAAAAATTGGTATCATCCGCAAAAAGAATAGGCTTGAGAACACCTGAGACCCTACAGAGATCATTTAAATATACAATAAACAATTTTGGTCCCAGGACCGAGCCCTGTGGAACCCCACAAAGAATTTTCAGGGGACTTGACATAATTCCATCAACTGAAACAAATTGTGTTCTGTTATTTATATAAGAACAAATCCAAGAATATGCAACCCCTCTGACCCCATACTTAAACAGCTTCTTCAGGAGAATATCGTGATTTATAGTGTCGAATATTTTAGAAAACTGTGGAAGAAGTGATACAGGTCTATAATTTGATAAATCATTTTTATTACCTGCTTTAAACAAAGGTATGACCTTTGCTACCTTCATCTGGTCCGGGAATATTCCCGTCCTAAATGAAACATTACATATGTGTGTCAATGGTTTAATAATTTTCTTCTATGGTTTCTTTCACTAAGGACATATCTATGTTATTGCAATCTTGTGATCTCTTACTTTTATAGTTTAAAACCGTTCCCCTCACTTCAGATTCACTAACCTCACTTAGATACAAACTTTGCAGATTGTTTTCAATTAATTCATCCAATCCATTTTTCTCTTTTGGTTCAACAATATCCCTTGCGAGATTCAGTCCCACATTAACAAAAAAATCATTCAATTCTTCAGCCACATCTTGTTTCTTGTCTCAGACGCTGAAACTGTCATCCATGCATTTGTCACATCACGTCTTGATTAGTGCAATGCACTTTTCATTTGCCTTTCTGCTAGCTCCATTTCCAAATTGCAATACATTCAAAACTCTGCTGCTAGAATACTCACCTATACCAAGCGTTCTGCACATATCACCCCAATTTTTGTGTGGCTTACCGTATTAAATTCAAAATTCTCCTTCTCACTTTTAAATCTCTGCATGGCTTGGCTCCCCCTATCTCTGCAACCTGCTCCACCCCTACACCCCGAATCGCACTTTACGATCCTCTGACTCTAGCCGTCTAGTCGTCCCTCGGCATCGCCTTGCTTCAATGGGGGGCAGATCATTCAGTGTTGTTGCACCCAAAATGTGGAACTCTCTCCCCCGATCAAGTTCAAGGGTGAATGTCATATAGGCCTAGGATGGCTTCAGGGTGAGTAAATGGACATGGGCTAATTTTCATTTTTGGGTGAACTTTACCTTAACCTGTATTGCACATGGATTTCTGCATACTTGCTTGTAGAAATAAGTTAATGGGTGTAATACAATGTTTGTATATAAATACCTGTGTATATATAGTTTTATTTGGTTACTCTTTATTTTAAAGGGGTGGTATAATGCCCTTTTCACAAGATGTAATATGTTTGTGTGTCCCTTTAAATGCAAATGAGCTGTAAAATAAAGTGTTACCTTTATAACTTCTGTGTGTGTGTGTGTGTGCAGCATGAATGGCCTACAAACTTATATGTATAATAAATAAATTAGTTTGAAATGCCAAAATTTCATTTATTTTCAAGTTTAACAGTACTTACATCTGTGAGAGAATGTATGGTAGGAAACAATCTTTATAAAATGTTTCCAGAATGTCAATGTTAACAGCCCATGTAGGGTCTTTGAGCTCTGGCAGAAGGACAAGGTCAAGAGGAGTCCACAAAAGCAGGTGACTTAGCTCCGCTCAGGTGCAGGTTTCCCTGGATCTGATGCCAGTAGTTGTGAGTCCCTGTTCTCTGCTGCCTGCAGGATAGTCTTGGTCACGGACACTTGAATTCAATTGCGCTGTGTTTATAATAATATTTCTTTAGCTAACGTTAACCCGGGGCTGCCAGATCATAATACTAAATTGACTAGCCTAATTTCACTAACGTTAACCCACTAAAACCTGGCTGTCACATATTTACCTTTTCATCTTCGTTTACATCCACAATTAGAGCAGTTCTATACATTTTTTATGTGGACGAGCGGAGCGCTTGGACCCGGAAGATGCTAAACGTCACGCGTGACGTCAGCCTTAACAACCGGATAGACCCCTTTTCAGTTGGTAAACATGATGATGTTTTTTGTGGGCGGAGCTTAGGTGGTTGCAGAACGATTCCTCTGGCCGCTTCACTAACGTTAGTTTGCAAGTTTTGTTAGCTTGTTTTTTAACAATGACTGGAGAAAATCCGATTTTATCTTAATGTGCAAGGCCACTCACTGTCCAGGACCGCGATTGTTATTTGCAAAAGTTAATTTTAACCGACGGAACCAGATTGGCCGACCCATACACGCTCACTCAATGGATGGACGATCTGACAGGATTAACGTTAACGCTAGGCTACCTCCGGTTGAGTAGCCTGACTTCTACACCTATCCGATAGAGAAACAGAGCGTAAAGAGAAACTGAGGGCATATAAATCTTTACATTTACATTTATTCATTTAGCTGACGCTTTTATCCAAAGCGACTTACAATTGCTATATATGTCAGAGGTCGCACGCCTCTGGAGCAACTAGGGGTTAAGTGTCTTGCTCAGGGACACATTGGTGTCTCACAGTGGATTCGAACCCGGGTCTCTCACACCAAAGGCATGTGTCTTATCCACTGCGCCATCACCACCCAACTTCAGATAAATCTTTAGATAACTATATGATGAATGGTCATGTACAAGACTTGTGTGGTACGATCCGCAGTTCTACCTAGCCAGCGCCAAGAAGACGACAATGTAAAGAGTAAAATTGCACCGTAATGTCAATGATTTGAATATTTTCTAGAAATAAAAATTCCAGATACAGCATATTCATATTTCATTGATTCTTGCACCCAACAACACAACAAGATGACATTTAATAATACAAATAATAATTTAGGCTCCTTATTATGAAGCCGAATCTGTGCTGGTTTGTATTGGCCGCCTGCAGTTTTCCCTTTGTTTTGCCTCCAGCTAGCGCCGTGACGTAACTGTGACGTCGGCTCGAAATTGGTCAAGTCCTATTGTACAGAATTTTGGTTGTAGTTCCACCAGAGTTCCACTGGGGGGCGATCGCCCATGAGTGCAAAATGAAAAGGAGTCTATGGAGCTAGACGGCTAAATTTGTCTCTTTCACCCGATTGCCGTTGAGAAATCTCAGATTTGATTGTAGATTTTGCGAGTTCAACATGGGTTATAGGTCGAAAGTTGAATGAACGAGTACTTATGTCCTTTCGATTTCTTACAGGTTGAGCTGTTGTTGCCCATTACACGCTAGCATTCTGCTAATGAACGCTGATTGGTCAGTGAAGGACTGATTACGACCAGAGATACCGCTTGATGGCATCGTTCATCCGAAGCAGGACCAGAATGTGTGTGTGTATTTTCGGCGTGGTCTTTTAAAACAACAAAACAAAAACTCTTCTAGCACGTGTTTTTACCTGTGTCAGCTGTGTTGTCGATGAAAAGAAAGTGCAGAGCGCGAAAGCACCAAAGTGACTGAAGGATTGCCGTAAGGCAGTATCTCTGGTGGAACGATGTGTATGACGTCATTGACATTTTAAAATACTTTTTAAAGCAAACGAGTGACTCTAAAAAATCTAACACCCAGCAATGAGTAATTTCTTTGCATCTCCTTTCGAATACAACATTCAAATTACTAGACAAAAAATTATATCCTGAGGAAAGTGGATTTTTAGGGGTATAGCTCCATAGACCTCCATTCATTCTGCACTCGTCCTGTGAGCGCCCTCATGTGGAGCCAGAGTGGAACTGCAACCAGTTCAGAAGCCGGAAGTTTTCTGAGTGAACGTTCTCCCCGTATTAGACATTCTCTGATGTCGTCTTAAAGCTAAAAATGGCCGGAGTGATGGGTCGGTCATGAACGATTCGTTCAATTTGAGCCAATCTTTCATATGACTCGGGAACACCGGTTTTATGAACGACTCGAGTTTATGGGGGTGTTTTTTTTTTTAATGCTCTGGTTCAAACAGTTGAATGCACTAGTAGTTAGTTAGTTTAGTAGCCATGAAATTAAAAGTGAAAATTATAACTTTTTTACAGAATGTTGCAGTGCTTATTATAAATAAGTTATCCGTGCACAATATTATTGTTTTTATATATATTAATATGCCCTTGTAATCTTTCATCAAAAACGCTAACTCCCCCCACCCCCCCCCAGCAATGCCCAACTTCCTACATTTGGGAATTGTTCCTACATTTCCTACATTGTTTGAATATTTTTAAAGTAAAATTATATTTAATAATTACTAGAAATGTATGTTCTTTGGGCTCAGTTTGTCACTGTGCTATAGATCCCGTCAGGGGCGTCGCTAGGCCTTCAGCCCCCCTAAACTTCTGCCTAGCTCCCCTAAAAATGTGTGATTAATGTAGGCTACACAAATTCGAGTTCGCTTCAGTCTTGTTATAATCAGATTCAGCGCGTTCTTCATCTTCAATACGCAGCGGCGCCGAGCAGAGAGCACGTCAGAAACAGTGTGTGTGTGTGTGTGTGTGTGTGTGTGTTCATCTGAGCCTCATTGGTCTGTCACTGCTCGTCAATGTCAGAATATTTTAGATGACCAATCAAATCAAAGTAGGCGGGCTTTATGTTCACAGACGCTGGGCGCGAATTTTAACAGTGTGACTCGACGCGGTCAAGTGCGAGAAAGATGTAAGTAGCTAAACTTAACATTTTATATTTGATGTTTTTTTAGGTCATAAATGTTAAACGAATGACAAAAAATAATCAGACAAACTAATATAGTTTTGTCTATTTTTGCCATTTTGAGCTGAAAACAGGCCTATGTAACGTGTAATGTAATAATTAGTTTACTGTCATTGTGAGGGGACAAGAAAGATTAACAAAGCCGTTTTCATCATGTTAGGCACAAGATTAAAAATGAATGTGTACATATTGAGAATATAATACAAATTGTAGCCTTTAGTAAATTAAAATAGCTCAGCTTTAGGAGGGGAAGAGAAAGGGATGAAGAGACTGAGAAAAAAAGAAAGAGTGATGGAGATGAGGAGAGAGCAGGTATTGACAAATAATCTACTGCCAACTGACATGGTTTTAAAGCTATTTCTTATCCTTTTTTTTTTTTTGGTCTTAAAAACGTCTTGAAATGCACATCAGATAAATAAAAAATTTGAACCCCCTACCAAGTACCAACCTCAAATTTAGGACCTCTTTGATTATAAAGCCCTGTCTACGGTATGTAAACCCTGTCCCTGTATTAGGCATAATATCAATAATGAATGTGTAGCCTACATATTGTGAATGCAACCTATCAGTTGACCCTATGTTTACTTTCTTCACTGACAGACAAAAATGAAAAGCCTATATCAGTCAAAGCTCAGCTTTAGGAGGGGAAGAGACAGGGCAAGATAAAAACAAAGAGAAAAATAGTGTGATGCTGATGAGGAGAGAAAAATAATCAGCTGCCCACTGACGTGGTTTTAAAGCTGTTATCCAATTTTTTTGGCCTTCAAAACATCTTAAAATGCACATATGTAGATCAGAGAAATCAAAATTTTCTCGGGGAAACCCGAACCCCCCAATCTGCCCTTCCTCACATTTGGGACCACAGTGATTATAAACCCTGCCTTTCCATGGTAATGAAATTGATCGTGAGCATTAGATCCTAAACTAAAGTGTTAACTTTTTTTTATTATAATTTTTTTTTTAAAAAATATCATACCCTCATTGGGGGCTTAGCCCCCCTAAAATGAAAATCCTAGTGACGCCCCTGGATCCCGTATTTTTTCTTATGCATATGTTACAACAGGAAGTTCTCCTTTGAATGCAGAGTACTTTTTGTTATCTGTGGACCAAGTCATAGTTAACAGCCACATCACCATCTTCAGTGATGCGGTCAGGCTGATGTTTGCCTCATACTACTGCTTGAACATTTCATACCCAGCAGACCAAGGAGCAACCCTGGAGTTCTGGCAAAGGTAAAAAAAGCAGCAATGTCAGTCAACAACCTATCACATTCTCTCTCTCTCTCTCTCTCTCTCTCTCTCTCTCTCTCTCTCTCTCTCTCTCTCTCTCTCTCTCTCTCTCTCTCTCTCTCTCTCTCTCACACACACGCAACGTCCTTGCACACTCAGTCTCAATCACTCACACACATCCTCACATACTCACTCTCACCCACATCCTCTCATACGCTCACTCTCTCACACACATCCTAACATACACTCTCACACACATCCTCACATACACTCTCTCACACTCACTCTCACACACATCCTCACTCTCACTCTCTCACACACATCCTCTCTCACACTCACTCACACACATCCTAACATACACTCTCACACACATCCTCACATACACTCTCTCACACTCACTCTCACACATCCTCCCTCACACTCACTCTCACACACACATCCTCTCTCACACTCACTCACACACATCCTCCCTCACACTCACTCTCACACACACATCCTCACACTCACTCTCACACACATCCTCACTCTCACACACACATCCTCTCTCACACTCACTCACACACATCCTCCCTCACACTCACTCTCACACACACATCCTCACACTCACTCTCACACACATCCTCACTCTCACTCTCTCACACACATCCTCTCTCACACTCACTCACACACATCCTCCCTCACACTCACTCTCACACACACATCCTCACACTCACTCTCACACACATCCTCACTCTCACTCACTCACACACATCCTCACTCACACTCACTCACACACATCCTCTCTCACACTCACTCACACCCTCTCTCACACTCACTCTCACACACATCCTCACTCTCACTCTCTCACACACATCCTCACTCTCACTCACTCACACACATCCTCTCTCACACTCACTCTCACACACACATCCTCACACTCACTCTCACACACATCCTCACTCTCACTCTCTCACACACATCCTCACTCTCACTCACTCACACACATCCTCTCTCACACTCACTCTCACACACATCCTCACTCTCACTCTCTCACACACATCCTCACTCTCACTCACTCACACACATCCTCTCTCACACTCACTCTCACACACACATCCTCACACTCACTCTCACACACATCCTCACTCTCACTCTCTCACACACATCCTCACTCTCACTCACTCACACACATCCTCACTCTCACTCTCTCACACACATCCTCACTCTCACTCACTCACACACATCCTCTCTCACACTCACTCACACACATCCTGACATACACTCTCTCACCCAAATCCTCATACGCTCAATCACACAAATCCTCACATACACTCACACACATCCTCTCATACACTCACCCTCTCACACACATCCTCACATACACCCTCTCACACACATCCTCACACTCACTCTCTCACGCATCCTCACACTCACACACACTCTCAACATACACATACACTCACAACATACAGTCTCTCACACACAACACCCTCTCACATGCACATCTTTGTTGCCAATGTTCACTACAAGCATCCCCTGTGCAAATTCCCACTATTCTGCTACTTTTATTGCTAATATATTAAGAGCATATTATACAGTATGAGATTTCTTTTTTTTTATTATTTTTTTTTTTATTCGACAGATGCCTTTTCAAGATAAACCCAGAGAAGGGATCAAAAGTAGAAAAGAGCACATCAAGAAAGCAACTGTCAGTCAGTCCAAAGGTGCTTTCACTGATTAACAAAATTGCGGACTATGAATGGATGGAGTAAGAATTTTGGAAGAGTGACAAAGGAAGAGTGTTTTATTATTTATTTTTCTAATCTATCTGTTGACAAAGTTTTATATTGGTGTATTGTTGTAGTTATGAACTAGAACGAGTTATACTAATGGTTATATTGGTATATTGTTGAATTAAATATTAAAAAGGATGTGTTAGAGCTCAAGAAAATATAGAACATTTTATGTAAAAACTGTATTTTGAATAAAGGAAAACTAATATTAATATCATGGGAGATCTTTTAGTGTTTAATGTTCTATTATTTTAGAATTTAAAATGTTTTCTGGTATGTCTGAGTTTTTGGGGTCACCATTGTGCTGAAGAGTAGAGCCTGTGGTTATGTTGACGATTGGCTGAAGACCATTAAGAGTAGACTATAATTACTATATTTTAATAATAATGACTTTGAACACGATATTAAGTGGTTTAAAGGTTTGCACATATATTGCAGGTTGCATATTTATTAAGTATTCATATATTTTAGATGTTACATGTATATATCTCCATATATGTACATACATTATATGTGCATATTCACATATATGTACACATATATTGTGCATACATTTTACAATATATATGTACATATATTTCCATATAATTGTACATATATTTAAAATATATTCTACCATATATTAAACATACATGTGACACTATATCTTTACATAAGATGTAAAGATATAGTGTCACATGTATGTTTAATATATGGTAGAATATATTTTAAATATATGGAGATATATTAATTATTTCCAGAAACCATAATGTATTCCGATTTATATGAGAAAATGTATTGATAATATATTATATTATCAATACATTTTCTCATATAAATCGGAATACATTATGGTGAATATTTATAAATATAAAATTGCATATATTTTACGATATATAAACACATATATATTCATGTTCAATATATTGCAGTATATGGAAAGCGGCAATTTTTTGTATATTTTGCAATATATTGCAATATATTACATGAATATATAATATATTGTATAATATATGTATCATTAATATATTATTCCATGTATTTCCAATATATAATATATTGGAAAAATAATATATTACAATATATTTCAAGTAATATATTGGTAAATATATTTTCCTTTCGTAAGGGACAGGTGAGCAAATGTCTTAGGTATTTATGAACAGATTGTGTCCCAGTAATCCAGGGGTTTCAAACTGTTTCTAGATCCTCACCAGCACATTTTAAATGTTTTCCTTATTCGACACACTGAGCTCAGGTCACATCTATGAATAATGAGGAGTTCATTCAGCCAGTTTCAATAAGAGAAACATCTTCAAGTTCAGTGTGCTGAGGACGATCCAGTATCAGTGTGGAAACACATGCAGAAGTCAAAGTGTGACGTTAACTTCTCCATAGAAACGACACGCCCACATCGCCGTCCTGTTCAGTGTTTCTCAGATAGTGAGCGAGTCTTCCAGCTTATCTGTTCTCCTACAGCAAGAAACAAACTGAAGGTTTAATATATGACGGGCACCAAAGAGGTATGATTTCATTTTCTCTCTATTCCACTTGAGAAATAAAAATTTCTCTTTTAAACAAAAGTGATTGGGTTTTTTTGCTTGAATTTGCTTGAATATACAGTGCACACAAAATACTCTATATAACTGATTCAATCTCCATTTCTGCTGTATGCTCACAATATTTAAGTCAATGTGTTGCTTGTGAATTAGACTGACAACCAGAGAATCTTAAATTATCACACAAAAAAAAAAAAAAACAGGGGACTATATTACAGAAATCTGTTTGGTAACCATTGCAATTTCGGTTAGGACCTCATTTAGGACAAAAGCTTTGACAGAATGAAATTTCTTAAGTGCATTATCTTATCTAAAATACGGATAGAAACGGGGTATTGCAGAAGCATCCTAACTTGACAAAAAAAACTAAAAATTGTCTGAGCTTTAGGACAACCCCAATGGTGTCCTGACTTCAAAATTATCTGAAAGCCAAATGTAAAAATCACATAACAATAGCCCTGTCTGAGAATAACATAACATGTATTGATGATACAAGATGAAGAACAGAGACTTTTGATGGTGTAAAGACTTGATGGTGGTGCACTTCGACGACAAAATACTAATAAATAATTACAAATAATTATAAATAATCCCATGGAATATAGTGATAGGCGTTGCCCTTTCTACAAAGCTTATCAAAACTTCTCTTTCTGCAACACTTAACCCCCTGGGGTCGGCGGTATCGCGGGCGATACCAGCTCACTTTTTTTCTTATCAGTGCAAAAGAGACTCAAAATACTCTGTTGATTTTGATCTTACATATTTTTGTTATACATCATTCAAAACTGTTAAATGTCTTCTTTTATTTGTGTACACTCATAATAAAAACAAAATGTTGTGTTTTTCGTAAAATAAAGAAAATAAACGATGCTCGTTCTGCCGTCTCTCTCAATGTGAAGTCATTCTGAAACGCGACAGAAAATGATCTGTAACTCAGCGACTGTTTGTCAGACTTGACATGTATGTCTTTACAAAGCTTGGAATCTCTATTTTTAAATTATGTAAATTATATCAAAAGCAAATATTCTCTGTTTAAGTAATCAGTATGAAAGCAACGACATGTATAGTTTCTCAAACGCGTCCTAATTAACTCTAATGTGACCACACCCACGCGCGCAAGAGCGATTGACATGCAAATGATCCACGTGAAGGAGCAGACCTGAAAACGCCCTCGTCACCTCAAAACAAAGAATCAGAGACTTCAGTAGCCTACTCCTCTGCTTTACATCGGGAAGACTGTGTTTGTGCTGTGTTGTGCTGAGCAGCTTGGATTTACATCAGAGGAACACGATTTGAAGACGAGAAAGATTTTTAAGGTAAGACATCCACTCATAATGTTATTGTTATAAACTTGTGCAACCAGTCAAACTGATGCCAGACTAAAATGTATGTTATGAAATGAGATTGGAGTAAAAACATGAAGCCTAATTCTAAATTTATATACAAATACACGACAGGAGGATAATAAAACACAGCATGATATACAAGTATCTTATATGAGTGTTTACTCTAATATGGTGAATATTATAATTGTAATGGCAGTGGCACCTATTTGCGTTTAATTCTTCTGTACCACCTTTTGAAGTCAGTCAAATTGTAACCAGTATTTGAAACACGAGCAAACCACAATCTTCTTTTTAAATGTTTACTTCTAAAACATAAAACAGAAACTGTTACATAGACATGGTGCACGGTCAAAAAACTGTGTTGCTTCCAACGTCTCTAACTTCAAACTAAATACATCCAATCGCTTGCGTTATGACGTAGTGCGATCTGACTGGAAGCTCAAAATAATTAAATATAATCAGATCTAAACATTACTAAATATGCATTTTAAACCAAAAAATAAATAAAATAATTCTTATAAATTTTCATGAAATATTTTCTTATTATTTTTACCAAATTATTATTTCAGATGAACTAATCCCTATGTGGCTCTTACATTACCCGGCCCCTAATTGGTTAGGCTGGAAGACTAAGCAATTATAAACTTAAACACTGAGAGCCAAAAAGTTTCTAAATGTCCATAAATTATCAACTTGTTTCTTCTTTCTTCACTCTTCTGACATCGCCTCCTCCAACAAGCACAGTTTGTTTATAGGCCTTTCCAGAGTGTTGGTCTTGGTCTTTATCTTCACTCTTCGTACTGTTCCATTGGAATCTGGCAACGTTTCAACAACTTTTCCCATGAGCCAGGAGTTCCGTGGGGAAGAACTATCCACTAGTAATACAACATCTCCTGTCATGAAGTTTCTTCTTGGCTTTAGCCATTTCTGGCATTCCTGAAGAAGTGGAAGGTATTCACGCGTCCATCTAGTCCAAAATAAATCCACAAGATATTGAACTTGCTTCCATCTCTTTCTTGTGTACATGTCATTTTTGCTGAAAATCCCTGAAGGCATGTTGGGTTGAGATTTCAACAGCAGTAAATGATTGGGTGTTAAAGGTTCTACATCATTCACATCATCTGAAACAGTTGTAAGCGGCCTACCGTTGATGATGCTTTCGACCTCACACATTATTGTCAGAAGACAATCATCGTTCACTGCATGCTCTTTCAGAAGGGAGTTAAGGATTCTTCGCACAGTCCGAATTTGTCTTTCCCAAATCCCGCCTTGGTGCGAAGCAGCTGGGCTATTGAATATCCACTTTATTCCCTTTGGTTGTAAGGCCTTTTCAATCTTGTCATTATCCAGCCGTTTAATGGCTTCTCTCAATTCTCTTTCAGCGGCCAAAAAATTTGTGCCATTGTCAGAACGCATGATGGTAACTTGACTTGTGCTTTGAAATAATTGCTGGATGTTTAGCGTTTTCTGGCATGGCAGATTTGTTGAGTCTTCCGCCAACCCTTAACGTGCCATCTTGAAGAATCGGATCCAATTTAAACAGCTGACTGCTGCGACTAAGCTGTTTACCTTTCTCCAGTACTTTGATTTCTTCTCCAAACTGCTGTCTTTGACTGAATTTGATTATTTCCGATTCTGCGACAACCAGATCATCCAAAGTAAGTGATTTCTTTTCTGTTGCTTTGAATTTCTTCATTTGTCGTTCTAATTTCGATCTTGCCTTTTCAGTGTCCTTTTCAGTTTCCCTGATCTTTCTTGATACTTCCTTTCTTTCCTCTTTCAGTTTCCACAGATTTTCTTTCACCTTTAAAATCCAAGCCACTGATCTTTTTAGTTTATGCCAGTCTGAGTAATAGCTGATCAGTTTGTCGATTGGTTCAATGTTTTCTTCAACTTTGATCATGTTGACTGTAGCTCTATTCTTGACTTCCGGATCATTTTGAAGGATTTCCTTCCTTCGCACAGGCTGTTCCGACCAATCACATTCATTGTTCAGCAAGAACTCCGGCCCATTGATCCAGGTTCCTCCTTGTGTCAAACTTTTAGCTTTCAGGCCCCTGCTGGCTTGATCTGCAGGATTTTCCGTTGTTCTGACATACTTCCATTGTGATGGCTTGGTTGCTTCTCGGATCAATGAGATTCTGTTCGCAACGAAGGTTTTGAAGCGAGCAGTTTCACTGTCAATATATCTGAGCACAGTAGTACTGTCTGTCCAAAAAATTGATTGTTGCAATGGAACTTGAAGCTCTTGATGTAACATCTTGTCTATTTTGATAGCGACAACTGCTGCGGTCAACTCCAGTCTGGGAATGGTGACCAGTTTGAGTGGAGCCACTCTTGCCTTCCCCATGAGGAATGCACAATGCTTCTCACCCTGGCTATTCTCTAGCAGCAGATAAGACACAGTGCCATATGCAGACTCAGAAGCGTCTGAAAAATGATGTAACTGTGCTGCTGTAGTGCATCCGAAATCTGTAGGCTTCAAACACCTGCTCACATGGAAGGTAGAGAGATGACTAACATCTTCAATCCATCTTTTCCAAACTTCAGCGTGTTTTCCGCCTATGTTCTCGTCCCACCCGTATTGTTCTTTACAAAGATCTTTCAGCAGGAGTTTAGCGGGCAAGATGACTGGAGCCAGAAAGCCAAGGGGGTCGTAGATAGAATTCACGACTGATAAAATGCCTCTTCTGGTCATCGGCTTGACTTGCAGCTTCATACTGTAGGTGAAAGTATCAGTTTCTGTGTCCCACTGTACACCGAGGGTCCTCTCGACTGGCAAAGCGTCATGTCTCAGATCCAGGTCTTTTACTTCGCTGGCTCTATGCACTTCAGGGATTGTCATTAACACCTTCCTGCTATTGCTCATCCACTTTGTTAAAGTGAATCCTCCTCTGGCACACAGGGTACGAAGATCTTTAGCCAAGGTCACTGCATCTTCTTCTTTTGCTACACTCTTCAGACAGTCATCTACGTAGAAGTTGCGCAGAACTGTCTGGACAGCTTCTGGAGATACATCAGCCTTGTGATCTTCAGCAGTTCTTTTTAGTGCATATGAGGCAACACTTGGTGAAGAAGTGGCTCCGAAGAGCTGCACAGTCATTCGGAATTCCTCCATAGGCTCGTTCAACTTGCCGTTGGGCCACCAAAGAAAACGCAGTAGGTCTGCATCACGCTCCAGCACCTTGACCTGATAAAACATCGACTCGATGTCCGCCATTATAGCTACTGGCTCCTCACGAAATCTTAAAAGCACAACAACTAACGTGTTGGTCAAATCAGGTCCTTGAAGCAGTTCGCTATTCAGAGACCTACCCTGAAACGAAGCTGTGCAGTCAAAGACCACCCGCAGCTTTTGTTTCTTCGGGTGATACACCCCATGATGTGGTATGTAAAACAGCCTGTTGTCGTCACGGTTCAGCTGATGAACTGGAACTTAGACAGCGTAACCTTTTTCAATGATAGTCTCCATGAAGCTCTTGTACTCTTCAAAAAATTCTGGATTCTTCTTGAACTTTCTAAGCAAACTGGCTATGCGCTGTTCCGCCACACAACGGTTATTTGGCATTTGGAGCTTCTCATTCCTTAGTGGCAGTCCAATGCTGTAATGCCCGTTCTCAAAAATTGCGGTTTTCTGCACAGACTGCAAAAACTGTTTGTCTTCACAAGACATCTCCTCTCGGTCATCGTAATTTCGCTCTGGAAAATCAGTGTTATACTGTTGGACCAGCAGCTTCTCAATCTCCATCACAGAAACTCTGTTTACTGAAAAAGTAGGCATTTTATTCATAGCATCATTCAGTTCCTTTCTTACAGGCCCATTCACAACCCAGCCAATGGCAGTCTTCACAGCATAAGGGCCTCCATCCTCAGCATTAATAACATGCCATGGTTCCATTGCTCTTGAACAGTTAGCTCCAATAAGCAGGCCTACATCAGCTTCTATCTCTGGCAAGTGTACTTCATTGAGATAAGGCCACTTCTGGATATCTGACCTTTTAGGTATGTTCTCGACGTGAACAGGTATGTTGCTATGAGTAAACACCTTAGGTAAGTCAATGAACTTGGTGTCTTCCAGCCCACACACTTCCAGGTCTGATATGATGAAACTGTTCATGAGCTTCTGTTCTTCAGGTTTGTCTTGACCCATGGTGCTAAGAAGTATTCGTGTCGGTTTCCCTTTAATGTTTAGTTTCCTTTGCAGGTCTTCTGTGCAGAACGTTGCTGTGCTTCCCGGGTCCAGAAAGGCGTATGTTTCAACACACTTGTCACTCTTTTTCGATTTTATCTTCACCGGTACTATTGACAGCACACATTCTGCTTCTCCAGCCCCCGTGAGGCTACAGGACTCTTGCAAAATAGAAACTTGAGCACAAGATACTTCACTTCCATGACGACCATCTTTCTTTTCAGGTGAGACAGAACCTTCTTCTTTTATTATGTGCAGAATGTCTGGATGCTTTAAAGCACATTCTTTACACTCAATTCTTCTTTTGCAGAATTTGCTAAGATGACCCGGAACTAAGCATCCAAAACACAAGCCTTTTAGTTTTAAGAAATCCACACGCTCCTTATGTGGTTGGTGTTTGATTTTGCTGCATGAGGCAAGGGTATGTGATTGCTGGCAGTACAAACATGGCTTCTCAAAGGCACTCACAGTTTTAATTGAATTTGTTGGCTTAACATGCGTTTCTTGAGGCCCTTTGCTTTCGGTGAAAACATTTGTTGCGAAACTGCTGCCACGAACCTCTCTTTTTCCATGATGCTTTTCTTTTTGGTCAATCTTTCCACTTGAGATTGGGCGGCTGTCTGAGATATTTCCAAAGAGGGGATCCAGCGCTATTCTAGCTTGGCGGTCTATGTAACTCACCAAATCAGCAAACTTTGCTCTTCTGCCTCTTCGCTCTTTTATGTCATAAGCTTCAGCACGCCAGCGTTCCTTCAGTTTGTACGGTAGCTTAGACACCACTGTCCGTAAGTTGGTTGGGTTATCCATCTCCTCTAAGAATTCGATGTCTTCCATAGTATTGCGACATCCAATCAAAAACATTGCATAAGCGCTCAATGCTTTCCCATCATCAGACTTCACTTGAGGCCATTTGAGTGCTTTGTCAATGTACGCGCTGGCAATCCGTAATTCATCCCCATAGTGCTTATGAAGTTGTCGCTTCGCTTCGCAGTAGCCTTTGTTAGGCGTCATATGAGCACAGCTGCGAACAAGCTCTTGAGGTTCACCGGCCGTAAATTGTTCCAAGAAGTACAACTTGTCTTGATCATTGCTGGTTTTCTGATCTATTGCGTGCTCAAACGCCCTCATGAAAGATTTGTATTGTAGCGCATCACCCTTAAACACAGGAATGTCCTTTGTTGGTAGATGCGACAGCTGCTGTTGTTTTACAAGTAGCTCAGTGATTACATTCTGTTTTTGCATAACCGTTAGTATGTCATCACCTCTGTTAGGTTGAGCATTAGGCATATTGAAGACCGGTTGAGATTGTTGTTGTATTCGGGAGTGTTGTGTTTGTGGTTGAACATGAGTGTTCGTATTAGCTTGTTGTGGAAGCATAATACTTTCCTTCACGTGTCCACCTCGTGGCTTTTGCACTGCCGCGCAGCTACTTAAACCATCTTCAGATCTTTCATATTCTTTAAGCACCCTTAATTTTGCTTTACTCTCGGCTAACGCAGTTTCCAGCTCTAACTCTTCTTTTTCAGCTTTGATTCTAGCTGCTTCAAACTCAAGCTGTTGCATTTTCTTTAGCACTGCAGCACGTTCGAGCAGGGCTGCATGTTCCGCTTCCTGTCTAGCTCTTGCTGACGACACTCGTGACACAGCTGAGGTGCGACTTACTTTTGATCCACGTGAGCTGGCATATGTGACATCACTGACCCCTACTTGTGAAACACTGTCATTTGGTTTAACAGTTTCTTGCAGATAATCAACCACATTTTCTTCTTGAAGCACCTTTTCCACTGACAGTATGGGTTCATGCTCAGCTGCAATCCAATTTTTTGTAGTTTTCATAAATCCTCTAATTACTGCCATTTTAGGTTCAAACCAGATCTCTTGATCAGCTCTTTTTTCATCTTCAGTCAAAAGATTTGCAACTTCGTTGTTGAGACGGTTAAACTCATTTAGTGACGTTGCAAAATCATTTTCCATCATATTTTTCACCCTCGGTAAATTTTGAACATCACTCATCATTGTTTCTAACTCTTTTCTTTTGCTTTTCAGAGTTCCTAATGTTCTTCTTCTCAGTGCAATGCACCTCTGCAATCTCTCTTCTAATGCCTTCTCTGTCAGCTTATGTGACCTTCCCTGTTCCATTGTATCCTCGATACATCTATGTTCATCTTCCTCAGCCATCTTAGAAATAACAGAGTTAATGCTCTAGTTGTATGCAAACGTTTCTAGCACTTTCTTCAAAGGTAGGCTACTTTTTTTTTTTAATAAACCGAGTGCAAAACAACTTCTTAAAGATCGCTATAACTCCACATTGACTGAATCAGAGCTTGCTATAAGCATACGTTTTGCAGGGAGAAATTGACCTACTCTTTTTCTCTTCCAAACTCACTCATATATCTTCGTGCGTCCGCCCGTCTCACATCTTTGGAAGAAAAAAGTACCCACTTCAGCACGCAGCGTCACTTCTCTGTTAACAGACAGGCCAACGAGGAAAGCCCGACAAACGGAGAAACTGCCGCCTGATGTCGGTCCGTCACGGGTTTCTGTCGCTGACTGGCCCAATCCTTTGGCTTGATTGCGTTGCTCAAGTCCTATCCGCTTCCTCATCCAACAACAAGCTAGACACGTCTCCCTCGTTATCCAGCTTCGCTTCGTATTAGCGAGTTTTTTGACTAATGTAATGGCAGTGGCACCTATTTGCGTTTAATTCTTCTGTACCACCTTTTGAAGTCAGTCAAATTGTAACCAGTATTTGAAACACGAGCAAACCACGATCTTCTTTTTAAATGTTTACTTCTAAAACATAAAACAGAAACTGTTACATAGACATGGTGCACGGTCAAAAAACTGTGTTGCTTCCAACGTCTCTAACTTCAAACTAAATACATCCAATCGCTTGCGTTATGACGTAGTGCGATCTGACTGGAAGCTCAAAATAATTAAATATAATCAGATCTAAACATTACTAAATATGCATTTTAAACCAAAAAATAAATAAAATAATTCTTATAAATTTTCATGAAATATTTTCTTATTATTTTTACCAAATTATTATTTCAGATGAACTAATCCCTATGTGGCTCTTACAATAATGTTTAGAAAATGTTTACTGTTAAATACTGTGTTTGTGGGTATCTGCTCAAACGTAGATATGAATATGTGGTAACAATAATGTTTCATAGTTTGCAGCGGCTCGATCGCTTCAGTAAATGTTCTCTACACGCGCTGTGAGTTTCAGTCAGTCGCGCTGTGCGTTTGTAAAGCAAAACACGCCAAACAATAGGCTTCATGTTTTTACTCCAATCTCATTTCATAACGTCATAATGAATGGAAACATTTGAAGTAACATATGATCCATATATTTTTCTCTAGTGTAGTGTTTCTGAAGTGTTCATTTTTAACGAGTTATAGGCCGCCTGGTATAGGCTATTGTTATTGTTATTTTATGTAGCCCTACACATAAAATGAACACCAGGTTGGTTGTGCCTTATAGGTAGCCTAGAAATCTAGACGCACCCTAGCGGCAGCAAAAATTATTTCGCAGCAAGTGTAGTCTAGCAACTCTCCGTTGACTTTCGAGCTGGAAAAAACAAAAACTGGTCAGGCCAATCAGATCGTGTATGGAGTTGGCGGGCGGGCTTAACGTAATGACGACAGAGTTGCGACGGTTCACTGCTACTTGAAAACAAAGAATGGCTGCTGCTGCTGGCGAACAGCGGTCTTTCGATTCGGCTTTGGCCGCGACTCTGGAGGATTTGAAGTTAAAGTTTTCTTTGAAACAAGAACAAAGAACGGCTTTGCTCAGACTCTGACTACGTCACCTTCTTCGTTGCTCTGGTTGGTTGTAGCGCTGAAAGACAACCGTTTATCCCGCCCCTCGGAATGAGACATGCCAATGGAGAGTTCCCAGACCTAACATCTTGATGTAGGTCTGGTATGCCAGGCTACCTTATAGGCATATTTATGTGTAGCCTACACGTATATCCTACAAGGCACAACCAACCTGGTGTTGATGTATGTGTGTGTGTGTATTTTGTACATTTTAAATCGCAATTTTAACCAGAAAAATCTAAAATGTATTCCCAAAATCGTGCCGCCTATAGTTTATCTTGATATCAGCATGTTCACAGTTGTTTCTTTTTTTTTTTTTTACAGGGAC
The DNA here is from genome assembly GCA_026230005.1 of Gila orcuttii. Classification (NCBI taxonomy): domain Eukaryota; kingdom Metazoa; phylum Chordata; class Actinopteri; order Cypriniformes; family Leuciscidae; genus Gila; species Gila orcuttii. Next base: position 2,763,334 of record JAPDVR010000002.1, on the reverse strand, counting down.
CAGATGCCACTGATGAGTCCTGCTGACTTCAACATTCACACGAGTCTGTACATGAACATGGTAAAATGAAAAATCAAACACCTTGGATACAACAGGTATGTAGGCCTACTATGTTTCAGGAATGGCACAAAGGTGTGTGACTGTCCAAGTCTCTGTCTTTAGATCAGTGTGTTTACTAATGTGCTAATTTGTCATTTGTTGTGTATCTTTGGATTATGTTGTGTTATAAATAAATCCAAACAATCTAAAAGTCATTCTTTTTAAAATTTCTCCTCATTCCTTGTGCAAGGCTCCTCATAATGATAGGGCCTGATAGCCCCTAATAGGGCCATTAGGGGAGGGTCTTTGTCTTTCTCAGGTGTGAAAAACTATATATTAATGGGTGGTTTACACCTCCTCGTATAAAGCTTTCTTAAACAAAACGTGTCTTACAAATTTTAAATCAATATATTGTCTTATCTGAATGAGTAGTCAGGATGATTTTCACATAGTTTTGAAGCAAATATTCTAGGCCATGTGATACAATTTTCAAAAGTCTTTTGAAGAAATAATCAGTATGGGTTTTATGACCTTATTTCAGTGACATTTGTTTTTTGTTTTTTCACAAACCACGCATAAACGTCATTATCTCAAAACTAAAAACTTTTACATACATGCTGCTGACATATTACTTTAGTTTGTGCTGAATACAGTGTAATAAGACTTTAGCCATGAAAATGTCACAAGTAACAGAAATAAGCACAAATGTCAGAGCATGTCAGAACACTCCCAGGATCCAGAAAACACCTCAGACCCCAGAGGGTTAATTAAAAGCACACCTATTTTGTTTCTCCATTTTAATCTCTAGCGTTTACTTCACAACTGACTGACTGCTTGGTAACAGACCTGAGAGTTGATTACCGAATTCGATGGAGCGGTTTAAGATTTCCTAACAATATGCTGACGTAGTAAAGTTGCTGTACCTCTTCTCTTTCCAATTGGTGATATTTTAAACAAGATTATGGAACAAAAAGAAAATGATCACTTGAACAGGTAGTAAGAGATGCTAAATGAGGCAGACAAACCATAATAATAATACATGAATGATTACTGCCTTCTCTTGTTAAGCCGATTGTTTTTTTATATTGTAATGTAAATATTTTAAAGAATTTTTAGGAATGTCTATAGGCTAAAATAATTTTAACACAATATTTCAGTATTATTTGGGAAGTCTGTGTGTAATAAGCAGGATAAAGTCACTCACTGTCTCATTATGTAGACTTGAATGTAAAGTCAACGGCCTGACATGAGGCAGAATATCCCTGTCAGGGTTTATTTTGCAAACTGTCCTTGTGCAGTGAATCAAATCCAAAACATTCAATGACCAACAACAGATCAATACAGGATAAAGCAAATAATTAATTGAAGGATCTGAGGATTCTTAATAGCGTGTTACTTCAAGAGAGCAACCATACATCTGTTGTGTTTTCTTTAATATATGATTTGATTTTATAATCATTATGATAATTTATGTAGTTGTAATTTGATTTGTACCATACATATTATTCATATTATCCATATTATTCATTTGTCATTTTTATACTTTATATAACATATTTCCTTTCAATTGTTGTTTAATCTTATGATTGCGTGGTTTTAAGGGATGTTTGTCTTCAAGAGTGAGAGATAAACTGTCTCCATTTCAAGGTTTTTAATGTCACAGGATGATGTTGAAGTCTTAGGCAGCTGGTAAACATTTGTGAAATTTGGCACACTGATAGAGGACAGTCTAAACATTAAGCACAGCAGTTTTGGAGTCTCTAACTCAATCTCACAAGTGCCAACAAAGTTGGTAACGCTTCATTTTACAGTCCTGTTTCCCATGTACATACTATGTACTTATTATAGTAATTACAATAACTAGGTACTAACCCTGAACCTACCCCTAAACCTAACCTAAACCCATGTACTTACCTTATATTACCCAGTACTTTCTAGGTAAGTACACTGTAAGTACTGTACTGTAAAATGAAGCATTTCCACAAAGTTTAACTCATGTTTATGAAAATAACTTTAGAACCGTAAGGGCTAAAAAAAAAAATGACATTTTTTGAACTCCTTATAGACTGTTCACAAATATCAAACCAGATAATCTTCAGAAAAACAAAACAAAAAAACTTACAGGCTAATAGAGGAGTTTATAGAATAGAATATAGAATAGAATAGAGTTGAGTACCAGACAAGACTAGCTTTTAACAGGTTTTACTGGTTTCGAACACCAGACGAAACAGATCTTTTTTGACAGGATTCAAATCTGATGTTTCTGACATGGAAATCTATCCGATCTAACAAAATGCTTAGCAATGCAGTGAAATATAAATAAGCTGTAAATGGAGACTATAAGATATATGTCTAAATGCTCCACTTCTGTGTACAATGTAAAAAAGGCAAATTATTTTTTTATCTGTTTTCAATTGAAATATAGTTCAATTGCTGTCCTTAATTCACTGTTTAAATACTGGTCAAATGTTTGCAATTCAAGTATAGCTTTATTACATATACACAGTATATACACTATATATACACTATATACACACACATTTAAAGAAAGCATATTTCTATGAAACTCTTATCTTGTATTTTAATAGATGCCTATATATTCCAGGTACAGGACCATGATGGAAACATTAAATGAATTAGCCAAGCTGAGAGACTCAGGGTTTGGCCGACCCTGGCCCAGACACGGACTCAGTCTCCTCTACTGGTTTGCCAATGACTGTGTTTCTTTTGGCAATGACAATGTCATGCTCTCTGAATGTGACCCAGCCAAAGGAGATTTCGGTTTTCACTATTTTGAGAACAGATATGATGAATATGGGGATAAACTTCTCCCAGACATAGATTTCCCTTACTATGTGGTTGGAAATCTAAATTCACCAGGAGCTGAAGAACTTCCTGAATACGTCTCAGAAAACAACTCTACTGACCAGCACTACAGCAACACAGACCGCATCATTGTCAGTCTCTACGATGAGGAGGAGTTTCATAGAGTTTATGTAACTCAACACCACGACCGCTCAAACTACGATCCAAACGCCACTTACCGGATCTCCAGAGGCCTTCTCATGATCATCAGGAGGATGTGTTTAGATACGTTTCTGGAGAAGATGGATTATAATACATATATAGAGCTTTTCTTACCAACACCTGTCTTCAATTACAGACCTCCAACTACAAACACAGTCAGACCAAATTTCACCGTGGTCACTCAATCATCCAGTGATTCAGATGACAGTGAGCCTCCTGAAACACAGAGAAATTACACCAAAACACAGATAGATGAGGACAAGAAGACAGGTTATTACACATACATACAGCCCATCTTACCAACACCTGTCGTCAATTACAGGCCTCAAACTACAAGTACAGTTAGTCCAGAATTCACTGCAACTCCTCCATCATCCAGTGATCCAGCACACAAACAGCCTCCTGCAGCACAGAACAATTACATCAAAATCCAGATAAATGACAACGAGAAGACAGGTTATTACACATACATACGGCCTGTCTTACCAACACCTGTCGTCAATTACAAGCCTCAAACTACAAACAAAGTCAGTCCAGAATTCACTATATCATCCAGTGATCCAGCACACAATAAGCCTCCTGCAACACAGAACATCAACACCAAAATCCAAATAGATGATGACACGTCTTCACAAAACAACTCAGACAATTTACCCAAGAAGAAGGGATTTTTCGAAAGATTCTGCACCATACTTTAAAACGGACTATCATGTCCAGCTGCACTCAAATGCTCCTGGGAAATACATACGATTCTTTACCACAGAATGTGCATTGCCGTGATTTTGGTTGAACTCACTGGACAATTTCATATTTCCCTTGCCTACACAGACGAAAAAAAAGAAAAAAAAAACTAACATTTTATCATACATTTTTATCAAGACTGATGGGAGATTTGAATTAGATCTCCTCAGAACAGCTGATTTTTTTGTGAGCTTTAATCACCATTCTTTTTTCACCATATAAAAAGAAATGTGTGAAAACTCAACATTCACAAACTGATGATTAATCATTTTCTTCCTGGTTTTGGAGGCTCTGTGTGATCACTGGTACTCAAGGCAGAAGAAATAACTTTTGGCAATAGCTGAAGCACCCCCTGGAAATATGTGAACATTAATTTATTAATTGATTGATACAATCGACACCACCAATGCTTTAATTTTCACTTCACTTTAAAAACTTTAACCAAGAAACTGCAATTTAACCTTCACAATGTCCTATTGCTGCAACATATACGGAGGAATACAAATCACAATTAAACATTAAGTTCAAGCTTTTGTCTGTTCATCTGCCAACAATGGTAGTGATGGGTCGAAGAGCTGAAGACCCAGCTAAGCAATGAAGTCATTGTTTTCTGTTTCGGCTTCTGGAAAGGGATGTGGCGATTCATTGAGTGCTCTATATTTCTTTTATACTGAACTGGAGCTGACACTTGTTACAGTGGTCAGCCGGTGACGTCTGGAGTGAGAGAAAGAAAAAAGCCAGCTAACTTTCAAGGTCCGTTCACATATGTTACACTTTGCTGAACAGAAACACACACATAATGTCACTTTAACATTGCATTTATTTCAGTGGTTCAGTGACAGTGAAGTTAGGCATCATGTGAAACTTCAAGAGCTCCTGAAGTCTGACATCAAATACATGGTTCTGGTGAACCTAAACCAAAGCACTGTTTTGATGATAATAACAATAAATTACGTTTATACAGTGAAAAATGGTTGTTCACGAATTAACTCAACAACTACCTCTCATGTACACCGCTCCTGTCCTGCACAGGTAACAACGACGGATTAAACCATGTAAACCAATAAATGTTAAGGGATTTATTAACAATACCATCTTATAGTCTGTAGCGAAGCTGATGTTATTCATTAAATGCAAAATAAAAAAAACAGAGCTGACTACCACCTCGTAAAGACCAAATTTGAGTGCATTAAAAGAGCCGCTTCAGACAATTAATTTAGGCGTGTAAAACACCACTTCAGCTCGTGACCCGAGAATATGAATAACTGAATGTAAACAGCCCTCAAAATTAACCTCAATCTTTTATATAACGCTGTAATTTAAATATATTTTAGACCTGTTACAATCAGACAGGTTAAGACCTGAGAATAAAGCTTTTAGCTCTTATTTGTTTACCTGACAGACATGAGAATGACAAAATGTTCCCTCTAGTGGCGCATGCAACGCGCCCGTTAAAGGGACAGTTCACCTAAAATTAACATTCTGTCATCATTCACTCAGCCTCATGTCGTTTCAAACCTGTATGACTTATGATACACTATAGTGCCAAAAGTATTGGGACACCCCTCCAAATCATTGAATTCAGGTGTTCCAATCAATGAAAGCGTAAGCGTAGTTCTACCAGAAAGACTCCATTGCACGTCACTAATTTATAATTCCACGCTACCAATCACAGCTCGACATTGAATATAAAAGACTGATCCTACCGTTCCATGTTGTTGCCTGCAGGTGTCGTAGCAAAGTTTTCGATGTCAATTACGCTTCCATTCAGTTCGCAGAAACAACGCTGGCGTTCACTTACTCGCGTTTCGATACCAAACATAACAACACAAGTCACATCGTTGATTTTGATCTCAGCAACTTTTGAGATGCGCAAGTGCGACAAACTTGTGTAAGAAACAAGAGTGTGGCAGCTTTTAATCACATGAGAGTCGATCTCCACTCAGTGTTTTTCAAAAAGTTCCCCTTTTACTATGATTAAACTTCATTCAGGTAAGTATATTAACTTGCTACTCTACTGTTCCCTTCAAGCGGTGAAGTTCAAATGTGGTGATGTGGTAGCTTTAAAATAACTGCCGATACTGCAGTCTGCAACGCAACATAGGCTACTGCAACACTTTAAACAGTAAGTTAAACAGTGGGCCGAATAGCTCATTGAAATGGTAACGTTAAGTGTATGCAAAGATTCACGTAACTGCATTGTCGATCCCACGCACTCACGGCCAGTTGCAAAACACTATCAACTGGGTTGCTGAATAGAATTAAATCAAGCTTAAGAGTAACTTTGTTATTAAATCGCATATGTATATGCCATATATTACAGCTTGCGCTCCTCATCTGCTCACTCACCATTGTGAGAGACGAGACGAATTGCCTTCCATCTTAAAGGAGCAGTACTTATTAAGGCTATTCAACTTGTTTTACGCCCTTCTCTGAATTTGTTATTGTTTCGGTAATGCATTTATGGAGATGTTTTTTCAATCACTTCCGACTTATACCTAGACGATCTCTTATTCAATCATAAACCAACAGCAATTAATAGTTCAAATATATATATATATATATTAAAAAAAATATATATATATATATATATATATATAGCACCATGTTTTAACAGCGTGCATGGCTCATGCATCCAAGAAAAAGCGTTTCTAACCGTGTTTTACAGGTTTATGCGATCAGGGGAATTCGCATCTGTTTCAAAACATTTTAATTTGGCTCGTGGCTTGTCTATTTCCGATTTACGTCTTTCTCCCACCTTTTAAATGTATTTAAGTTTTCGAAAACAGATTCTTCTGGAGTCTCCGGCGTTATTACTATATCTAAAGTCTATAATTCCTATTGCCCTTATACCTCTATGGTCATATCTCAAAGCATGACCACACTTCAATACTCCCTTTTTTCATATAACCGAACGGTCTTCCAATGACAAAGCACTGGTTTTGATGTAGCTTCCTCCTTAATTCTCTGGTCTTTCTCCACATATATACACTGGGCATTCCTTTCGTATCGGAGCCACAACAACAGTAGCCGAATGCGGCGTTCCCGACTCCCCTATCCAAATGCTTGGCAGATGGTCGTCCACAGCATACAAGACCTACATCAGATCCGACACGTATGTTCTACTAAATGCTCAACAAGCCCTCTCAACCGACATTCGAGGTAAATTTCTTCGCTAGCTACTGGTGGTGGTTAATAATCCATACATCTATCATACGTCCGCTTTTCGCTGCTAATCTGTTTAGTTACACGCAGTCAATCGTGGCTTTCTTTATTTTCGTTCTTTACCATCAACTCATCCCATAATTGATTAATGAAGAATAGCTTTGAAAATACCATAATAACAACGCTCCAAGGTTATTCGTATCCTTGCTTGCTTATGTCTATCGTGACTTTCGTTTCTGATTGCTGCAATATTTTTAAGCCTATCACAGCTTCTGAAATTCTACGATTACTGCCATTTTATGACCAATCTTGGGCTATTTCATTAATGTTATCGAAGCTTTCGACTTGATTTCGTTCTCGACGCATGAATTCTACCTATCGAGGCATAACTTGTGTGAGCTCTCACGATTGTAATCCAATGCCAAATATTTCATGGCCGATCGCGGGCTTCGTTCATAAATGCATATCGTAGCTTTCCTGGTTGAATCATCTTAACGTTATATCTCTGCCTATCGTGGCTCCTCGGAAAAGTCTCCCTGGCTTCAGCCTTTATCATAATAAATATAAGGTCAATCATGGACCTATTTTATGAATACTGGTATCGTTTCATGGCTAAATGTAGCCTATTACATTAATGCTATCGAAGCTTTCGACTAATCTCAGTTCTCATGCATGAACTCAGCCAATCGAGGCTTCAGCCTATCTAGGCTTCACTATTAAACAAGCTTTCATGATTGTACTCTAAGCCAAATATTTCATGGTCGATCGCGGCCTTCGTTCATAAACGCATGTCGTAGCTTTCCTGATTGTAATCATCTTAATGTCATATCTATGCCTATCGTGGCTCCTCTGAAAAGTCGCCCTGGCTTCAGCTTTCTATCATTATATATGTAAGGTCAATCATGGATCTATTTTACGATCACTGGTAATGTTTCATTGCTAAACGAAGCCTATTACATAAATGCTATCGAAGCCTTCGACTAATCTCAGTTCTGATGCATGAACCCGGCCCTATCGACAGGGGTGCACATAACTGGTACGCAGGTACGCATGCGCCACAAAAATCAAGAATGCGTAATGCCACTTTTGTTACTACGCGCCTTTGCGTACTTAAAGGGTAACTGTCGCCAAAATGCAACCTAGGGTCTTTTTGTTAATCTACCTTTTGAATTGCCTTTTGAATGGGAGAGCTAGGGGCACGTATATGATAGCATCAAAAATCGCTATTTTTAAAACACTAAGGCGGCTCGAAACAACGTGAAACTTTGCTCAAAGTATCACCAGGGGCTCTACACATGAACTCGATCATTGAGAACATTGTTTGTGGACACAGAGTTTACTAAAAAGAAAGATTTTGATCAACTCACTAGCTGTGTCCGCTGGCATTTTGTCAGTCAAAAATAGTCGATCTCCGAATGCGAATGAACTGACTCTGAATTTTAGTATTGTTTCTTATACGACGATGCTTTTTCAAATATAAGGTCTATATTGTTTTTCACTTACGACAAAACAACAAATTATCCGTTAATGTACATTGAACTAAGCTTTAGGAGCTTTCCATCTTTACTCTCCTCCCTGTTAAGTTGCATTCGGAGATCGACTATTTTTAACTGACAAATCGCATACCGGCTGAAAGAACGCGATGGAAACTAAACAATCAAATTACACTTCAAATAATTTTTTTTCCAAAGATGTTTTCTGTATTTTAGATAGTTTTTTTCACGCTGATGTAAATTTAAGTGCTCGTTTAAAAAAAAAAAAAAAGTTTGGTCTTTAATTAGTTATAAGCTATAAAAACGGAATGTGACGTCATGATTGACAGCTGTGATTGACAGCTTCTACACTGATGAGGAGGACAGTGAGGAAGAATGCACTTATTAACACCACGATACATGGGGTGAGTACCAAACATTTACATTTACATTTACATTTATGCATTTGGCAGACGCTTTTATCCAAAGCGACTTACATTGCATTCAAGGTACACATTTTACTTTTTGACAGTTCTTGCTTTCCCTGGGAATCGAACCCATGACCTTGGCGTTGCTAGCGCCAACGCTCTACTATTTGAGCTACAGGAAGGCCTCCCAAACACCATCTCCTGGTACTCACCCGAGTAACTCACTGAAAAAGTTATGTGCACCCCTGCCTATCGAGGCATCGGCCTATCGAGGCATCGCTATCAAACAAGCTTTCATGATTGGAACCCTAAAGACAAATATTTCATGGCCGATCGCGGCCTTTGTTCATAAATGCATATCGTAGCTTTCCTGGTTGTAATCATCTTAATGTCATATCTCTGCCTATCATGGCTCCTCGGTAAAGTCTCCCTGGCTTCAGCCTTTATCATTATAAATATAAAGTCAATCATGGACCTATTTTTCGATTACTGGTATTGTTTCATGGCTAAACGTAGCCTATTACATTAATGCTATCGAGGCTTTCGACTAATCTCGATCTGATGCATGAACTCAGCCTATCGAGGCATCAGCCTATCGAGGCATCATTATTGAACAAGCTTTCATGATTGTACTCTAAGCCAACTTTTTCATGGCTGATCGCAGCCTTCGTTCATAAACTCAAATCGTAGCTTTCCCGATTGTAATCATCTCAATGTCTTATCTCTGCCTCTCGTGCCTCCTCGGAAAGTCGACCTGGCAACTGCCCTCATCATTTATAAAATATACGGTCAATCACGGACCTATTTTACAATCACTGTGATCGTTTCATGGCTATACGTAGCCTATTACATTTATGCTATCGAGCTTTCAACTAATCTCGGTTCCGATACATGAACTCAGCCTACCGAGACATCACAATTGACCGAGCTTTCATGACTGTACGCTAAAGCCAAATATTTTGCGCATATCATAGCTTCCCTGATAGCAGTTATGCCAATGTGTCATCTCTGCCTTTTGTGGCTCCTCGGGAAGTCGCCTGGCGACAGCCTCATTATTTATAAATGTAAGGTCAATTACAGACCTATTTTTAAAGAAAGACGAGGGCTGGTGCATATGCTATTTAACTTTGCTTTTATTTATTTTCTCCCTATATTCATACCCAGGATGTATGCATCTTAAAATCTCAGCCTATCGAGGCTTCATTTAAAATCTCCATCTCAAGTTTTGGGGGCAGACGTGGCTTCTGTTCATATTCAGAAGATGAGAAGCTCAGCTCACATATAGTGACATTCCCAATTTCGATCTTTTAAAGCTTCTAATCAATTATCTTTATCTCAGTATATCTCGTAGGTTTAATCTTTCACATACAGCCTATCGAGGTATCAGCCTATTGAGGCATCAGCCTATCGAGGCATTAGCCAATCGTGGCTTATTTCATAAACACATATTACATTTAATCTCGGTTCTGACGTATGGACTAAGCCTATCGAGGCATCAGCCTATCGAGGCATTAGCCTACCGTGGCCTTAGACAATCGTGTCTTATTTCATAAACGCATATTACATTTATTCTCGGTTCTGTCGCATGAACTAAGCCTATCGAGGCATCAGCCTATCGAGGCTTAATGAACAGTTTTAATGATTACTTTAAAGCCTACTATCATGGGCAGTTGAGGCTTTCGTATGTATGTATCTTAATAACTCAGCCTATCAAGGCTTCGTTAAAATTCCCATTTCAAGTTTTGCGGCCAGACGCAGCTTAATTCACGTTTAAAAAATAAGCTCTGCCCATATAGAGTGACATTCCTACTCTCGATCTTGCTGAAGTCTCTTATAAGTTATCTTATCTCAGAACATATTGTAGTTTTAATCTTTTACGCTCAGTACCTGACTTTAAGATAAGCAATTAAAAGTCGTCTTATTGTCTTCCCTATTTATTAATCCTACTGTATGCCTTTCAGAATCCTCATAGGTATGTATGGAATTCATCACATTTTCCTTACTTTTTGGGGGTAGGCTCCGCCCCTGCCTCTAACATCAGGCAGGACCTACAAGCTAACCTTCAGACCCTGACGGAGGACGAGGCCTACGCCAAAGAACTCAGAGACGGAGCTTGTCGAGCATCTACCTTTATTTTTGTCTGTAAACTCCTTTCACAAAATAAATTCTATTTATTTGAGAATCCTGCTGAGTCTTTATGGTAGAAATGAAAGTGTAAGCGTAGTTCTACCAGAAAGACTCCATTGCACGTCACTAATTTATAATTCCACACTACCAATCACAGCTCGACATTGAATATAAAAGACTGATCCTACCGTTCCATGTTGTTGCCCGCAGGTGTCGTAGCAAAGTTTTCCCCCATCCTCCCCACCACCACCAGAATGGCTCCCGTCCACTCGTCGGGGGGTAGGCTCCGCCCCTGCCTCTAACATCAGGCAGGACCTACAAGCTAACCTTCAGACCCTGACGGAGGACGAGGCCTACGCCAAAGAACTCAGAGACGGAGCTTGTCGAGCATCTACCTTTATTTTTGTCTGTAAACTCCTTTCACAAAATAAATTCTATTTATTTGAGAATTCAAGAGTCTTTATGGTAGAACTGCCATGGCCACAGTGTATAAAATCAAGCACCTAGGCATCAAGACGCTTCTACAAACATTTGTGAAAGAATGGGTCGCTCTCAGGAGCTCAGTGAACTCAAGCGTGGTACTGCGATAGGTTGCCACCTGTGCAATAACTCCATTCGGGTAAAGTGTGGGATGCAGTGGTGTAAAGCGTGGGATGCAGTGGTGTGGTGTAAAGCGTGGGATGCAGTGGTGTGGTGTAAAGTGTGGGATGCAGTGGTGTAAAGTGTGGGATGCAGTGGTGTGGTGTAAAGCGTGGGATGCAATGGTGTAAAGTGTGGGATGCAGTGGTGTAAAGCGTGGGATGCAGTGGTGTGGTGTAAAGTGTGGAATGCAGTGGTGTAAAGCGTGGGGTGCAGTGGTGTAAAGTGTGGGATGCAGTGGTGTAAAGTGTGGGATGCAATGGTGTAAAGCGTGGGATGCAATGGTGTAAAGCGTGGGATGCAGTGGTGTAAAGTGTGGGATGCAGTGGTGTGGTGTAAAGCGTGGGATGCAGTGGTGTAAAGCGTGGAATGCAGTGGTGTAAAGCGCATGATGCAGTGGTGTAAAGCGCGGGATGCAGTGGGGTAAAGTGTGGGATGCAGTGGTGTAAAGCGTAGGATGCAGTGGTGTAAAGCGTGGGATGCAGTGGTGTAAAGCGTGGGATGCAGTGGTGTAAAGCGTGGGATGCAGTGGTGTAAAGCGTGGAATGCAGTGGTGTAAAGTGTGGGATGCAGTGGTGTGGTGTAAAGTGTGGGATGCAGTGGTGTAAAGCGTGCGATGCAGTGGTGTAAAGCGTGCGATGCAGTGGAGTAAAGCGTGGGATGCAGTGGTGTGGTGTAAAGCGTGGGATGCAGTGGTGTAAAGCGTGGAATGCAGTGGTGTAAAGCGTGGAATGCAGTGGTGTAAAGCATGGGATGCAGTGGTGTGGTGTAAAGCGTGGGATGCAGTGGTGTAAAGCGTGGAATGCAGTGGTGTAAAGCGTGGGATGCAGTGGTGTAAAGTGTGGGATGCAGTGGTGTGGTGTACTTTGATGCAGCTGCTCGGCCATGGAAACCCATTCCATGAAGCTCTCTTTGCACTGTTCTTCAGCTAATCTGAAGGCCACACGAAGTTCGGAAGTCTTCTGCGCACTGTGCGCCTCAGCATGCGCTGACCCCGTTCTGTGATTTTACATGGCCTACCACTTCGCGGCTGAGTTGCTGTTGTTCCCGATTGCTTCCAAAATGCTTCCACTTTGTTATAATACCACTAACAGTTGACCATGGAATATTAAGTAGTGACGAAATTTCACGAATGGAGTTATTGCACAGGTGTCAACCTATCGTTATTGCAAAGCGTGGGATGCAGTGGTGTAAAGCGTGGGATGCAGTGGTGTGGTGTAAAGCGTGGGATGCAGTGGTGTAAAGTGTGGGATGCAGTGGTGTAAAGTGTGGGATGAAGTGGTGTAAAGCGTGGGGTGCAGTGGTGTAAAGTGTGCGATGCAGTGGTGTGGTGTAAAGCGTGGGATGCAGTGGTGTAAAGCGTGGAATGCAGTGGTGTAAAGCGTGGAATGCAGTGGTGTAAAGTGTGGGATGCAGTGGTGTGGTGTAAAGCGTGGGATGCAGTGGTGTAAAGCGTGGAATGCAGTGGTGTAAAGCGCGGGATGCAGTGGTGTAAAGCGCGGGATGCAGTGGTGTAAAGTGTGGGATGCAGTGGTGTAAAGCGTGGGATGCAGTGGTGTAAAGCGTGGGATGCAGTGGTGTAAAGCGTGGGATGCAGTGGTGTAAAGCGTGGGATGCAGTGGGGTAAAGCGTGGGATGCAGTGGTGTAAAGTGTGGGATGCAGTGGTGTAAAGCGTGGGATGCAGTGGTGTAAAGCGTGGGATGCAGTGGTGTAAAGCGTGGGATGCAGTGGTGTAAAGCGTGGGATGCAGTGGTGTAAAGCGTGGGATGCAGTGATGTAAAGTGTGGGATGCAGTGGTGTAAAGTGTGGGATGCAGTGGTGTAAAGCAGTGGTTCTCAACTCCAGTCCACGGGACCCGCTGCTCTGCACATTTTGTATGTCTCTCTTATCTGACACACTCAGTTCAGATCATAGAGTCTCTCCTAACGAGCTGATGATCTGAATCAGGTGTGTTAAATAAGGAGACATACAAAATGTGCAGAGCAGTGGGTCCCGAGGACTGAAGTTGAGAACCACTGGTGTAAAGTGTGGGATGCAGTGGGGTAAAGTGTGGGATGCAGTGGTGTAAAGTGTGGGATGCAGTGGTGTAAAGTGTGGGATGCAGTGGGGTAAAGTGTGGGATGCAGTGGTGTAAAGTGTGGGATGCAGTGGTGTAAAGTGTGGGATGCAGTGGTGTAAAGTGTGGGATCCACTGGACTCTAGAGCAGTGTAGACGTGTTCTCTGGAGTGACGAATCACGCTTTATCTGGCAAATCGATGGACGAGTCTGGGTTTGGCGGTTGCCAGGAGAACAGTACTTGTCTGACAGCATTGTGCCAAGTGTAATGTTTGGTGGAGGGGGGGATCATGGGAGCTGATGATCTGAATCAGGTGTGTTAAATAAGGAGACATAAAAAATGTGCAGAGCAGTGGGTCCCGAGGACTGGAGTTGAGAACCACTGGTGTAAAGTGTGGGATGCAGTGGGGTAAAGTGTGGGATGCAGTGGTGTAAAGCGTGGGATGCAGTGGTGTAAAGTGTGGGATCCACTGGACTCTAGAGCAGTGTAGTTCTCTGGAGTGACGAATCACGCTTTGTCTGGCAAATTGATGGACGAGTCTGGGTTTGGCGGTTGCCAGGAGAACAGTACTTGTCTGACAGCATTGTGCCAAGTGTAATGTTTGGTGGAGGGGGGATTATGGTGTGGGGTTGTTTTTCAGGGGTTGGATTTGGCCTCTTAGTTCCAGTGAAAGGAACTCTTAATGCTTCAGCATACCAAGACATTTTGGACAATTTCATGCTCCCAACTTTGTGGGATGGCCCCTTCCTCAAACTGGACAAAGCACAAAGCAAGGTCCATAAAGACATGGATGAGGGAGTTTGGTGTGGAGGAACTTGAAGCTAGGCCTTCTCGTCCAACATCACAAACGCGCTTCTAGAAGAATGGTCAAAAATTCCCATAAACACATTCCTAACCCTTGTGGAAAGCTTTCCCAGAAGAGTTGAAGCTGTTATAGCTGCAAAGGATGGGCCAAATCCTTATTAAACCCTATTGATTAAGAATGGGTTAAAGAGTTTGGGTTAATGGGTTAATGTCATTAAAGTTCATGTGCATGTAAAGACAGACGTCCCAAAACTTTTGGCAATATAATGTATTTTGACATCGCCACCAGGACAATTGTGAGAACAATATTTATACATTAGCTCTACTTCAAATCTACCTCTAATCATGAGTAACATCAGACTTTTAGCCAGTTAGTTCATACACTTTTACTCCAAAAATTAAAACATTTCCAAAGCATTTGAGAAAAATGACAGGCACAAACAACACAACTTATACTCTGGTCTGTAATACTGTACAAACAGTGAAATGATGATAGACTAAATATCTACACTACAGGAACGCTGCTTAGAAATCAAATTCAACTGTTGTATGATATATGGTTAATGTCAGATTTTGTCTTTAAATCAAAATTTGTATAATGATACTATCATATACCACATGGTATGAATGATGAAAGCAACTGAAGATATAAAGCCTTTTTGACAGACCAAACATGAAAAGACACTAGGATGATTCAGGAGCAGTTTGTTCTTTAGCGTGTTTCTTCTGGTGGGTCTGAAAACCCCCTAAATAAGCGAATCTCTCGTCGCAGATGGAGCAGCGGTAAGGCTTCTCTCCTGTATGAACTCGCTCATGAGTCTTCAGGACGTCTGATCGAGCAAAAGTCTTGTCACACTGAGAACACTTGAACGGTCTTTCTCCTGTATGAATCCGCTGGTGATTTTTTAAGGTACCACACTTACTAAAACTCTTCCCACAAACGCCACAGTGATACGGTCTTTCTCCAGTGTGAACCCTCTGATGATTTCTAAAATGAGCCGGACTAAAGAAGCTCTTCCCGCAGTAGGAGCACAGGTACAGTTTCTCTCCGGTGTGAGTCCTCTCATGGCAAATCAAAGGAGGTTTTTGACGGAAGCGTTTATAACAGTATTCACACTGATACGGTTTCTCCTCAGAGTGTATTTTCTGGTGTGACTTTAGACAGCTTGAGTTTGTGAAGGTTTTCCCACATTCGCTGCACTGGTACGGCCTCTCGTTGGTGTGAACGCGCACATGCTTCTTCAAATGGGATCCATGGTTGTAACTCTTCTCGCAGTGAGGGCACTTGTACGGCCTTTCACCCGTGTGGATTCGCTTGTGAGCATCAAGATTCCCTTTGGTGCTGAAATACTTGTTGCACTCGCTGCAGTGAAAAAGCTTATCGCCCGTGTGGATTTGCTTATGAGCATCAAGACGTTCTTTGGTGCTGAAATACTTCTGGCATTCACTGCAGGGGAAATTTTTGCTGTGTGTCTTTACATGAGCTATTAGACCACAAGAATTGAAAAAATCCTTCCCGCACTGTTCACAGTGAAACTCTTTCTTCTTGTGCTCTTTTGAATGAAGTCTCTTCTCTTTTGAGGTAGGAAAGCTGATGTCACATATCCTGCAGGTGAAGTCTTTCGGTTCTGTGTGTGTTCTCTCATGTCTCGCTAAATTTCCCTGTGAGCTCAATGTTTTCCTGCAGGTTACGCAGGAGAAACTCTTGACCTTCAGCTGCTCTTTTGATGTTGAGACTGTTTCTCCATCAGAGGATGAACCAGTGTTCTCATCTGAAAAGAACAAAAGGGTAATAAAATGTCTAACTTTAAAATGTACTCAAATAGAATTAGTGAATGATTCACTTGTCATATAAAAAAATGATCAGTTACATAAAAGTACGATCCCCCTTAAACTTTAGACGAGAGCGTGGTATATGTAGGAGAAATTTATCAGTGGATCGGAGAGTCCAAGAAGATTTTGGTAGCTAAGAAGTTCGGACAGATGATACACCAATTAACCTTTAAAGGGAACATATCATGAAAATCTGACTTTTTCCGTGTTTAAGTGCTATAATCGAGTCCCCGGTGCTTCTACCAACCCAGAAAACATGAAAAGTGACAACCCAGTAACTTTGTTTTGGTAAGCCTTTCTCTGCAATCATGTTAAAAAATATATAGGAAGAGGATCTTATAATATTCGTAATAATAATACCAAATCTGCACGTTTCCACCCACAGCGCCGCCATTTCGGACACGACAACATTGTAACCAGTTCTAACGCAATGGCAAAAGTTTGAGCAAAGCATGCAAACTGTTCTGTCGTTGCTGCAAAAACAAGCACTGAACACTATCTGAACAAAATCTGTCTTATAAAGACCACAGGAAACTGTGACAACTTGTGTATAAGTTAAACATGATGGTATAAGCAAGGTGATAAGATGAATCAATGTAACTCCACAACAATTACATAAATGCATCCACTAACCATTCGGAAATGTCCATGTGCGTCTAAAAGTAAAACTCTTCCTGAGTCTCTCCGTAAGGCTGCACTAGATACTGGTTATTCTGGGATTCTGGATGAGTGAGATTGGCCTGTTTTGTTATTGCTGGAGTTTCTGAAGCTTGTGTAAAGACTCCGCCCTCTTCTGAACAGAGGCGGAGCAGCAGCTCATTTGCATTTAAAGGGACACACACAAAAACGGCACGATCTTGCTCACACCCAAAAAGGGGAAAATTTGACAAGCTATAATAAATGATCTGGTATTTTGAGCTGAAATTTCACAGACACATTCTGGGGACATCATAGATTTATATTAAATCTTGTGAAAAGGGGCATAATATGTCACCTTTAAAAACAAATAACAAATATTATATTTCCTCAAATTAAGGGGAAACACTGAAAGAAACTGCCGTTCTGTCAGTTCCGCCTGAAGCAAAACGCTGTAACGTACAGGTAAGAAAGCTGTTTTCATTTTTACCATAATGTGGTTTAAAGAGTAGACGAAGTATGATAACACTGTCAGTGATAAACCTACTCTTAAATAACTGTTCTGTTTATAGACCTCTGTCGATTCGACTGTCCGTGGTCGAGGATACAAAAATGCGTAAGTAAATGTAATTTTCACGAAACCCCTGGAACTGTCAAAAGTCTTTGCTGACAAATGAATGTGAATTTCTCGGTCCAGGTAACACGCTGAATGAGCAAACAGTGCTCATTTACATATATTATCAACATTGTAACAATACAAAGCAGGTTGAAAACCGGCAAAGTTAAACTTTGAGAAGTGAAGCCTGATTAAGAGACACAGCCGCTGTCCAAGGATCTATTTATAATGCCAATACACTGGAGCCAATAGTATCCAGCGCCTCTCTAAAGAGCCGGGGGGAATAACATCAGCAGAAGAGGTGGTAGGCTTAAGGCCCGTTCACACCAAGGACGATAACGATAAAGATATAGTTCTAAAAATCTTTCTCAATATTAAAGAATAGCAGAGTTCACACCACAGCTATAACGATATAGAGAAACGATATCGTTGGGATCATTTTCGTAACGATTTTTTTCCAGCTGTTGATCGATAAAACACTGAAAGCCAATCAGAATCCACTCGAATTTAAGGACTCGCGCATTTAAAATTGCAGATGAAATTGTGGAGAAGTTAATCACCGAGGTCCACAAAAATCCACCACTGTTTGACAAGTCAAGCCCCTTTTCAAGAAAATGGATAAGAAAAACAATCGTTCATAAATAGCTCGTTTCGAAAAAATTGTCTTGCTTCCTTTGAAGTCGCTGTGAATGTTGTTTTTATTCCACTATATTGACTATGTCAGCTAAAATCACTGTTAGATTATTATATCGATTACACTAGCGTCACTCGAAACATAGCATGCTGTGGACATCTGCTGGTTAAAGCCTGTAAATGCAACAAGAACAGCAGAAACATGTTCAATGATGTTGTACACACTTTGAAACCGCAACACGCAAGCTTAGAATAAACAGACCGCTATCGTTCGTTGGTGTGGACGCAAATACCTAGTTATTATTATAGTTATCGTTCTTGGTGTGAACGGGCGTTTATTCTTTTGGACTATATCCACAAGCTCAGAGAAGGATATTGGTTCAAACTAATCAATCAAAGCAGAGCAAAAATCTAGGAATACTATGCAGGTGTACCATCCAGAAGTGGTAAGAGGAGAGAAAACTGTATTTATCATGTTAAACAGAACATTGGGATTTCATTATTATCATCGTAATTAGATTTTTTTTTCTCACTCAAATCGATCAGCCTTACTATCGTTCCCTATTATCTGCTGTCAAACCTGATCAGGAGGAGCATCAGAGACCAACAGCCAATACTACAGAGTCTCTGCTGAATGACCAATGATTAACATTCAAGTGTCATGAAAAACAACAAAAGATCATGAAAGAAACACACCTGCAGGAATAAACTCATCATCATCCTCATTATTCTGATCCTCCTCCTCTTCATCCTCCTCCTCATGGCTCTGTTGTTGTTCCTCTGCTGTGGTTTCTTCTCCTCGTCTCTCTATCAGGTTCCTGCAATCCTCCAGTTTAACAGAGCACATCTTCATCTGCTGTTCTCCAGCGTTACAGTCAGAGGTTTGATCAGCGGATCCATGATCCTGAGCGTCAGTATAACACAGTAAAGTGAGGCTGAGCTCTGAGTCCTGTGTGACTCTGGATCTCCAGACTGAATCCTGAGCTTCTGTCCCATCAGTCACACACACTGAAACCTTCTCCAGATCCTGACAAACACATCATAGATCAACTCAAATAAACAACCTGTTGATATTAGCCTCATTACTCAGCAATTATCTCTAGTGGTTATATTGGTGACTTGTTTGCATAATTTGCTGCTGGCTTAACTTGAGATGTGCATACGAAGTGAGAAGCTAACAAAACTTTGGTTTGATTGAGCTGAAGGATGAAATGATGAGCTGCTCAAACCTCTCTGTTGGGTTTGTCTCCTCTTTCTCTCAGCTTTGCCTCCAGTGACGCCACCTCTTTCTTCAGCTGACAGATTTCAGTGATGAAATCCTCAATATCCAGCATGGACAGATCCGTTCCTACTGATTTACAGCAGATCACATCCATCTGCGCTCTCATGGTCAACATCTGAAGACAAACACATTATCATTATTACAAGACACATTTATAATAGACTCAAAATTTGCATTTGATTAGGTGTTTCTTAAACTATTGAAACAATGGTTTTCACCATACTTTTACTCTATTTTCTTCAAATATAACAACGTTACCTCATTTCATCTCAAAAACAGTTTTTCTTTATCATTTTCACACAAAAAATACTTAAAGTGATTGGTCAAAAATTTTATAATAATGACAGTATAGCTGTTGTTGACAACAAACTTTCTTTAATTTAATGTAAACTGGTAAAGTTCATTGCTGTCATATGACCACGATAATGTTGTTTAAAGTCGTCATAAGAGTTTTACCACCATTTACCTTTACAATTGCTTTTTATGGAGTTTGATTGTTCCAGACAACTTTAATACCACCTTTACAAAACAAAAACGTTTAATCTAACTTAGTTTTAAAAGGTTAACTTTAGAGACGAACAAAAGAGCCCAATATATATAATATATTATATATATATATATATATATATATATATATATATATATATATATATATATATATATATATATATATAATATAATATAGCAAGACATTTGCTTTCAAACAGGAATACTAATAAATAAGACATACCTTCAGCTGCTGATCTTTCTCAGATTTCTGCTCGTTTCTCCTTGAACTGTAAATCGTTTAAACTGTAGAGTACTAAACATCATCAAGCACACAATAATGTAAAATCACATAATTGATGTAAAACACGATAAACACACACGAGATGAATATGTTTACCAACAGAACTACACTCGCGGGTTGTTCGCGGTTTCACACACAGAAACTTATGACGCACTTCCGCCTCCTGCTGGACTGGAGCTCGATTTATGGTCACTTGTTTTTCAGGACTCCGAATGTAATGTATCTTTATTGTCCCAAAAAGGTGGCATCCATTTAATAATTTTAATAAATATAATAATTTACACTCAATATATTATTATTGCCTCTATTCGCACTAGGTATAAATAGCATCTAACTACTATTTATACTTATTGCAAAGAAAATAGCTACTTCTAGTTTTACATAGTTTAGATAGAATCTGTTCCAATTGTCACTTAGTGCAAAGTGAGCGCTGCCATTATTTACCCATTTTGTGATCACAAAGTCCTTTACAGAAAATTTGTAATACTATTTGCTAAAAATCACACTATGCAACAATGTTCTTGTTCCGTATTAAAAATTGCTGTAAACAATTAAGCTTTATTTTCTGACTATGTTAAAAGAGAAGAGACATCAATATGCATTAATGCTGATATAATATTAGGCTTCACTAGCTTATACTCTGTAACAGTCAGTGGGATTTACACCATCTATCCAGCACGAATGTGACTTTAGATCATCAAACACACATCAGAACATACATTATGAATCATATATTCTATATAAACCCATCACAGGTGTTTCAGAGGAGAATGGACGGCAGTGTGAATTTCTATCGGCCGTGGAAACAGTACAAGAGAGGATTCGGGAATGTGGAGAGCGAATACTGGCTGGGTAAGATCTCACAGTGTGTGTCCGTTTGTGTGGATGATCATGTGTTTGGTTGAACATGTTCTTCGTGTGTGTGTGTGTGTGTGTGTGTGTGTGTGTGTGTGTGTGTGTGTGTGTGTGTGTGTGTGTGTGTGTGTGTGTGTGTGTGTGTGTGTGTGTGAACAGGGCTGGAGAACATGTATCAGCTGACACGTAACAGGAAGTACATGCTGAGAGTGGATCTGGAGGACTTTGAAGGAAGGAAGGGTTTTGCTCTGTACTCGTCCTTCTCTGTGGATTGTGAATGTGTCGGATATAGACTACAAGTGTCAGGGTTCACTGATGGAGGAGCAGGTAGGACACTTTCATTCAGATAAAAAAAAATCCCTATCAGTTGAGTAAATGTGCACCTGATGTCCTCAATGATGCTCTTCTTCTCTACAGGAGACTCTCTGTCCTTACATAATGGACAGAATTTCTCCACCTTTGATAAAGACCAAGACATCCATGATGAGAACTGTGCTAAACAGTTTCTCGGGGCATTTTGGTACAACGGCTGTTACCACGCAAACCCCAACGGTGTGTATTTATTGGGAGAAGATGACACACATTACGCCATTGGAAATGTTTGGGTCTCCTGGAAGAATAATCTCGCTGTCGGTATGAAATCCATCAGCATGAAGATCAAACGTGTGTCTTAGACATTTGAAGAAACATTACAGAGTTTCTCAGAAAGAAAATAAATTAAGGTCAAAGACTTTCCTTTTCTCCATTAACTGTAAATTAACTTAATAAATCATGTAAGAATATAGTAGTGGCTGATGTTTTGTGCACTCGCATCAATTATTCTCTTCTTTGTTTTGGGTCACTTTAAATTTACAACTGAAAAGAATCAACAATAAATTTCAATAAACTCATGCAATGAACATGTGTCAATGTAGATTTGTTTATGTGTTTGTTTGTGTGTGTGTATTCCAGCTGCACAATTTAGCAATTAAGGTGCTTATTTAGAAATCACACAATAATGCACAAGGATATGAAAAATGCGTAATTTGTAAATGAATAATTGTCGGATCCAAAACAACAATTCAAAGGCGCTATGATCGACACAGACTCAAAAATGTAAGTTTTCCCGGATCATACAATGAAGTAACGAAATGGTGCACAACTTAAAGAGCATCATTCACAAGTTTCATTCACTGAAGCCTAGTGTATTATTCTGTCACGTCTATAGCTACGCTGATACCAAATATCATTCAGTTGCTCTGTAATACTCTCTCCCACCGACGGTGTCATTGCCTCTTTCATTACAACAACTTCTGATCTAACTCTCGTTGGCCGTGTCTCCCGCTATCCTGATTAGTATTAGAGTTGTCCAGACGTACAGTTCCATCATCTAGGCATCTCTTTTGATCAGAAACACCATCAGCTTTACACACAGATATGAAAAATGAAAATGTACTCTCTCTTTTTTTTTACATTTTGCCAATATTAACATATTTTTATTAGAATTCATGAGGTATATACACTCTCTCCAAACTTTCTGCTGCTCACTATGCGCAAAACTACAAGCAGTAAGCAAGGCCGGAGTGGGGCCGGAGTGGGGCCACTTTTCAGCCGGGAGTTTCAGGCCTAAGACCGGCCCACTTTTTACATGGTGGTGGAAATTGGATGAATAAAAGCAACTGTTCAGCTCTTACTATTGTGTAGTTATTATTAATACCATGGTTCAACAAATAATGTAAAGGTTAAATAATAATTCACTTAAGCTGAGAAGTTAACAAAAAAATATTCCACTATTCCACAAGGATAGGTTGATAAATTAACAAAAGCATACAGCTCTTTCTTACATTAAATAACTTTAATTCATATGGTTTACTCTGGTATCCTCTCTACCTGTCCCTGTAGTCATGGCCTCCTCATTATCAGCGGGGGACTGGCTTATCTGCTGCTCAGAAGCTACAAAACAATAATTAAGAGGTCATTTTACTGCATTCACAGATCAAGCTTGAGTTTTGTTATCAATATTTGCATAAAATTTGCAAAGTCTATGAATTGCCATATATTGGGTGATACAAAAAGGCTAATATTTTAATTCAATTTAATATTTAGCTTGTGAATAGGTTGACAACGCTACAATGCTATTAGCCGAATAATTACGTTTTTTTAATTACGTTGCTAATGCTAATCATTACTAGGCCTATCTCTATTTACCTGTTGCCACTTGTGTTTGTCCTCTTGAAAATAAATCTTTCAGCTTGGCACATTTGGCCGCATCGTCCTCCAATGCCTTTCTTGTTTTTAACCTGGCTTTTTCAGCCCCTCCTGGCCTCTTCCTCCCATCCATCCTCCCTGACGCGTACCGTTACGATAGGGCCGCCCCAGCTATTAGTAACGCTAGCCTACCTGAGAAAACGTAAAAATGTAAAAAAAAAAAAATTAAAAAAACCTCGGCCGGCCCAAAAGTGAAGCGGCCAACCGGGAATTCTCCCGATTACCCACTCCGGGCCTGGCAGTAAGCACCAACCAATGAGAATGATTTTAAACTTGATTGGTCAAATATATTTGTTGAGTGCCAATAGCAAAACATAACCTCCAAATACATCTGCATAAACCTGCGCTCGCTCGGTCTCTCTCACATGCACGCACTGTCACCAAGTAATGCACTTGTTAATGCCGGATCATTTAAAAAAAAATGCCGTAATGCAAAAAAACAAAATCTGACATTTTCCAGAACAGGATCCGGCTCAAATTAAGCACTGGATATGGAGTAAATGAATGTTCCCTTATCTTATATGTTGAATTTCAGAGGAATTCTGGAAGTGTGCTGCAAACTCTTTCTGAAAGCACACCTCAAACTGTCACTGACCAACAATTTAAATGCTGAGCAGCGAGTTTAAAAGTTTTAATTTTAAGCCTTGCCAACAGAATGAAAGCCTCTTAACAAAGATTTCATCATTTTATTAGTTAAATGGCCCTGGGATTAAAAATTGCTTGTTTTAATGGGTTTCAATGGGGGCATTTTTGTCCAAAAGGTGCCGAGAGAAAGTATTTTTTTTACCTAGTGAAAAATAGATTTTTTTAAAGGAAATGGCGGTGAAATAGTAAAATTACAATAAAAATACACACCTGTTCCACATTTTATGAGCATTAACACAGGCAAAGTGATCAAAAAAATAAAACTGAAAAAGACAAAAATGTCCATAAGGATGCACAAGGGTTAATATTTCATATTTGTATTTTAATTGAATAGACACAAAACACCCTGTAGGGGACCTAAGGTCACTTTTAAACAAAAAACCAAGCTGCATCCTTTTTTAAATTTCATCTTTCATTCCGAAATAGAATAATGAACGAACGAAAAAGTACATGGAATTGTAGGCTCGTGATCGATCGGCCCAAAGTCCGGCATCGACCAGCACAGAAGGTCTCTGCATGTTACTGTCTTTTCTCATGGCAAAGAATTTTTATTAAATTCAATACATTTTCTCATATGTATTAACTCGTTATTTCAACTGACTCCATAAATGAAAAAGGTTTTATGATATCTGTACATCATTAAATTTGAGCGAATGTTTTACTATTCTTTTAAACTCTTGAATGAAAATAATGTCAAAGTCAATTAGAATAATCAAATGTAATAATTTATTATGTCAGGTAAATGTATTTTGCCAATTTCATAATCAGTTTAAAGATAATCAATACAATAACATGAAATGCTCTGGAATAAAGAAAAAAGATGCCAACCTGACATTAGGAAATACATGAAGCTGAGAGTTTCAGAGGGGGGAGGGGGTTGGGTTGGAATTGCATAACCATTTTTTTAGAGTGCCGTACCCCTCTTCCACTTAGACTGCAGTCACACCTTTTCGATTAAAGGACAATATTTGCCCCCTTTGATCAATTTTTCCATTTTATTTTTTTACCTTCGTAATACCTTTAAAAAATAAATAATTCCTTAAATAAAACAATGTTCAATAAATAGGCAATGTTAAAAATCGTTTAATATTAATACAAATATAATATTAAAATCGCCAGTAGGTGGCGGTAACTCATTGTCTTTATGTGTGAGTCATCGAGTCAAAACCTCAGATTTTGTTGAAAAATAGAGCAATAAGCCTGACTATACTGTTTTAAATGTAGTAAATCACTTAATGTTACCCTTTTGTTTTGTTTTTTAACTGTTGTATAAAATCAATGTCACATTTGAAATCGTGTGGATATTCGGGAAACATTGCATCAACATTAAAAACACTGCTGGATATCAGCCTGCATTTTGTTCACACAAACAGCGCAAGCGGCTCGTGACAGAACACAGACCGACTGAATGACACTTCAATTTAAGTTGAAAATCTCGAATGAAGATTGCTGAACTCCAGCTTGTCTGTGTTTTCAGATCATCCGCGCTTCTTGAGCAGTGTAGAGAGCGCACGCGCGCATGGTTGCCAGCTACTAAAGACCGGGTAGAAAACAAGTTCTTTTAACAGAAAAGCTCTGATTTGGGGGTTAAATTATTGAATTCTGGCATTTGTGGCCACAGCGGATTAAACTGAAACTTTCCTATTTCAGAAGACAAACTACGCTTGGCTAACGTTACTATCTTGTTCTGTAACACGTTTGTTCTGACGTGCTTGGCGACGCTGCGGAAGAACACGCTGATAACAAGACTGAAGCGAACACGAAGGCTTATCACATATTTAAAGATTGAAAGGGAGAAAACAGGACAGAGTAAAGGCCCGTTCACACCAAGCACGATAACTATAAAGATAACGATAAAGATAACTATATATGCGTCCACACCAACGACCAACGACCGATAACGGTCTTTTTATTCTAAGCCCGCGCGCGCCCGCACTGCGGTTTCAAAGTAGCGAAAATGGATGACCTGCTGCTGCTTTACGTTACAAAAAAATATCAAAAGAAAAACAGGCGCTTTTGGGTACACGATATCCTTAAAAGACGAGAGGAGTTGGGAGAATCCGAATTTTATTATAATTGTTGTTTTACAACATGTCATTGAATATGTTTTTGCTGTTCTTATTGCCTTTACACGTCTTTGCCAGCAGATGTCCTCAGCCAGCATGCTATGTTCCGAGCGCATCTAAACAGTGAATCTAGCAAGTCTAGTGTAATCGATCTAATCTAACAGTGAATTTAGCTGACGAAGTCAATGATGGGATAAAAACATCGCCTAGTCAACACCTTTATGTATACAACGCCTTTTTCACTGCAACTTCAGCAATGTTGTCAAAACTAGCGCTGGATAGCCTACCTGAGGTAATTTTGTTACACTATGCTAAACTGCATAATATCTCATCGTTAATGCTTCTCACCATTTATTCCCAGGATACGACCGATTGCTTTCCATATATCCATCTTTTACATTTACATTTACATTTAGTCATTTAGCAGACGCTTTTATCCAAAGCGACTTACAACTGAGGACTAAAGCAAGCGAGTCATCGTGAAGAGGGAAGAACAACACAAGAAGTGCTCAAAATACAAAGTTCAGGCATTGCTCAGAGTAGCAAAAGCCAAACAAGGGAAGATTTAAAAGGGAAGGAAAGATTTAAAAGATTTTTTTTTTATGTTAAGTACTCACGGAAGAGATGAGTTTTCAGTTGTCTTTTGAATGATGCCAGGGATTCTGCATTACGGACGAGGATGGGGAGATCATTCCACCAGCATGGAACCGTGAATGAGAATGTTCTAGAGAGTGATTTAGTGCCTCGCTGTGATGGCACCACGAGCCGTCGTTCCTTGGCCGATCGTAGGCTTCTGGAAGGGATGTAGACCCGTAGGAGCGAGTGAAAGTAGGACGGAGCTGAGTCTGTGGTAGATCTGTAAGCAAGCGTCAAAGCTTTGAATTTGATGCGATCAGCGAGTGGTAGCCAATGCAGTGAGATGAACAGAGGAGTGACGTGAGCCCTTTTGGGCTCATTGAAGACAAGGCGGGCTGCAGCATTCTGGATCATTTGTAGAGGTTTAGTAAAACATGATGGAAGTCCAGCCAGAAGAGCATTGCAGTAATCAAGTCTGGAAATAACCAGGGCCTGGACGAGAAGTTGTGTTGCACGCTCAGTTAGGAAAGGCCTGATCTTCCTGATGTTATACATTGCAAACCTGCATGATCTTTTTTAACGTATCCTTGAAATGGGGGTTTGACTTTTCAAACAGTGGAGGATTTTTTGTACCTCGACAATTAACTTCTCTGCAGTGTCATCTGCCATTTTAAATGCGCGACACCTTTAAATTAGAATGGATTCTGATTGGCTGTCAGTGTTTTATCGTTCGACAGCTGGAAAAAAATCATTCTGAAAGTGATCCCAACGATATCGTTCCTCATATCTTTATCGTTATAGTTGTGGTGTGAACTCTGTTATTCTTTAATATGGAGAACGATTTTTAGAATTATATCTTTATCGTTATCTTTTTAGTTATCGTGCTTGGTTTTAACGGGCCTTAACTCGGCGGATATCGCTCATATAAATTTTTTTGACGACGTAGTTAAGGCGGCAGGCGTGTGTTGCTTAGGCGGCCACCTTAGTTTCAAAGTGCTGCGGGAAACCCTGGTATCCATTAATATGTATTGAGTGTGGGTACAACTTTCTTCCTCAGTTGTACCCACACTCACGCACATCATAAACACCTCTCTTCACACTGGTACCTTTCCCACAGCTTTTAAGCAGGCTCAAGTAACCCCACTGCTTAAGAAACCCAATCTAAATCCAGCATATCTAGCAAGTTACAGACCGGTATCTCTTCTTCCATTTGTCGCGAAAAAACTTGAATGAGTTGTTTTCAACCAGATCTCTTCCTTTCTTACACAGAACAACCTCTTGGACAACAATCAGTCTGGTTTCAAAAGTGGACACTCAACTGAGACTGCCCTGCTCTCAGTAATTGAAGTTCTGAGACTGGCAAGAGCAGCTTCCAAATCCTCAGTCCTCATCCTGCTGGATCTGTCTGCTGCTTTTGACACAGTTAACCACCAGATCCTCCTGTCAATCCTAAAGATGAAGGGCATCTTGGGAATCACACTCCAATGGTTCAAGTCTTACCTCTCAGGTACAGTGGTGTCATGGAGAGGTATGGCATCTAAGACCCAACATCTAGCTACTGGGGTGCCTCAGGGCTCAGTGCTTGGACCACTCCTCTTCTCCATCTACATGACATCACTAGGATCTGTGATTCAGAAACATGGCTTTTCCTATCATTGCTACGCTGATGACACACAACTCTACCTCTCATTCCAGCCTGACGATCCGACGGTCGCTGCTCGTTTCTCAGCCTGCCTGACAGACATTTCTGGCTGGATGAAGGACCACCACCTTCAACTAAACCTTGCGAAGACAGAGGTACTCGTGGTCCCGGCCAACCCAACACTTCATCACAACTTCTCCATTCAGCTAGGCTCGTCATCCATAACTCCATCAAGGTCAGCTAGGAACCTCGGGTTGTAATTGATGATCAGTTGAAATTCACAGACCACATTGCTAGAACTACCCGGTCCTGCAGATTTGCCTTGCACAACATTAGG
This sequence comes from Gila orcuttii, assembly GCA_026230005.1. Classification (NCBI taxonomy): domain Eukaryota; kingdom Metazoa; phylum Chordata; class Actinopteri; order Cypriniformes; family Leuciscidae; genus Gila; species Gila orcuttii. The sequence goes on along the minus strand of JAPDVR010000002.1, from coordinate 2,734,676 downwards.
AGGATCAGGCCCTTCCTTACAGAGCATGCTACACAACTCCTTGTCCAAGCGCTTGTTCTATCCAGACTGGACTATTGTAATGCTCTCCTGGCTGGTCTTCCAGCTTGCTCTGTCAAACCTCTGCAACTGATCCAGAATGCTGCAGCTAGAGTGGTCTTTAATGAGCCGAAGAGAGCACACGTCACTCCTCTCCTCACAAAATTGCACTGGTTGCCAGTTGCCGCTCACATTAAATTCAAGTCACTGACGTTTGCCTACAGAGCAACCACTGGCACTCCTCCCTCTTACCTAAAATCATTACTTCAGACTTATGTGCCATCCAGAAACTTGCACTCTGCTAGCGAATGTCGTCTTGTGGTACCATCTCAAAGAGGCACAAAATCTCTTTCTCGGACCTTTACCATGATTGTTCCCTGTTGGTGGAATGATCTGCCTAACTCAACCAGAGCTGCTGAGTCAGTAGCCACTTTCAAGAAACTGCTGAAGACGTATCTTTTTCGGCAGCACTTGATTCAGTAATACTAACACTTTCTCTTCTCTTCTATTCTACTATTTAAAAAAAAAACCTGCGCTAAATTAAACTGAGAGGGGTCATAGCACTTACGTATTGTTTCCTACTGTTAGTTTAACTGCTTCTATTGTTCTCATTTGTAAGTCGCTTTGGATAAAAGCGTCTGCTAAATGAATAAATGTAAATGTAAATGTATTCTGTGCACATTGTGTTATTTATTTAATGTAGGATGTTTTTATGTATAATGTTTACGTGACTCCATGTGGCCTCATTAATTGCCCCTTGGGGACAAATAAAGTGTTTTGAAATTGAAATTGAAATTGAAATGATGTCATTCCAGGCGTGAATGACTTTTTATTTCTGTGGAACATAAAATAAGATATTTTGAAATCGGAATCACTGTTTAAAGTTAAAGAATGAATAACACACTTGTTAGCCGGGTCATTTCTTGAGATTTGCCCTGATAAAACAGTCATTCTAACACATTCACATGCAGACATAATGATTTTCAATGCTAGAGTTTATTAGTTTATTTATTCTGACTTAAATTATTTATTCTTTTTCACAGTTAAGGGAGAAAGCATAAATATTCAAAATTTTAATATACGGTTAACAATATCAGACGTTTGCTCCTGGAAACACTGATGTTTCTAAGACACATGTTTGATCTTCATGCTGATGGATTTCATACTGACAGTGTAATTGTTCTTCCAGGTGAACCAAATAACACCAATGGCGTAATGAGTATAATCATTTTTCCACAGATACACACCGTTGGTGTCACAGTTCACCGTCGATCTATGCACTACATTCCCCAGAATCCTCCTTTGACACACCTGAATTCACTCTCTGCTCAATTACCAGTCACACCTGTTCCCAATCAGTCACCTCGCTACCCAGCCCTATAAAACTCTCACGCACACTTCAGTCATGGTCAAGCCTCCAACAGGAGAAGACCATTGCCACGATCCCCTGAAGTTTCCAAGTCTACCAAGAAGATCCGTCATGTAACTATACCCACCTCTGAATATACTCACCTTTGTCTCCCTGTCCTGCTGTCTCCAGTATTCCTGACTGGTTCCCCGTTTCCCGAGTCCTGCCATCAAATCAAGGTGTTCCACGTGTCCACCGAGATCTCCTTGTTCCTCCCTGGGTCTGACACAGAAGAGAATTCATCTCACTATAAATAAATTCACGTTTGCTTTCACTTATCTCCGCCTCTGGGTCTTGTATCCTGACAGAAGGCTTGACCTAAACCGACAACGATGAATTACGAACTCTGTGTTCCACAAGATGGCCGGTCTCTAGAGGATTATGCAGGGATTTATCTTCATCTTTTCCAGAACCTGAAATTGAATGAGGAAGCTCTCACATATGAGTTCTGGAGTGGGCTGGATGATATTCTCGCCCAGCAACTGCTGTTGGGAGATCTCCACCTCCCTTTGGTGGAATTCATGGACCGCACGCTGTGGGTGTGTGGGTCCTCATTCACCGTGGGAGATATCCAGCACGATCTCCACATTCAGCCCAAAATCCACGTCAACCCCGCCAAGCCTGCTTTCCACGTTGGTCATCCCAAGCCTGCACGCCACATCACGGCAACCTTCAACCCAGCCATCAGGTCAGTTCATGGACTTCCAGGATTGATTTCCAGCCTGGCCGATCTCCCGCTGATGTCACTGCGTGGTTCCAGATGGGCCATCAAGCCAAAGTCTCGTCCCACAGAGCCTTCCCCGCTGATCCCGTTCAGTCCAGCGCCCTCTTGCTCTCGGAAACGGAGGAAGAGGAAGAGGACTTCATGCACCACACAGTGCCCAAAGACCAGTCCTGAGTTTCCTTCGCCACTGATTCAACCCAGCCCAGATCTTCAAGTTGCGCCCACAGAGCCAGAGCCAGTCTTCGAGCGAGAGCCAGAGCCAGTCTTCGAGCGAGAGCCAGAGCCAGTCTTCGAGCGAGAGCCAGAGCCAGTCTTCGAGCCAGAGCCAGTCTTCGAGCGAGAGCCAGAGCCAGTCTTCGAGCGAGAGCCAGAGCCAGTCTTCGAGCGAGAGCCAGAGCCAGTCTTCGAGCGAGAGCCAGAGCCAGTCTTCGAGCGAGAGCCAGAGCCAGTCTTCGAGCGAGAGCCAGAGCCAGTCTTCGAGCGAGAGCCAGAGCCAGTCTTCAAGCAAGAGCCTGAGCCCGTCACGTGCCCGCCAGAGACTGAACACGCCGCACTTGAGTCTGCTCTGGAGGACACAGCGCTCTTTGTGGTGTCCATAGCTGTTTTGTGTGTGTGGGCAACACACACATCAGCTACAGCCCGTGAATCCAGTTCCGAATCCCATGATGTGCTGGTTCCGTCCAGTTCCGAGTCCCATGGTGTGCTGGTTCCGTCCAGTTCCGAGTCCCATGATGTGCTGGTTCCGTCCAGTTCCGAGTCCCATGATGTGCTGGTTCCGTCCAGTTCCGAGTCCCATGATGTGCTGGTTCCGTCCAGTTCCGAGTCCCTTGATGTGCTGGTTCCGTCCAGTTCCGAGTCCCATGATGTGCTGGTTCCGTCCAGTTCCGAGTCCCATGATGTGCTGGTTCTGTGCTGGTTCCGTCCAGTTCCGAGTCCCATGATGTGCTGGTTCCGTCCAGTTCCGAGTCCCATGTTGAGCTGGTCCCGTCCAGCACAGAGCTTCCTTCGCCGCTGGTCCCGTCCAGCACAGAGCTTCCTTCGCCGCTGGTCCCGTCCAGCCCAGAGACTTTTTCCCCGCTGGCGCCGTCCAGCCCAGTCACTCTCCCCATTAATTTTTTTGGGGGGGGCCATAGACCCTTGCCGTGGACGCCCAAGGGCCCACGGCCGCCAGAAGGGTCGTCACCGCCATGGCCGCCCGAAGGGTCTTCTCCGCCATGGCCGCCCGAAGGGTCTTCTCCGCCATGGCCGCCCGAAGGGTCCTCGCCGCCATGGCCACCCGAAGGGTCCGTTCCACCCTGGACGCCCGAGGGTCCGACAGCTCCGCCCTGGACGCCCGAGGGTCCGACAGCTCCGCCCTGGACGCCCGAGGGTCCGACAGCTCCGCCCTGGACGCCCGAGGGTCCCACAGCTCCGCCCTGGACGCCCGAGGGTCCTACAGCTCCGCCCTGGACGCCCGAGGGTCCCACAGCTCCGCCCTGGACGCCCGAGGGTCCGACAGCTCCGCCCTGGACGCCCGAGGGTCCTACAGCTCCGCCCTGGACGCCCGAGGGTCCCACAGCTCCGCCGCGGCCACGCCCACAGTCTGTTCCGTCACGGCCAAGCCCACAGGCTGTTCCGTCAAGGCCACGTCCACAGCCTGCTCCGCCGTGGCCACGCCCACAGTCGGTTCCGTCACGGCCACGCCCACAGCCTGCTCCGCCGTGGCCACACCCGCAGCCGTGTCCACCTTGGTCCCACGAGCTGCCAGGTCCGCCCTGGAGGCTTCCTGTCCTGTGCAGCCACGCCCTCGTCAGCCTCCAGGGCGCCCACCCTCCCACCCCTTTGGATGTTATACGGCGTGAGAACGCGCCTTCGGAGAGGGGGGGGGTACTGTCACAGTTCACCGTCGATCTATGCACTACATTCCCCAGAATCCTCCTTTGACACACCTGAATTCACTCTCTGCTCAATTACCAGTCACACCTGTTCCCAATCAGTCACCTCGCTACCCAGCCCTATAAAACTCTCACGCACACTTCAGTCATGGTCAAGCCTCCAACAGGAGAAGACCATTGCCACGATCCCCTGAAGTTTCCAAGTCTACCAAGAAGATCCGTCATGTAACTATACCCACCTCTGAATATACTCACCTTTGTCTCCCTGTCCTGCTGTCTCCAGTATTCCTGCCTGGTTCCCCGTTTCCCGAGTCCTGCCATCAAATCAAGGTGTTCCACGTGTCCACCAAGATCTCCTTGTTCCTCCCTGGGTCTGACACAGAAGAGAATTCATCTCACTATAAATAAATTCACGTTTGCTTTCACTTATCTCCGCCTCTGGGTCTTGTATCCTGACAGTTGGGGTTTGCATAGTTACAGGCTTTGTACCAAAATCCCCAGAGACGCATATTGGCACAGTTCTTTTCATAGACATCTTGATCTTTGTCAAAGGTTGAGAACTTCTGATTATTATGGTAGGCCAAAGAGTCGCCTGCAGAGAGGAAGACCATCATTAACAGGATTAATAATATAAAAAGAGTCCAGTTTCTACTTAGTCGGATAGGTTTCACAATGAACAAGGTTTTGTATGCTATCAGAACAACATATTTAACAGTATGTTACTGTAGTAATATTAGCTCTGATTGGCTCTATGACTCTTGTCTCCTCTCCACCAGTAAGCTGGTGAGTGGTGGGCATTCTGGTGCAATATGGCTGCCGTCGCATCATCCGGATTCTGCACATTGTTTGATTGGCATGGTTTTATTTCAGTTAGCCTAATAGCTGGTTTGATTTGCATTGAGATATTATCTTATGGAAAGTACCCCATGCCAATCTCTAGGTATGGTGAAGGGTAAGTGATGATGTGGGGATATTTTAATTCCAAAGGCCAAGGGAACTTTATCCATGAAATAACTAGCCTTTAAAAATACAAATCTGCCTGCCTCTATGGGAATTTAACATAGGGGTGTCTTTTTTTTTTTTTGGACAGGGACAATGCAAAATATACATTAACCTTACAGAGGAGAGATGCATTTTACCAGGTTGTAGCGCTTGTGCTAATTTCCACCTGTAGTCCCTGGGCAGGCTGGTGTCAATAAATACACATATTAAAAATACATTATAGACTCTCACATACACATCAATTACAATACATTATGTAAACATGTTTGTTTTGAAAGTAGCCATTTCTTGGCCCGATGTGTCCAGACTTATGCACCCTGTATTTTAAGGAAGAACATTGGTTTCACTTTATTTTGATGTTCCCTTTAACACATTATGTTGCCTATAAGTAACATTGCACCTACATGTCTACTAACTCTCATTAGAGTGTCAGTAGAGTATTAGTAGACTGGTAGGGTTAGGGTTAGAATAAGTTGACATGTAGTTGCAAAGTTACTTATAGTCAGTAGAATGTCTGTTGGATGACCCTCACAATAAAGAGTTAGCAGATATTAAGCAGACAGTCCACTAATACTCTAATGAGAGTTAGCTGACATGTAGTTGCAAAGTTACTTATAGTCAACAGAATGTTCAAAAGGGACCATCAAAATAAAGTGTTACCAGAACATTTGTTTATTTACGTTACATTATTCATTCACAAAGAACATTGGTCTCCTTAAAGGTTGGATTTTTCCTCATTTTTTTAATTAAGGCATTAAGATCAATTTCCAAAAGATGATTTTTTATTCTTCTTTTTAGGCAACTTTAGCATGGGTGTCTAAACTTATGCATAGCACTGTAACATCAAAGACCATCAACAGAAGTAACATGTTTAGGCAAAAAAGGAAGAAACACAAGAACTACAACTGACATCAGCCACAGTCTTAGATGAAATCAACTAAAGAGAAAAGAAGACATTAAATCTCTGAAAATCTCAGCAGAGGAGGATTAAACAACTCCACAAACAGCATTACCAGCTTCACCAGAGTAACTTTATTTCTGTCAGACATCTACAGAAGCTGTTATTGAGAATTAACAGAGGTTTAGATTTTGTTTCATTGCTTCGCTTAAGGTTACCATTATGGTGATCGGTGTTTGCTTTATTTTGACTCTTGACCCTTGACTTTTTAACATCAGTTTTTTTTTGGCTGTCGTAACCATGTTTTCCAAAGAATATTAACTCAATGAGAATGAATGAAAGTGTCCTACCTGCTCCTCCATCAGTGAATCCTGAAACTTGCAGTTTATATCCATTACATTCACAGTCCACAGAGAAGGATGAGTACAGAGCAAAACCCTTCCTTCCTTCAAAGTCCTCCAGATCCACTCTCAGCATGTACTTTCTGTTACGTGTCAGCTGGTACATGTTCTCCAGCCCTGTTCACACACACACACACACACACAAAGAACATGTTCAACCAAACACATGGTCATCCACACAAACGGACACACGCTGTGAGATCTTACCCAGCCAGTATTCGCTCTCCACATTTCCGAATCCTCTCTTGTACTGTTTCCACGGCCGATAGAAATTCACACTGCCGTCCATTCTCCTCTGAATCTCCTGTGATGGGTTTATATAGAATATATGATTCATAATGTATGTTCTGATGTGTGTTTGATTATCTAAAGTCACATTCGTACCGTCCATCCTCCGTTGTCTTCATCTTTCCCATCTGAGATCATGTGACAGTAAACCCAGACAGGAACGTCTCCTGCTGGATAGATGGTGTAAATCCCACTGACTGTTTCTCCTGAGTTGTAGACGTCAGAACAGTCAAATGACATTAATTTACAGTCACTGCCCAATACAACAGGGAGAAGAGCCGCCAAAAACAGCATCATCTACAAGAGAGACAGGGAAAGAGTTAAGCGAACATGTTCCATAATTTATAATGATGAAATCAAAGTGAAATTAAATGTGAATCAGGAGTTTAGACTAATCGATACAATAAAAAAGCAGATGAACTTACTTCCATCTTCTGAATCTCTCCTCAGTAGTTCAGATAGAGATTTATTTAATCTAGAAAGGAATATAAATGTTTTCTTATGTATATTTTGATCCGTTTATTTTTTTGAAAACTGTAATATCTGAATGTTCTGTTCAGTAAATGAAGAATAAAACAGTAACTCACCGTTTGTGTTGTGTCAGTCACAGACACAAACACTCTTTATATAGCTGTCAGATTCTCAGACTCCTCCTCTGCGTCTTTATGTACATGTCCACTAGATGCCTTGGTAAATAATATATATTAGAAAAGTTCATACAACATAAATTACATGTATATTTTCAAATGGTAAATAAGGAAATGAGTGTCACAGAGAGAAATCTGCATTGTTTTATGTCACAGTGTATGTCCAGTAGACTAAATGAGTCTGACGAAAGCGGGTGCGCTCGCAAGTTGTTGTGACCTTGCACATTGCAGGAAGCCTAAAAGAGCTTAACTTGCACACTGAAGGCTGTACTAATTCCTGCAAGCTGTGCTCGGGCAGTTTCCTCTGTGTGCTTCAGCACTGAAAGAGCTTATTTCCCTAAAAGAGCAAACACGGGTGTGACGCGTCTTTTTAAAGATGTTATTTCACCCGTGCATTTCTGGATGCAGTCGTCCCCGTCCTCATCTGATTGCCACAATCGCTCTCTCACATGCCTGGGCACAAGCTTGGGTGGTTCATGTTTTCGCATGAAAACATGATCATGTCGGCACTCCGTTCGTGACTCTTCTTTTTCCAGAAAGCTTGAGTCCCCTCTGCTGTTGACCAGCCGCTCCTAGTGTGTAAAAGCACAGCCGCAGGTCTGCTTGACACTGTTGGGAGATTGAGGATCTCAGCGAGAGTTTATCCCCGGGCAAAATCCCTGTGGATCTCCCGCTCCTCAGCGTGTCTTGTGCCGTCGAGCTTCAGCTCTAGATAGATGGAAGCATATTGTTGCCAAAAAGAACACCAAAGATGTCAAAATCTTGCTGCTGGGGTTAGGGTTGGCTGGGTTAGTTGCTGCTGGTTAGACCGCCATATTCACGAGGGTAGTTCTGAGCCGGGGTTGATGCAGGGACTGTGTACGATGGCTGACTGTGATCAAGTCACAGCGCAGGCCCTCGTTTGGATGATGTCTATCTTGGTTGTCCAGATGTGCCTCCTTGCTAAACTTTGAAGGGGTGCGAGATGATGCTCCCATCTCATAAGGTGGCTTTTTCGGCGACGCCATCGAGGAGTGTGCCCAGCAGTTCTCTGCAGTCCAGAAGCAGGCTGAGGCAATCAAGAGTCTGCTCCGAAGTGCTACCAGGCCATCGTGAGCTGTCCGTCAGTCTGTTCGTCTTCAAGGGCATCTGTTCCCCTGCGAAAAAAAGCAAGTGCTCTGGCACGACCAGCTCAGCCGTGATGTCGAGCCTCACAGGAAGACGCCGCCAACCCACAGATGGATGGAGCTGCTCTTCCCCGGAGAGGGCGCGGTTGGTGGTGCGTGACGATATGTCTTGCCACCCTCAGCCCTGTCTTCTTTCGCAATGCCATCTCATGCACCCCCTGCCCAATCGTGGAGCCAGGTAAGTGGATCGCACACTCAGACCCCCTTTCGGGACGTAATGCCGTCCGAGTCGGGTCCCTGCAATCCACCTCGCTGCCCCACTGCGGGTACGTCTGTGGTCCCTCTGGTCCGGCTTGTACGGGTTCTGAGAGCCCAGTCAGTCTCATTCGCACCATCAGATTTGGATATGCGATTCAGTTCGCCCCGGTGTCCCCCAGTCTTCAGGGGCATCCAGTTCACCTCTGTGCTGGCCACGATACTCCTGTCTTATGGGTAGAAATCGCAGTCCTGCTGGCGAAGGACGCGATTGAGCCAGTCCCTCCAGCCGATATAAAGTCTGGCTTCTACAGCCCCTACTTCATTGCACCATAGAAAGGCAGTGGGTTATGGCCAATCTTGGACCTGCAAGATTTGAATCGGGCCCTTCACAGGCTCCCGTTCAAAATGCTAACGCAAAAACGTATCTTCTGGTGCATCTGTCCCCGAGATTGGTTTGCAGCGACCGACCTGAAGGACGTGTACTTTCATGTATCAATTCTCCCTCAACACAGACCGTTCCTACGCTTTGCGTTCGAGGGTCAGGCATATCTGTACTAGTGTTAATTTCGTCAGACGTGACGAGACTAAATATGTTCGTCAACGACCTTTTTTTCCATGACTAAGACGAGACGATGACGAGACTGCACCAATGTCCAAGAACGCTGACTAAGACTAAATTAACATGCATTATTGTTGACGAAAAAAGACGAGACTAAAATGTTTTGCATAAAATAAAAACTAAGATAAAATCTCTCTTCATTTTCGTCTATAATCGTCTCTACTTTTTCATCATGAGATAGAATATTCAGCGGTTACTAGGGATGAGGCACAATCATGTGAGTGGAGTGGTAATATTTAGGCTACTCTAGAGCGGAGAGCACATTTCTGAAGATTACGCGCCGCTCGCTCAGAACGCCCGCAGTGACACGCGGCTGGTTAGATAATATGTGAAATAAGTAGGGCTGCCCGTGCACGACTAAAGGTTTTTTTTTTCTAGTCAACTAGTAGTAGCCTAGTTAATTTAAGCCATTAGTCTAATCACATACTTATATTGATTTAATTACTTAAATATATATATGGGAGAGAATGATAAACCATAATGAACGTTTTCGTTAGGCTATATATTGCCTATTCCGCATCTCAACGCACGCATAAAGCTTGCCACAAAAAAAACGGCAAAAGTAATGATTATGCATTAAACATTTGATTTGTTTATTAATAAACTAGTGTTTTATGTTGGCTGCAAAGATAAAGTTGACGATGCTGACTAGCCATCTTCGCAGTAGTGAACACGCCTATAGAGAGAAATGCACACTTCACACGGTTTAGCCTACATAAGAAGAGAGCAGCCCATTTCTTTTCGTTTTGAATTGTTTTGTTTAAAAGTACACATTTCAGGCTTTCTATAGATATTCTTCTCAGGTCTGTGAGGCAAGTATGTTATACGCTGAGTTTCGGTTCATTTATGAGACGCGCTCCAGTTCACGCGCACGCGCCTTCGTGTCCGGATTATATTGTTTACTATATTTGCTTCTCGTTTATTAATCCAGGCAATTTGTTGATGAAACATTGATTAAAATGAAGATACAATTTATACAAAACGAAATTCACTTTAAAGAAAGGCTTTCTACAAAACAAAACTTAATAAGTGGTCAAAATCATGTGTCATTACAACTGACGGGAAGCACTGCAGACAAAAAATATCGGGGAAAAACATCTACGCTGTAAATCAACCAGTTACCTAGCAGAAATATTAATTGTTACGCCTTGTAAAATCTAATTTGTTTGTTATTTCTAAATACCAACCTAGAATGTAAATAGGTTGTATTTTAGGCCTACAGTAGGCTACAGTAGGCCTATTCTTTTAAGCTTTTCTGGGTATATACTTATTTTATTTCTGCTCTGAACAGAAAAATGAGACACAAGGCAACCAAAAACAGTTTTAAAAACCTTTGTAACTTGTCAATCGGAGTCTGTTGGGCCCCAGCTTTTGAATTGTGTTAGTTCAAAATAAAATACTTTTCAGAACAACTTCAGAAAACCAGACACGTTTAACAAAGTTGCATTCAACAAAAATCATTCAACAAGTGTATTTTGTCAGGTAATTATGACATTTAACCAATATTTGAGAAGCAAGCGTGAAACACTATTTGACTGAAATGGTTATCAGAAATAATCTCAGAAATAATTTGTTATTTAAAAAAAAGACTAAAATGTTTTGATTAAAACTTGACTAAGATATTGTCACGTTTTCTATGTGTTTTGTTATGTTCTGTGATCTTGTTTCCCCCTGTCTTTGTGATTTTGGTTTAGTCATGTTAGTTTTTCCTGCTGCTCGTTTGTGTTCAGTTTCTTCACCTGTGTTCAGTTAATTATCCCATTAGTCCCAGTTCTTTTAAGCCTTGTGTTTCCCCTCAGTGTTTGTTGGTCGTCGCCCGTGTACGGTTGTGTGTTTGAAGTCCTGGAAATCCTTTTCCTTGGTTCCTGTATGTTTATTGAAGTGATTTGTGAGAATAAATAACCTAAACTGCAGTTCCCGTGTCCTCGTCTTCAGCAACCTGCACACAACCTGACAGAACGACCAACCTTATAAAACGAAGATGAGTCAACGTTTCGTGGGAACTCGGTTGGCTAGGTTTACGGGAACCCGTGGTGGTCGCATTAGGGGATGTGATCGAGGTGAGTCCAGGCCTCTCTCTCCACTGCAGTCTCTCCCGTACCCAGAGTTCCATCAACCGCTGGTGTCATCCAACGCAAAGCCCTCACCAAGATTCCCGTCAAACATTGAACCTTTCATCAGCCCACCAGAGCCTGAGCTCATTGCCTGCCCACCAGTGCCTGAGCCCGTCGCCTGCCCGCCAGAGCCTGAGCCCGTCGCCTGCCCGCCAGAGCCTGAGCCCGTCGCCTGAGCTCATTGCCTGCCTCATTGAGGCAGCTCATTGATCCTGCGCCAGAGCCCGCTGATCCTGCACCAGAGCCCGTTGACGTCAAGTCTGTTCCCGTTCCTGAGCCTGTCCTTCTCCCCAAGAAAATTTTGGGGGGGGGGGCTATACGTCATAGGCCTGAAAAAATAACACCGCCATGGCCACCCGAAGGGTCCTCACCGCCATGGCCGCCCGAAGGGTCCTCAACGCCATGGCCACCCGAAGGGTCCTCACCGCCATGGACGCCCGAGGGTCCGACAGCTCCGCCCTGAACGCCCGAGGGTCCGACAGCGCCGCCCTGGACGCCCGAGGGTCCGACAGCTCCGCCCTGGACGCCCGAGGGTCCGACAGCTCCGCCCTGGATGCCCGAGGGTCCGACAGCTCCGCCCTGGACGCCCGAGGGCCCACAGCCTGCTCCACCGTGGATATGTAATTTTGTTACATAAATAAAGTTAAACACTGACATATATAGCCTGACAACACCTAATCTAACTGCAGATACTAAATCAGGACACGTTTTTTTCAGGCACACTTTACTTAAACTGCGTCTGACATAAGTAAAAGCTTTCACGCACGTCTTTCAAAATAAAAGTCTTTCATAACAAAACCAATTAAGCTTTTTTGTTGTTTCTTTGACTGCACACCCCGCGACCCACTCAGAACAGTCTTGTGACCCTCCAATTGAGAAACACTGGTATAAATATTGCAGGGTCTCATTATTAAATGTGTGCACACACAGATTTGATCTTAGAGTGTGCGTACGCTAAAATCATACCAATGTTCAACGCCAATGTTTATAAAAGCGGTCTTTGACGTGGAAAAATCAGGGTCTAGGCAGGCATTCGCACTTTTCTTTGCGGCAGAGTGAGTGTAATGCAGGTATTTGAAAATCTAAGCAATTCTTGCCACTTGCTATTCTCAAGTAAAGTATTTGGATGTTGACTGGTTGTCACATGTCTGTCCGGTCTTGTGTTGCACATGGGTATTTGTTATGTTGAGCCATGTGCTCTCGTCATTGTTTGATCCCTCCCCCTCGTTACCTGATTAGTGTTTGAGTTCTTCCACCTGTTCCCTCTTGATTTGTTCCCTATTTAAGTCTCTTCTTGTTTGCTGTCTTGGTCGGATCTTTGTCTTATGTTACCCCTGTTCCTTGTGATGGTCTTCGTGTTCTTGGTCAGTGTTTGTCATTCTAGTTCAGTTCTGTTTTATGTTTCATTGATTATGTTTTCCCCCTTGTGGGTTTTTGCTTTGTGTTTTTGTTTTCATTTGTTAATAAATATCCTTTTACTGCACTTGAGTCCTCTTCTCCACTTTTTGTAAATTGTATCGTGACAGAAAGATCCAACCACTTGTGGACTCAGCAGCATGGAGGACGAGGAGTTTGACTGGGTGAATCTGGATGATAATTATATGGACGACGATTACTTGGATTGCCCGGACTACACCATCGCCACATTTGGGTCAACCCAATTTTTCGTCCATCTGTAGGGACAGCTCAGGACCTACTTCTCGCCGTCACGGATGGAGGAAGAGGAAATGCCCGTCTGCCCAGCGAGAGACTGTTCACGTCCCGTCTGCCCAGCGAGAGACGGTTCACGTCCCGTCTGCCCAGCGAGAGTCTGTTCACGTCACGTTTGCCCAGCGAGAGACTGTTCACGTCACGTCTGCCCAGCGAGAGACTGTTCACGTCACGTCTGCCCAGCGAGAGACTGTTCACGTCACGTCTGCCCAGCGAGAGACTGTTCACGTCACGTCTGCCCAGCGAGAGACTGTTCACGTCACGTCTGCCCAGCGAGAGACAGTACACGCTCTGTCTGCCCAGTCAGAGACTGAGCACGTCCAGTCTGCCCAGTCTGAGACAGATCCGGAAATGCCTATTTGTGTGGCCGCCAAGGCACTTACGGACTATTTGGAACGTCTGGCGCGGATCCTGGATATGTCTGTATCTGCTGTTTCCGAGTCAGAGCCAGAGTCGGTTCCAGAGCCGGGGCCAGTGTCTGCTGTTCCAGAGCCAGAGCCAGTGTCTGCTGTTCCAGAGCCGGAGCCAGTGTCTGCTGTTCCAGAGCCGGAGCCAGTGTCTGCTGTTCCAGAGCCGGAGCCAGTGTCTGCTGTTCCAGAGCCTGAGCCAGTGTCTGCTGTTTCAGAGCCGGAGCCAGGGTCTGCTGTTCCAGGGCCGGAGCCAGTGTCTGTTCCAAGGCCGGAGCAAGAGCCAGTGCCCGTTCCTGAGCCGGAGGCAGAGCCAGTGCCTGTTCCAGCGCCAGAGCCAGTGTTTGTTTCTGTTTTTGTGTCTGTTCTTGTAACTGTTTCAGTTCTTGTGGCTGTACCTGAGCCGGTGTCCGCTGTACCTGAGCCGGTGTTCGCTGTACCTGAGCCGGGGTCCGCTGTTCCTGAGCCGGTGTCCGCTGTTCCTGAGCCGGTGTCCGCTGTTCCTGAGCCGGTGTCCGCGGTTCCTGAGCCGGTGTCCGCGGTTCCTGAGCCGGAGTCACCACCACGGCCGCCCGAAGGGTTCTCGCCGCCACGGCCGCCCGAAGGGTCTTCGCCGCCACGGCCGCCCGAGGGGTCTTCGCCGCCCTGGCCGCCCTGGCCGCCCGAGGGGTCTTCGCCGCCCTGGCCGCCCAATGAACTCTGTTTCACCCTGGCCGCCCGATTTACTCTGTTTTTTCCCTGGTCTGTCCCTCCTGTTCCCCCCCTGGTCTGTCCCTCTCGTTTCCCCCTTGGTCTGTCCCTCCCGTTTCCCCCTTGGTCTGTCCCTCCCGTTTCCCCCTTGGTCTGTCCCTCCCGTTTCCCCCTTGGTCTGTCCCTCCCGTTTCCCCCTTGGTCTGTCCCTCCCGTCCCGCCCTGATGTTTCCTTACTGTCCCGCCGTGGCCTGATGGAGCGTCTGGTAGCCGCTCCGTAGGGAGGAGGTTATGTCACATGTCTGTCCGGTCTTGTGTTGCACATGGGTGTTTGTTATGTTGAGCCATGTGCTCTCGTCATTGTTTGATCCCTCCCCCTCGTTACCTGATTAGTGTTTGAGTTCTTCCACCTGTTCCCTCTTGATTTGTTCCCTATTTAAGTCTCTTCTTGTTTGCTGTCTTGGTCGGATCTTTGTCTTATATTACCCCTGGCATAGGCAGTATAGGCAAATGCTAAGGGCGCCGGCGCCTTATACCCTAGGGGGGGCGCCAGAGCCGCGTAAGGAACTTTCCGCTTTTATTGTAACATGAGGCGCGCGCCGCGCCACAAAGCAGAATGGGAAACCACCTCCACCAATCAGACTTCTTTTACCCGCGGCGCCATTCGGTTTTCGTTTTTATTGCGTCAAAAAAAATTAATATGTCAAAGCGTCCCAAATTATCTGGTGCCCAGGGGGAGGAAAAAAAGAAAAGAAGAGGAGGAAAAACGCGACAAAGACAAAGGTATGTTACAGTAAAGATGTTGTTAATGATATTATTTTAATGTAACAGAACGATGATCAATAATGCCATTAGTCATTAGCATACATGGTTAGCTAATCTATAAATAACCAGCGCTATCTGCTAGTTCTAACCAAAATATTAACAGTCAATGGTTCTAACAGATAAGCCTAGCGCTATTATTATGGAAAATAGTAAAATGAGTACCTTCCTCGGACAAATGTGTAAATATTAGATCTAATCAGCAGGTGTATTAATGTTAATTTCATTGACATCATTATCTCACGTTTTCCCAGCTTGTAATAATCAATCAAAATACCATTAATAATCATAATAATAATTCCATAGTTGTAACGCCAGCTGTTAACTGTGTTACAGCTCATATTGTCTATAAAGTGTGTTTATCATGTTAAAATTTACACCTGTGGCTGTGTTAAAGTGCACATCATTAATGTTAGAGCATAACTTAGCATTCCCACATGCAATATTATACTGCAGTTTACTGATTCTTTTGCATTCTGCTAATTAGAATTTCATTGTAATGACAATAACATTTAAATTATTACTAATATATAAATTACTAATATAATTTGTATCTGAAAAAATACATTGTATATTATACTCTATAGTCTACATCATGTATTTATCTTTCACTATAGTCTATTTAGCATGTATTTAAAATGAGGTTTCTCATTTATATTATTTCATTTTATTGTATTTTTTAAATCATGTGTTTATTATTAGACTGGTGTCACATACTCCTCTTCTGTCTTCAGATGCGCTGCTGAGGTTTCTCAGTCCCACCCTTGCCAATCCCTCTGTTCCCTCCACCTCAGCAGCACAAACCAGCAGTGATGCAGCAGCATCAAGCGCTCCTCCTGTCGCCTCCACGTCAGAAGCATCAAGCGCTCCTCCTGTCGCCTCCACCTCAGCAGCAACACCTAGCAGGTATGCAGCAGCATCAAGCGAACCTTCTGTTGCTCCAATAGACCCAGCTGACTGGCCATCTCCTCTAACTGATAAGGTACGAACAGAGTTGGTTCACAGAGGTCCATTTCAAATAGAAAACAGCTTTACATTCCCTAAAACAAAAGACGGACTAAGATGTCAGCATGACTATTTTAACAGACTCTTAATCAATGGAGAAAAAGTCAGAAGAAGCTGGCTTATGTACTCTAAAAAAGATGATAGCTTGCACTGCTTCTGCTGCAAACTATTTTCTAAAAGAGAGTACAAACTTAATAGGGAAGGACTACAGGACTGTAGTCACTTGCTCAAGGTCCATGAGGATAGCCAGGAGCATAATGCTCACATGGCAACATGGAAGGATTTGGAGGTCCGTTTTGCAAAAGGGATCACAATAGATAAACAAGAGATGGCACTTGTTGAGGCTGAGAGAAAAAGGTGGCGTGACGTTCTACATCGATTGGTGGCAATAATTCAGTCCTTAGCTGAAAGAAACATGGCTTTCAGGGGTTCCACAGACACATTACATAAACCAGACAATGGAAATTTTCTGAAAGAGGTGGAGCTCATGGCCAAATTTGATCCAGTGATGAAGCAGCATGTCAGTAGGGTGGAAAGTGGAGCTGGCTGTCATGTACATTATCTTGGCAAAACAATTCAAAATGAACTGATAGACTCCATCAGTTCTAAAATAATAGAACACATCATGACAGAGATAAAAATATCCAAATATTTCTCCATCATTTTAGACTGCACCCCGGATCTGAGTCATAAGGAACAGCTCTCTGTCATAGTCAGGGTAGTGTCACAAGAAGACATTCCTCAAATAAAAGAGCATTTATTAGGCTTTCTTGTGGCAGAGAAGTCAACAGGAGAACATTTGTCATCTCTAATCCTAAAAAGGCTAGAGGAACTTAACATCCCATTTGAGGACTGCAGAGGCCAGTCTTATGACAACGGCGCCAATATGAAGGGGAAAAATAAAGGTGTTCAGGCAAAGTTGCTTCAGCTGAACTCAAGAGCTTTTTATGTCCCATGTGGTGCGCACACTTTAAATCTGGTAGTAGCTGATGCTGCAAAAAGCTCACCAGATGCCCTTGGCTACTTTGGGCATTTGACAAAGCTATTCAAGCTCTTCTCAGCCTCCACCCAAAGGTGGGATGTCCTCTTGAAATATGCAAAAATCACTCTGAAATCATGGGCTGAAACCAGATGGGAAAGCAGGGTGAAAAGCATTGAGGCAGTAAGGTTTCAGGCTGGGCAAATCCGAGAGGCTCTTCTGGAGGTGAGGGAAAAAACTGCAGACCCGGTGGTGAGAGTTGAAGCCCAGTATTTGGCTGAGGAGATTGGATCCTATCGCTTTTGCATTTGTACAGCCATATGGTATGACATTCTCTGCAAGATCCAGCATGTCAGTAAACTGATGCAGTCACCCTCCATGCAGCTTGATGTAGCTGTCAACTTGCTGAAGAAAACAAGAGATTCCCTCACCAGTTACAGAAACACTGGATTTTCTGATGCACAGACAATTGCGAAGGAGATGTGTGAAGAGATGAACGTGGAGGCTGAACTCAAACAAAAGCGCTTGAGAACCACAAAAACACACTTTGGCTATGAGTCTCCAGATGAGCCCATACAAGATGCACTGCGAAAAATGGAAACCACATTTTTTTATGTGGTCGTGGATACTGCCATCTCTTCACTTGATGAGAGATTTCAGAATCTTGGAGAGGTGAATAACACGTTTGGCGTGCTCCTTGATTTCCCCAACTTAGCAGAAGAGGACCTGCTACAGAAGTGTCAAACCCTAAGTACTGCTCTGACCCATGACAGCCAGCCGGACATTGATGGCATTGAACTTGCAAGGGAAATGCAGAATTTCCCACCATTGCCATCAAAGAATATGACAAACATGGAACTTTTGACCTTCCTGCATGTGAAGAAGCTGGCAGAAATGTACCCCAACATGTGGGTTGCTTTGAGAATCTCTGCAACTCTTCCTGTTACAGTGGCTGCTACTGAAAGAAGCTTCTCAAAGCTCAAACTGATTAAAACTTACCTGAGATCTACTATGATGCAAGAACGTCTCAGTGGACTTGCCATCATAAGCATCAACCATGTGGTCTCTAATCAGTTGTCATATGATGATGTTGTAGATGACTTTGCCTCAAGAAAATCCAGGAAAGTCAAGCTGTATCAAGTCATGTGAGATTAAGGAGGTGGTGGTGTAGTTTCTGAAGTAATTTAAGGCAGGACCAAAAATACCAATAGAGCTCTTTTTAAGATCATCTTTTCGTTTTTTTTATTGAAATCCTTGTAGTATTTCTGTGCCTACTTAAAGATACAAATAGATAAGATATATAAGATAGATAGATAAGATAAGATAGATAAGATAAGATAGATAAGATAAGATACTAATGTCTTATTTTGCAGAGTGCCGTATTTCTATTGTATTTAAGTTAATGTCACTTGTTTACACTTTTCATTTCCGGAGTATTAAAATGTAATACTTTATATAAGCTATCTATATTGTATTTCATATGTTGAGTTCATTTTTTTTATTTGTTTCTTTAATTATTATCATTATAATTAGTATTTTGAATGTGCAATTGTTTTAGTTAAATAAAAGAATGTCTAAAACAAAGCTATTAAGTTTCTTGTGAGTATATGTACACTAACAGTGCAAGTACTGTACTGCGATGCAAGGGGGCGCGGGGGCGCGGGGGGCGCCACTTAAAATCTTGCCTAGGGCACCAAATTGGTTAGGGCCGGGCCTGCCTGAGTAGTAATACCCGGTACCTTGTGTCAAGATGATTTATGACCCTATGATTGACAGGTGGGCGGGGCTAACCTTTGACCTTCCGGAGGATGTTCCGGAGGCCCCTTTGATGTAGGGATTAACCTTTGACCTATCGATCGATCAAGTTGACAGTTGTCTTTGATCCGGGGTATGGCAGCTGTGGGATATAATAATTTATTTTGACAGTTGTCTTTGCCCTGTTGACCTGGAAATGATCCGTCATTTTGCCAGTTGGTTTTGATCCGGGTATGATATATCAAGTTGACGGCTAGTTTTGAACTTTTGACCCAGGTATAATAAGTTATTTTGACAGGCGTTTTTGATGTTAACATAATGAAGATAAGCTTTGATGATAATGGTTTGTCAGAAGTGACAGAAGGTTTGAGATTTATTGTCTTTGATGTTATTGGCTTTGAAAAGTCGTAATTCCCCACCACCCCCGGTATTTCCGAGCACATTGCCAGGGACAGTGAGGAAGTTTATGAGTTGAAACACATTGATCTTTAAAATGGTTATAAAATGTACATTTAATCATTTACAAAATATCTTACACATTGATCTTTAAAAGTGTATAAAGTATATTTTCAAAAAATCATCTTACCATTTCAGAGTACTGAAGAATTGGGTTAAAGTTGAAAAGAGTTCCTCTTTTGGAAAGAGTGCCTTTTGCATTTTGACAGTCTTTGAGCTAAATGTGTGTGACATCCGATATCCTGGCATTCCTGAAGCATACTATATAAATGGGTCTGTGTGTTGTAGCCAGACCAGAAAGGGAAAAACATGAGCTACGTGAGTATGGACAGTTTATCCACCCCTAAAACCCCCGAGACAGAGCTGAGCAGCAGGATGATGGAAAGTCTGACTATGGCACGAGAAAGCCCATCGGCCACGTCCGTTTGACAAACTTTCTCCTTGAAACTTCGGAATGGACTAAAGCGGAATATATGATGTGTAGCAACCGTGTATTCGGCTACAAATTTCATAAACCCTCACGAATTGTTATACTCTACACCGCTGATGGTGTTGGTGAGTTTCAGCATGGGGAAGACGCATGCGTTGTATTTCCTGAAAAAGACTGGACTCTATTTTACACGTTTGTCTGGAAGGATCTGCACGACATCGGCGAAGAGCCTTTGTACACCTCCGAGTGGGACGGGGTAAGCCCGAACACCCGGTACCGTGTGGTAGGTGACCATACTAAAAAGAACCCGAATGATTCCGTCTACATATTCTGCTGTAAAGACAAGACAAAGCTCAACAGCACTCGATCAGGAGTCATTCGGCCTAACGAGCATCACGATCTGTACGAAATGCAATTTGTGTTCAATTGGTGCGATCTGGATCTGTTGAGTACTGTTTTTTCAACCATCGACAAAATGTTCAAATGGTGTGACATGCACGACGGATACAACAAAATCAAAGTGCAGCTGTTCCACCCTGAGAGATGCGCGCGCAGCAGTTCGTTCGCTATGCCGTCCACGCCCATTCACTACAGTCATCGTAAAGCTCAACTGTCAGACCCACCAAAGCGTCTTTATAAACCGTGGTTGAAAGTCTAGAACGTACCGCCCTCTTCTACATCCCATAAATTCCAACGACCAGACCCTCCCGAGCAAACACATATAAACCATGGCTGAAGACGAAGGTCCAGAACCCACGCACGTGTGCAGCTGCGGTATCTCTTTTGGCAGCATTCTCGAACCTGACGACAACGCGATCGACCATATTCTGACCAACGACGCCGGACCATCGGACCTCCACAAAGACTGGGGTGCTGATTTGTGCACAGACTACGAACCTTACAACCCGACTTACTCGTTTGATGAACGTGACGACCCAGTTGCTAAACCATGTTTCGACACTACAGACGGATGTTTCAGCGGCGTCGGCTTCAAAATCATAAAAGCAGCGGTCGTGGTGTTGCTGCAACATCTCATCGGTGACAAGCTCAAGGACGAATGTGAGGGGTGTGCGATCGATCATCCTAGCCAGCTGCAACATTCGTGCCTGTTTGACCCCTCTACCTACTTCTTCGACACACACTTTGACGAACTGTCAGGCAAGCTGTTTAAACCCAATTTTCATACCATCATCGCTATTATCCTCAACCGGTGCGGGTTAAAATCTCGACCCCACCGTATTTAAGGAACAGTCGGAGCTATTCTGCGTGAATTAAAAGACGAACCATTCATCACTGGCAAGCTAGAAGAAATCAGGGGGAGACTTCTGGACAAACCCTGCAAGGAGATCATCTACGACGTCGTTGATCTCTGGGAAGGTCTCTCCATCGTGAATGGCGAGTGATCAAACCTCCTCCGACATGGGTGTTGTGGGTAGTATAACACGCTTTATTGCATCCATGTTTAAAGATCATTACAAAGACCAGATCATCGGTCTTATGAACAAGATTATTGAGGAGGCACCCGATTCCCCGTTTGAAATTCCACGTGATGATGATGACGACACTACACGTGAGACCAATCTCAAGAAAATGATAATAAATGTAAGAAGTCTGGGTCGTAACAATACATGGTACTCTATGACCTCCGCATGTCTTGACAATGACGAGCCAGTATGCGATGTGATAAAACAGGTTCTCGATTGGATGTACGGTTCACGGCCTGACATCGGTGTCTTTGATACATTGAGCATGTTCACGTTTGTAGTCGATGTATGTATCCATTTGGTCAAAAAGTCAAAAGGGTTAGACACTGACGATGAGGAGGAGATGGTCGAACGTAGTCAATTGATTAACAACGTCAACCAAATTATTGAACTGTTTACCGATTATGTCCTAGACAGAAACATGTTTGTGTTCCGAGACTTTTTATTATGGCTAGATTGTGATTAGACCGTTGTATTATATTCATTTTACTTTGAGCATGTAGACATGTCATTATATTCATTTTACTTTGAGCATGTAGACATGTCATTATATTCATTTTTACTTTGATCATGCATGTCATTATAACCATTTTACTTTGTGTGTCGTATTATATTCATTTTACTTAGATTGTAGTTGTATTATATTCATTATAACCATTTTTACTTAGCGTGTCTATCCTGTAACCTCATTATTTTTTAATAAAAGATTGATTCAAATCATCCGTACCTCTCATTCTTTCACAGCGGCTGAAACATCATCATGTCCGAGCTCATGAAAAAGGCTTATTATACACCGTCCAACCCAGGTTCTTTAGGGGGTAAAAAACGATTAAAAGATGCCGTCTTAAAAGATAGCGGAGTCCGTCTAAGCGATAAACAGGTTTCAGAATGGCTGGCTGGGGAGGATGCTTACACATTACACAAAACAGCGGCGATAAAATACAAACGAAATAGGGTGGTTGTATACGGAATCGATTGTCAATTCGAGGCCGATCTGGTCGACATGACCGCTTATGCCCGGGATAATGACGGTCATAAATATCTGTTGACCTGCGTAGACGTTTTCAGCAAACACGCCTGGACCAAGGTGTTGAAGAATAAGAGCGGGGTTGAGGTCACTAAAGCGTTCGAGTCTATACTCAAAGAGGGTCGTGTCCCACAGAAATTGCAGACGGATCAGGGAAAGGAATTTTTTAACAAACATTTTCAAAATCTAATGAAAAAGCATGGCATTAATCATTTCGCTACCGCTACCGATTTGAAAGCCAGCGTCGTCGAACGATTTAATAGAACGTTAAAAAGTCGCATGTGGAGATTTTTAACAGCTACCAATTCGCGACGATACATAGATATTTTACAAGACATTATTCAGGGGTACAATACCAGTTATCATCGCAGTATCAGAATGAGACCCGTGGACGTCAGCAGAGTCAATGAGGGTCAAGTGTTTAAAAACTTGTACGGGGATGTAAAGAAGAATAAGACCGAGAAACCCGTATTAAAGTTCAAAGTCGGCGACGTCGTCAGGATTTCTAAAGTGAGAGGTCCGTTCGCCAAAGGTTACGAGCAGAACTACACGGAAGAGTTTTTCACCGTATCCTCATGTATTCCGCGCCAACCCCCGGTCTACAGACTCAGCGATTATGACGGCGAAGTCCTCGAAGGGTTTTTTTATGAAAAAGAGCTGCAAAAAATAATTGTGAGTAAAAACAAATCTTTTAAGGTGGAAAAGATTTTAGGGCAGAAAAAAACAAGGCAAATCTACGCTTGTTTTAGTGAAATGGCTAGGATGGCCTTCAAAATTTAACAGCTACGTAGATAAAAAAAACTGTGGTGGACTTGCAATCTCCTTAAAACGCATCAACCATAACGGATGAGATCATACGAGTCGAGGACCGTCATGGACGAGCATGGGTTCTACGTCACGCTACCGTGCAACGCATCGTCGTGGGTTTACCCCCAAAATCGAATATCCAGCTATACAACCAGACTACCAAAAGCTATAAGCTTGAAAGGACCCTGGCAAGTCGGACTAGCCGAAATCGAATATCCTAGAAGTTGGTATAGCTTTAACGACAAAAAAGGATATTTCACCCTAAACATTGAGCCGGATGGTGATACGATTAAAAAAAACAGAGCGATGCAATTAAACATAGCCGGAGGGTACTACCCAAATTTTCGCGCCATCATTCGTGTTATAAATCAACTCATCCTAAATCATGGGGTATTGACTCACGATGAAATAAAAAACAAATTGTTTCTGGTGGCAAAACCCAACGTTTCACTCTACTTCCGAGGAAGACTCGGCATTATTTTAGGAGCAGCGAGGGGGGGCTATCTCGGACAATCGAGCTACGATAAAGAAGCAGATTTGACGAAAACCATTATGACGTACGCTCCTCATCAATGCGACATCAACGCAGGGTTCTACACATTCTACGTCTACACGGACATTATCCAATATCAAGTGGTCGGCGATTCTCACGTACCCCTTTTGAGATGCGTACATATATCGGGTAAAACCAATGACACGGTCATTGCTAGATACGACAAGCCGCATTACGCATCGATCGCCAAGGATCACATCACCGACATCACCATAGAGGTTAAGGACGATCAAAACAAGCCAGTACCCTTCACTTACGGGAAAGTCATCGTAAAACTGCACTTTAAACCAAAAAATGAATTATCATTATAGACCTAGAGAGAGTCCGGACTATGTTGCCTACTACCAAAACCAAGCCGGCGGAGCTTTACCCGGTTATGCCGGGGGAGGGGTTATGTACGGTAGCGGCTTAGGGGGTATTTTTAGAGGTCTGTTCCGGATGGCCGTACCTCTGTTAAAAAGAGGCTTCAGCATAGCAAAGCCCCACCTAAAATCAGCTGCTAAAAATATAGCATCCGACGTCTTCTCAAACGTATTGATGCGTTCGCACGACAATGATGCTAAAGCTCAAGGGGGGTCCGGTCTGATGGTCATGGCCCGTAAGAGAACGTCCAAACCTCCCGGTGTGAGAAGGCGTGGTCAATCGGGGGTGAAAAGGAAGAAAACAACACGTGTATCAAACAAGCGCTCACTCGTAAGTAGAAAGCGTAAGAAGACTGTTAGGCGAAACGCGTCGGTCAAGAGAGGGGTAAAAACCATATTCTAAAATGGCGTTACTGCATCGTATGTCGGGGGAGTGCATCAAGTCCGAGCTGGACTTATTTACAGTACCTCTGACACAGACCATCATCGAGAAAAACAGCTATTTAGAAGTAGCTCCGTTATCGGCCCTTTCGGCCTCTGCCCCGATAGAGTTTTTTATCGCGGGAAACGGGGATGATTATGTGGATCTCAATAACACCATGCTCTATCTACGGGTGAAAATCACGGACCCTGATGGGGGGGATATCGCGCATCTGGCTAGGGTCGGGCTGATTAACTACCCGGGAGCTACTATATTTTCACAAGTCGACATAACCCTGGGTGATCGTCTGATATCTCAAAGCTCAAGCACCTATCCTTATCGGTGTATCATAGAGAGTCTGCTCAACTACGGTAAGGATACGCTGGAATCTCTGTTCTCCACATCGTTGTTTCACAAAGATTCGGCGGGTCAGATGGACGTTCATGACCCCCCTGGCAATAACGCTGGATTGACAAAGAGGGCGACCTATACCAGTCGGAGCAGGGAGGTGGAACTGTTTACCCCCATACACGCCGATATATTCTTCCAGGAGAAACTTTTACTGAATGGGGTGGATGTTAAGCTGCGATTTATTCGAGCAAAAGATGAATTCTGCCTGATGAGGGCCGACGACATTGCTTACAAATTAAATATAACGGCAGCATCCCTATTTGTCAAGAAAGTGTCTGTTTCACCCCCAGTGAGACTGGCTCAGGCACAGGCGTTACTGTCAACAACGGCCAAGTATGCCGTCGACAGGGTCTGTCTAAAAACGTTCTCAATCCCTAACGGGTCTCGTGTTCTGAATCAAGAAAATCTGTTTTTAGGAACATTACCAAAGTCTATCATCATCGCCATGGTCGACAACGACGCATTCACCGGATCCTACACAAAAAATCCATTCGCGTTCAAACATTACAATCTGGAGTTCTTAGCCGTCTACGTCGACTCTCAGCAATTCCCAGCTAGACCTCTACAACCTAATTTCGAAGCCGGTCTGGCAGCGCGTGAATTTTATCAGCTATCGATGGCGACCGGTAGACACCTTAAAGACCGTGCGCTCTGTATCAACAATGACGATTTCATGAACGGATACACGCTTTATGCGTTTAACCTCACCCCTGATGAAGAGTGTGGCCAGCACATTTCGCTCATCAAGTCCGGAAATATCAGAGTCGAAGCACGTTTCATTAACACCGACCCTGCTCAGCTACCTGGTGAACATTGGATCGCCGTTTATTTACCCGAAGAGGGGCCTGCTTGTTTTTTTGACAGCTTTGGCAATCCACCCAACAGCCCGCACTTCCCAACCAGCATCGATCACTTTCTAGCGACCAACCACCCCCAAGTATTATATTCCGACAGACAAGTCCAGGATTATTCATCCAATACCTGCGGGGAGCACTGTTTGTTTTTTCTATATCATTTAGCTAAAGGTTGTGACTATGCCCATGTGATGAAACTATACACCGACGATTATATTAAAAATGATAAAATGGTATCCCTGTTTGTGAAGAGATTAAGACCGCATGTGTGTAATGATAAAATATCATCCTGTGTGCAAACATGTTTGATCTATAAATAAAAAAATCTTAAAACCATTTATATTTTATCGTCTTTATTTAATCGTAAGATACATTCGTTAAAATTCCAACCATTGCCTCGGATCACCGGTCGATATTTTAAACACAGAGTCTTTCGGAGTCCTGTAGCGTGAATATTTTCGTGCCTTTTTATAAGGTCTAACATCGGGTGTGGTGGCGGGGGTGATGGGGTTACTCTTTAGAGATTTAATCACGCTCCTGACCTGTTGATTCGGTACGGTAGAAAAAGGAATGTTTAACTCGCCAAAAGCCTGTAGAAACTCCGACCATCCTAGAGGTCTCCGGTCATCCCGAACCTTTTGGGGGGCCGTCACATTTTTTAACAAATCAACCATGTGTGAACCTGGTACGACTTTACCCTTGAACACAAACTCCCCTGATTCGTTCCAGCCGCTTAGTCCTTTAGCTTTAGACATCTTGTCTAATATGTATCTACTGTTTTTCACGCTTCTCGAAGGGACATTCTTCAGCACTTCGTCCACCACACCCCCCTCAGCAACGCCGTCTTCAACATTAGCAGTGTGGGGGGTGGTAGGCGTTTGCGCATCTTTATGATCGTCATCCGTATGGGGTAACGAGAGGGTTAAAACCCCGGTCTCACGATCCCCTTGTCTAACGATGGTCAAAAACCTGCTTAGGGTATTGGTGTAAAGTTTGGCTTTTTCGTACGGATTCAAATCGGTGCGATGTAAAATATTTCTTATGGCACCGTCCAAATTGTTTTCCACAGTCTGTTGAATGTTCTCGCGTACATTTTCAGTTTTCATCTTATCCAGCTGATGCTGCGGTACTAAATACATCTTCTCAGCTTACTCCATCCTATCGATTGGCTATCAAGCTTGTCAGGAACGGGACGGCGACGCTTAATAAAGATAAAAGGAAGCCACCCTTTTGGTTGATGACTCGTTTCTTGGCCGCTATGCCAATTTTTTTATCGGCCACAAATTTGATTTCCGCTTTTCTCTTTTTCAGTTTTTGGTACTGTTTGCGATTGACCGGGATCGTGCCGTAGAGGATGTTTAGCGCCAATTCGCACAGCGATAAAATGAGTTCGTCGGACACCGATTGTAAAATAACGCGTCGTTGTTTAGGAGACGCTTTATGTATCAGTTTTAACACTGGCAGATGTTTACAAAGTCTGGCGGACATGACGATTTATCACGTTCTTCTTTTTTTCGGAATATAAACCACTTGACGGTCGGACAGCAATCCTGTTCTGAGACGGTACTGCTCCGGAGTTTTCGCTTTATAGTCTATCAATAGGTATCCGAAAGATCGGTTGACCGCGTCGTGATAACATTCCATAAAGTATTTTGTGTTTCCCGGGTACATTTGTCGTCCTAGCATCGCTACCTGATTGACGTCCCTTGGGTTTTTAAACAAAATCATATAATTGGCGTTTAAGCTGATGGTTCGACTGGACTTACCCTGTGCAAATAAATTTTGCACTATATAGATGCTGCTGAGATTCCGATGGTGACAATATTGCGTAAATACGCGCTGGAGTTCCAGGTTGGCGCTAGCTTGCTGCATCAAATCATCCACAATGAGAAGATTTGTTTTATGAACGGGGAGTAAATCATCATCATTCAGACTCTCGGGTATTCCATGCACAAATTTAATGTCGTGCAATTTCAGTACATCATCGTACAAAGGCTGCCAACAATCATACAACCATACAATGTTTTCAATTTTCTTGGAGATTATAGTCAACCCCTTTTCCAACAAGAGTTTTACAAAATAAGACTTTCCAGAATTGGACGGTCCGCTTATAAGACAACTAAATGGATGTTGAAGTCTGAAATCAAAATCGGAAACACCCTGCGACCCTCTGTGCATTATCTGATCAGTAGCCATAAGGAAGGGTGGTGAAATCCGGTAAAAGTCTGCGTTTATTATACACCACCTTGAACCTTTTAACAACTGATTTGTTGTGCAATGTGAGAGTCTTTTTATTCCTCACGATATTTTCGGTGTGAGCCAGGATGTGTTTGGCACTATCGTGTGACGTCACATAGCCGTCGACCAGACCAATCAGGGATTCCAGACAGATGGCTCGGGAGTTTTTTGCATTCAACGTTATACCCTTAGCTTTCATGCACGTCTTGCCTCCGGCCGTCTTGTACCCGTACGATTTAGGTGCACTTGCGGAAAAACACGTTATGTAGTCACCATCGTCTAGCTCGCTCGTCAGCTCCCCCAAATGATCCCCTAGAGGCGGTTCCCAGTCTCCCTCCCTAGACACAAAGACGACTGAGTCCGTATCTGAGTAAAGAAGCCGGTCGCCGAGTCTGTCCATCAATTCGTACAATTCCAGTCGGGCGTGAGCCGTTGTAAACGCCCCTAGAAACACGTTAACGTCACGCGCCTTACAAACATCATCTTTGTTAGGTTTATGCTGAACGAGAGCTACGTCGTCCGAGACGAATGTGAAATAGGACAACGTGTCGGTATTACCAAAAACGATTCTGGTGAAATCCTCGGGGTCGTTCACCATGGTCGTTTGAGGTAGGTTTTGTCTTAACGAGAACCGCCCCCAAAGCGAATTGAGAATCAATTTCGTGATTGCCCTCTGGGCAGCGTTGTACTTGATCTTTTCAGGGTCGAGTTGAATCCCTTCTTTTTCAAAATACTCGCGAATGTAAGTCTCTTTCTCAGCGTCTGTGACCACATGCGACGGGTACCCTGACGCTTGTTGCTTCAAACGCAGAAACATTTTGACATAATCGACAAACAACGTGTCTGACCGTTGTGGAAAATGCCAAACCTCGTCTATCTTGGCTACCACATAACCCTTCTCGACAGCTTTTAAAAGCTCGATGCTTACCCAGGTCCCCGACAGAGATCTTTCCTGATCCGTGTGTGTACAGCTAGTGATCTGGTTTTGCTCGCGAGCGCAAGTTCTACATAACGGGAACATGAGTTTTCCTTCACATCTGTAAGGGAGAACCGGGTGCAGTAATTTGCGGGGAGGGTACATGGTCGCTTTGATAAGGCCGAAATAATTTTCAATCGGTTCAAAATCTTTGAAAATGATTTGTGGATGATCGATCGGATAGCTTTTCCTAGCCTGACAAAAGGGGTAGAGGCTGGTGAAATCGAGATACCTTATTTTCTCACCTTCGGTCACCTTGTGATAGAGTTTATAAGCATTAGTTCGACCACCAAACAGAGCGTCTCGCGGTTTCAATCTCTCGGGGGCCGAATAATTGGCCATAAATTCTATCACGGAGGGATTGGTCTTTTTCATTTTGCTCCATTCACATTCCCACAGAACCTCCATTTGCAAACCGTACGCGTTCTGCAGAATTTCGACCTTATCGTCAAACTGTCTCCTGAGAATCCCATAAGGTACTCCCGACAAGGGGTGTGTCTGATGGGGTTCAAAGCGACAGCAGTGTCCATGGTGGACACAACCATTGTATTCTAAACCGTACTTAATGTCGTCCTGTTCGTAGTAACCGTCTAAAAAGTACTTACCGAAGGATACTTCGCCGCGGTTTAAGGCGTGATTTAGGTCGACGTTTCGAGTCTTTTTGACATACTCCAACCATTCTATCGACCCACTTGAATAGCATTTGCTCTGTCGAATGTACGCTTTGTTGTGCGTGAGAGCCAGTGTATTTTTCTCGAGAAAATGTGTTTTGAAGATACCCATCGCGCAACTAGCGATCGTTGTAAAACTGAAAGGGTCAAGTTTGGTGCATTCGATGAACGACTGGCGATATTTCATACATCCTTCTCGTAATAAGACCACATCGTTAACCCCGTAATCCTTCAGCTCTTTCTTAAAGTCAAAGAGCTTACCCTGAACCGTGGTGTACCAGGCATCGAACTTTTGCTGGTCTATATCCGACATGTTATCGTAGTTGTAAAACTTTTTGTCGGGGTAAGGTCCGAAATAGTTCTCATTTTCAACCCTGTTGAACAGATGGGGAAAGTAACCTTTTTCAGTAGTCGTCAAGTCTAGCGCAGATGGCATTTTGGCTAGCGCTAGCGGAAAAAATGAATAACTGTCAAGGTAATGTTGTGCAAACGATTCATCGTACATGAAAATTAATTTACATCCCTGCATGATAACTTCGAGCGCAATTCCGGCTTTGCAGAAATACTCCAGAATGAGAAAGGAGTCAAATCTGGAGGCGTAATGAGCTATGAAGCAGTAGCCTTCATATCGAGGTTGTCTGAAGCGATTGATTAGCTTAGATATACAGCCCGTACCGCGAGCTACAAATTTCTCACCTTGGAACGTGATCGCGCAAACAAAATTAGCCACGTGCCTCCCATTTTCATAACGTGTTTCAAAATCGTAGAAAATGTATTTTTCGCAAAATTCCTTAGGCGCTAGGGGCTGTATGAAGCATTGGTGTTCACCCTCGTCCACCAGAATTTCGCGACAATGTACGCATTTGTCCGGAGCGCATATGTGTTTGGTTTTCTTGTTTCCCGGTTTAACATCATAACGTTTGTTGCATAGTTTGCAGTATTTTATAAGATCACAGGCGGGGTTTTCCTGACCAGGAGGGGGGGTTTTTTATGCATTTCGAAGCAATAGCTCGATTTACAGTAACGCATGCAATCTAGACAGTGTATGGTCGTTTTAGGGTAGGTGTAACATTCTGAGTCGAAACATATGTTGCAGACGTGTTTGCATCGATGGTCTCTGCGTTTGGTGTAACTTTTGTAGCAGAATTCACATACGTACGAAGAACCGATGAACGAGGGTAAATTCAAGATCATGTAGTAATGTCCGTTATCGAGATAGAGGAACACCGTTTTCGGATGGGGTTCATCGCAAGTTTTGTACGTTTCTAGGACCGTGGCGTTAGATCTGTGAAATACCACAATTTTAATGTCTAGCGCTCCTTCAAACGAGGCTATGTCGCTAAAAGCGATTGGATCTTGGATTGAGAAGCCTGCACTGTTTTGGATGGTGGTAGCCAGTTTTTCTAACTCACTCTCGCGTTGTTGTGGGTTAAGAAAACGGGCGAGACAGATGGAGAAACACAAATTATTCGAGATGTTTGTGGGGGAAAATAAACTAGTCTTTTTTCTTTTGATCACTTCCTCAATGGCCAGATCCGTGAGTTTACGTCGACCACCACCATGCCTGTTCATAACAACGGTAGCTTCTATCTCCACGGCCTGGTCCGATAATAACTGTTCGTTGCTCTGTAAAACTTTTTCAATTTGATCGAAAAGCAAATTGGGGTCATAATTATTTCCATCAGTTAAAACAGCGCTGATGGGTATTTGGAGACTGGAGGCTGACACGGTCAAATTGATCACGGGTACGTCCCCTCCAAAATCTCTAGCGAAAGTAACAATCTCGCTCAGCGTGTCGTGTAAGTAACGATGATAATCGGCCAGATCTGCAGAGTTGATTGCTCTCAGATTCATGGTCCTTCTTAACGATACACTATTGAAACGAGGTCGTGGTAAAACGTGATATCCGTTAACGAACCCACCCTGGCGAATCAATGCGTCAATGTCGAGGGGGCTTAATCGATCATGTGTAGGAGTATTATCATTGTCGGTAGGATGTTCTACACTATCGTCATCAGGATCTGGGACTGGTTCGGTGGTAGTGGGTGGGGTATTTAACCCTGCACCGTGTTGTATGGGTGGGTCATAGAGATTCATATCTGGATTTACGGCTAATTCAAAAAGATCCAAATCAGCAGGTGGGTGTGACGATTCTACATTAAGATACTGTTCTAAAGAATCTGGAAGCATACTTATCGTTTCAAGCTCCTCTGGAGACAGTTCTGTGTCAGATTGGTCTGATTGACGAGCGTCTGTAAAGAAGTATTTTGATCCATCCATTTTGAAATTCAGACTAACATCACAGAGTATAAAACAATCACAGAGTATAAAACATGAGATATTACAAAATCATAGAGCATATCAAAGCATACATAAAATAGCATAGCGTATACATGAAATATAATAATAAGAGTATATAAAATCAAAAGAGTATAAAAGAGTATAAAATCAATACATGATCTAAAGGAATACAAAATGGATCGTGAGTAAACTATTAAATGTACTCAGACATCTCATCTATGACGTTGTGTATAAGACGAAGCCTGAGCAGCGTTTCACTTTGGTATTGCGTTGACATATGCTCGTTTCTATCAGAATACTCATCCATGATTAATTGGATAATACGGATGCGGTGAAATATTTCATCGCTCACATTCTGAAAAAAATGATCCTGAAGATCGAATCTGCTATGTATCTCGATGTTAGAGGACCTTAGCTCGCTACGCAAGGCATCTATTCTGCTACGGTTTTCGTCCACCCTTTCAAAAATCGCATCAAATTTCCTGTTTATATCCGCATACGCCTCGCGAAACTCACTGCGAGAAGCATCTACTGAATTAATGAGCTCGCGAATCAGAGAGGTATTGTTGGATGGTTCATCGAGCGGTTGAGGGCTCAGCGCTACTTCTTCAACATCGATCTCTTCCTCTTCCGACGATTGGTGAAAATGAAATGGCGTCTGACCGGCGTTCGAGGTCGACGCTTCGCCACGCTCGCTCGTCCAAGAGCTCTGATCCCAAGCGTGGAGTTGAGTCACACCCCAGCCAGTCACGTCGCCATCATCATGGCTTCTATCCGAACCTGTTGTGTGGAAATATAACAATCAATCATAATGGTATGACAAATTTGAGTTTAAATGTTAATACATGTAGATAGCCTCACCATAAAACAGCTCAGGACTGTTTTGGGGTACAGAATAATTAGTTTTTCTAGTCTTTTCCTTTGGTTGGTCTAAAGCTGTGGGGGTAGGAACTATTTGATCCCCGATTACGTCTCGTCTATCTGTTACGACGACGGTGCGTTGTTCATCCTCGTCTTGAGTAAGGTCGACCACCGGGAATCCAGGCTGTGTGACGAATTGGATGAAATCTATAAAAATAAATATAACGTTAGATTAAACATAAAACATTACGTTGAAGGTGGATCTTGTTCATACCATCGGCAGCGCTGTCTGTATCAAACCCATGAGTAGGCACTGTGAATTAAAAATAAGTAAAACTTAAAATAAATAAAAATAAAATTAATAAATAAAGATGCATAAAAATAGGTACATTTTATTTATAAAGAATAGAAAATAAGTTCTCACATATGGCATCAAATGCGTTCAGCTCGACGTTTGAATCTGAGGGGGAAAAACATATTATGATTTGAAGCCGCATGGTGGTCCGTTTTATATGGTTGATGACGCGCACACACACACACACACACACACACACACACACACACACACACACACACACACACACACACACACATATTTTTTAAAATGATAACATTTATGAATCATAAAACTTGGAAAATTTAAATACATCACATCAGCATTTAAATAGGTAAATTAAAACAATTTGCTCTAAACAAAATCATCTCCAACCATAGGATTAGTAAGGAGTGCATGGTATATCATTTCAGGGCACTAGGGCGCACTATTTGCCTGTGAACTGGATGTTGTTTGTACTCCGGAGGACTGGGGGGCGCTATTTGCCTGTGAACTGGATGTTGTTTGTACTCCGGAGGACTGGGGGGCGCTATTTGTCTGCGAACTGGATGTTGTTTGTACTCCGGAGGACTGGGGGGCGCTATTTGTCTGCGAACTGGATGTTGTTTGTGCTCAGGGCATTAGGGGCAAGCATATCCATTCCATACCTGAATGCGACGCTTCAGAAAGTGTTTAAAACGATGATTTTATGGTAAAATATCTACCAATATACCGTCAGAAGCATCAGCAATGTTTTTCTGAAACATATACAGACAAAAGCAAAATGATATAGCCCCCATAACGATGTGTGAGACCCGTTAGCAGCGTAGCACGAGATGCTAACCAACACAATGTTCTAACAGCATGCCACATGGTTAGCACGAGATCGGTTTACTAAATTATAACGCTATATATATATATATATATATATATACCACCGTCTTTTCACATTAAAAGATGTTGAGATAGCGCTGCATTATAACACACATAAAAGCATTCGTAGAAGAGTGAAGTATACGGCGGTAAGCCGACGGCTGATCCATGATTTTCATAATAAAAGCCTTTTTTTTCTCACACATACACAGTTTCACATAAGCAGTTTTGCACTAGGTTTTTGCAGTACATTCGATGAAAATCCACATTAATGCACATAGGCATGGATATGCATTGCAGACTGATGTGTTTTAAAACCACCAATGGTCCATATTTTTAAAATTCAAACTTTTATGATAAATTAATACAATGTTACATATTTAAAAAATCAAACTTTTATGATAAATGAATACAATGTTACATATTTAAAAATCATATCTATTGTTTTACACCCTATGTGAAAACCCCTTTGTGAAAGCAATATTTAAAACACCGTAGCACATGAGAATGGAAATACAGACTGATGTGATTTTAAAAAACACAGCATGTAAAACACCATAGTCTAATACACATATGCAGACTGATATTTTTAAAAATCATAGTTTATGATACTTAATATCTGTACCGCAAATATTTTTAATAATCATACTTTATGAATATAATGCTCATATTTAAAAAATCATATCTATTGTTTCACACCCTATGTGAAAAACAATCTTTAAAACAACATAGCATAAAATAATTACAAAGAGAAAATACTCACTGTTTTGCATGTTGATGAGTTGAGCTGCACAGTCTTGAAGTTTGGACAAGATATGGTTTTGCCAGGATTCGAGTCGTCACCTCTTTATATACATTCTGAGATGCAATGAAAATGTATGGGAAAAGCTATATAACTGTGTGTCCGCTAGATGGCGTGCGTGTTCTATGAATGGTACAGCTGAGTTCACAGAGAGGTCGTTCTCAGAGATCGTATTTCACGGATAGAAGCTCAAAACTGTCACAAAAGAGGCACTCCTCTCTTGAGATACGATGTTTTTAATTGGAAAGCGTATCGGTAGGGTGAACTGGCGCTCTTATTTACCCAGCCTGCGACCTACAGCGGTACCGGCTCCTTTGAGGCTTGCTACACAGTTGTTGTTTTTCAGGATATGCTCGCGACCATAAATTAGTATGAATCGTGAAAAAACAACAGGTGATAACAACGGTCCATGGATACATCTCCCGGTGTCGGAAGCACACACACACATACATTTAGCTCAGAGACTGTCAACTTTAATCCATTGCTTCAGTACTCTGAAATGGTAAGCTGGTTTTTATTTTTTCACCACAGTGAAAAAATAAGT
This sequence comes from Gila orcuttii, assembly GCA_026230005.1. Classification (NCBI taxonomy): domain Eukaryota; kingdom Metazoa; phylum Chordata; class Actinopteri; order Cypriniformes; family Leuciscidae; genus Gila; species Gila orcuttii. The sequence continues at coordinate 2,699,549 of JAPDVR010000002.1, read as the reverse complement.
GATGATTTTATTTCTGATCATCCGTTCATAACTGTATAGCTTTCTTCTTCAACCCAGGTGAAAATGTATTTATTTATTTTTTGTTTTTAAAAGATTTGTTATAATCATTTCATTTATATAATTTTAAAGATCCGTGCTTTTCAACGTTAGTGTAAGATATGTGCCATTATTGGAAAAATCTCTTTTTCTCACTATCCCCATTTATATAGCATACTCAGGAATGCCAGGATATCGGGTGTCACACACACACATTTAGCTCAGAGACTGTCAACTTTAAACCAATTCTTCACCATAGTGAAAAGGTAAGATGATTTTATTTTTGAAATAATTGCTTCAGTAAGATATTTATTTTAAAGGAATTAATGTTTTTCAACTTTAGTTAGTATGAAAAATATTTGTGAATGACTAAATTTATAAACATTTCATTTATATACTTTTAAAGATCAGTATGTATTTCAACTCTACTTAGGGTAAAAATATTATATTTGTAAATGTTATAACCGTTTCATATATACTTTTAAAGAACAGAATGTGTTTCAACGTTAGTGTAAGATATGTGCCATTATTGGAAAAAATCTCTTTTTCTCACTATCCCCATTTATATAGCGTGCTCAGGAATGCCAGGATATCGGGTGTCACACACACACACACACACACACACACACACACACACACACACACACACACACACACAGCTCAAAGACTGTCAAAATGCAAAAGGCCGGTGAGAGAATCACTCGGAGGAACTCTTTTCAACTTTAAACCAATTCTTCACCATAGTGAAAAGGTAAGATGATTTTATTTTTGATTTTTATTTTTATTTATTTTAAAGGAATTAATGTTTTTCAACTCTAGTTAGTGTGAGATATTTTCTCACTTTCACTCCCCAGCAGGGGGATGCAGGAATAGGGTGACGTCTCACACACTCACAGACAGACGCACACACTTAGCGCAGAGACCATGCCTGTCATGCGTTGGTGTTTGAGAGAGAGAGAGAGAGACACACACACACACACACACACACACACACACAGCAAATGTATATAGTATGCTTCAGGAATGCCAGGATATCGGATGTCACACACATTTAGCTCAAAGACTGTCAAAATGCAAAAGGCACTCTTTCCAAAAGAGGAACTCTTTTCAACTTTAACCCAATTCTTCAGTACTCTGAAATGGTAAGATGATTTTTTGAAAATATACTTTATACACTTTTAAAGATCAATGTGTAAGATATTTTGTAAATGATTAAATGTACATTTTATAACCATTTTAAAGATCAATGTGTTTCAACTCATAAACTTCCTCACTGTCCCTGGCAATGTGCTCGGAAATACCGGGGGTGGTGGGGAATTACGACTTTTCAAAGCCAATATCATCAAAGACAATAAATCTCAAACCTTCTGTCACTTCTGACAAACCATTATCATCAAAGCTTATCTTCATTATGTTAACATCAAAAACGCCTGTCAAAATAACTTATTATACCTGGGTCAAAAGTTCAAAACTAGCCGTCAACTTGATATATCATACCCGGATCAAAACCAACTGGCAAAATGACGGATCATTTCCAGGTCAACAGGGCAAAGACAACTGTCAAAATAAATTATTATACCCCACAGCTGCCATACCCCGGATCAAAGACAACTGTCAACTTGATCGATCGATAGGTCAAAGGTTAATCCCTACATCAAAGGGGCCTCCGGAACATCCTCCGGAAGGTCAAAGGTTAGCCCCGCCCACCTGTCAATCATAGGGTCATAAATCATCTTGACACAAGGTACCAGGTATTACTACTTGCCTGTTCCTTGTGATGGTCTTCGTGTTCTTGGTCAGTGTTTGTCATTCTAGTTCAGTTCTGTTTTATGTTTCATTGATTATGTTTTCCCCCTTGTGGGTTTTTGCTTTGTGTTTTTGTTTTCATTTGTTAATAAATATCCTTTTACTGCACTTGAGTCCTCTTCTCCACTTTTTGTAAATTGTATCGTGACACTGGTGCTCTTTTATATAAATTACATTAATTAAGTGGCATTTGCAAGGCGGCAATCTAAACCCATTCAACTATGTAAAATTTCAAGATCATTTGCAATATTATAGATTTCACATCTGGAAAAGAGGTGTATGCACATTTATTCTTTCTCTGAATCACACTTATGTACATTTGAGAAATTATCGTAAGATCAAATGTAGGATTCTGTGCAAATGTAGGTTTCTATGCAACATTTTAAAAATGAGGCCCGCTGTATGCTAATGTATCCATGGATCTTTTAGTGGGCAGGAGATATTGACACATTGGATCGATAAAGGAACATGGACAAATGAGTAATAAAGAGCGAAACATGCTTGATGTTAAGAGATGTTAAAAGAAAGTGCAATATACCGCAAAAGAGAATTCATATTCTGTATTGGTACACTGGCAGGCAGCTTTCTGTGTGCGATTAAATGGTCAAATACACGCACAACATTTTTTTTGTTTTTTTGTGTTTTTATGGAAAGTTTTTCTTGTCTTCAATAACTGCTTGAGAACTTTATACTTACATTAGTAAGACTAGAATATGACTAAAAAACTATATCATGATATATATTATTACTGTGAAACCTAATCAAATCATGATTTAAGATTTTGGTAATATCACCCATTCCCACACTTTGCTAGATACCAGGAAAAGTCCTTGCAGTTTTACATGTGACTTATTTAATAGTATTCACTACAATTAATAAGGTGCAGTGTAACCTTCTCAGAAATAAGTATAGAAATGGTGCTGAGAAAACACCTTAAACCCGGTCTTCTTGAATAGTTGGTGGTAGAAGGCGAAATGAAAGCTAAATTTTCTAAGCAGTTGTACACACCAAAATGTTCTTTGCATTCAGAACAGATTTCAGCCTAATAGTGATAGCTCACTGAATGGCCAATTCCACGTATATTTTTTGTGCATTTTCAAAATACTGTATTTGTATTTAAATACATTTTGGCATTTTATTTTGATAAATTTTAAATTAAATTTTTGTTTGAAATACATGTTCATGTATTTATGCCCATCTCTGCATATTGTCATGGAACAGAAGATAGCAAACACAGGTAGAATCTGAACAGAGTTTATTGAAAGACACACAGATTTTCAGCAGGTGACTCTCTGGATATCAGATTGTACTGGTGATGCTGGCAGGTGAATAAAAGTCTTATCTGTTGCAGGTTATGAAGAGAAGTGACTGGATGACACACAGAAGACTGATGAAGCCCAGAAAGTTCGAAGCTCAGGTAAGTTTTTCATTGGTGGGAAGTCAGGTAAGAGTTCGGTAACGAACAACAAGACCAGTCCAAGATGTGCGTTTAGTTCTGGCTTTTATAGAGTGGAGCTGATGAATGGTGGTGATTGATGGCAGGCGTGAATGAATGAGGAAGGAGTGCAGGTGATGGTCAGAGAGGATTATGGGAAGTGTAGTGATCTGATGTGACTGGTCTTGTGACAGATATAGGGCTGTACAGGGAATAGGTTTTGTGACGTTTTTAACATTATACCCCAAGAAGACCAATAAAATGCCAATCTACTCCCCAAACCATCAGGCCTTTACAATTTTAGCAGTTCATTTAAAGGGCACCTATTATGCCCCTTTTTACAAGATGTAATATTGGTCCCGGGTGTCCCCAGAATGTATTTGTGAAGTTTCAGCACAAAATACCCCACAGTTAATTTATTATAACCATTTGAAAATGTCATTTTTGGGGCCTGTTTTAAAAAGAGCTGTTTTGGTGTGTACCACCTTAAATGTAAATGAGCTGCATATCCCCGCCCTGCCTTTGGATGAGGGCGTAACTTGCATACCTATGGCAATAAACAGTCGGTAGAAGCAGAATGGCTGAAAGTGAGAGACGCGCTGTTTTGTATGGCATTCAGCCGTACATGTTTGAACCCGAATCAGACCCAGATGATGAAGAGACTCCGGCAGAAGAAACACAAATGAGAATTGACCAGGACGTCTCGGAATGGTTATTTGATACATTTATGTACTTATAGAGTTGTAATCGCGTCCCCTTTGCAATTATGGACGTGCAACACACACACACAGACACACAAACTGTGATAACGTTGGCGCAATGTTTTGAAACTACAAACACAAATACTGTGATAACGTTTGCTACGTACAAACGAAATTACATTTATGCGAGGGACCTGTTGCGTCATGTTTACATTACTTGTCGTACAGGTGCTTATGTGGCAAATGTGAGAAGATGGCTACAGAACAAGAAAATATATGCTGCAGGGAGATAGAACAGGTATTAATTTATTTACATTTGTAATTGTTGCAAAAAATAATACGTGACATAAAACTGTCTGACGCTATTTGTTGTATCGAAGGTTACAAGACGGATGAAACATAGCAATTTTGATGTCTTGTCTTTACAGAAAACATGCACAGTTTTTAATACAATATCTTTAAAAAAAATATTTATAAACGTGTGGTTACACACTATACAAACAAGGTTTCAATTATTACACAGACATTCTACGACGACGACAACAACTTTAGACGCATTTATTGTTGAATTGGCTGACATCGACTGAAATGACTATTTGCTCAAAAATCATAAAATACACTTAGTTCTACTGGAGGTGACGTTGGATCGTGAACAGTAGGCAACGATCCACACTTGAGGATTAACTTTGAAGCAAGACCTGCTTTGAATTGACCCTCGTTCACAAAACAGTCTGTCAGAAAATGATTCGCGCAAACATAAACGTATTTTGGAAGTTTAAGTGGCGCCTTTCCTTCCTAAATAAAATCCATCCACTGCGTTTTCAGTGGCTCTGATGTCGGAAGTAAGTGAAAACTACTATGAACATTATTACATCCCACAACAGAACACTTATGTTTCTTAGGAGACATTTTCAACACGGCAGCACAAATCGTCAGAACACCGGCTGTCGTTGAAACAATGGAGGATGGTGTACAGATCACCGAGGGCGGGGTCTATGCCAAAACCACAGTGTCATTCAAACCGCGTCGGTGGGGCTTGCGCAATTCTACGTCACATTGAGCCGAATCTTAGAACAGCTCGTTCTGAGACAGTGCTTATGATTTATTGAGATTGTAAAAAAAACACTGGGTGGATTTTTATCATTCTAGGGTGGTTTTGCTCACACACTGCCAACACACATTTATGTTCAAACACCATGTAAAAGTGAATTTTGCATAATAGTTGCCCTTTAAATGTAAACAAGTAAATATATATTTTGATAAAGAAACAGGATCTAGAAGAGCAATTACTCATAATCATTCACATATTAAGAAATAAACTTGCCTTGAAATATTTACTGTTTTACAATGTATTAGGTCAATTCACTAAATTCACAGGTCAATTCACTAAAGAAATCATTTGCTAATGAGGAGAAAACACAGAGCAAAGTTCCTCTGAGAAAACATCCCATATTAAAACCATCTTTTAAATTAATTTAACCCATAAAATAAAGGTTAAACTAATCAATAAAAATAAAAGGAAATCTTGGAGGAATCACAAGACACCTATATGCCTGTCAAGCAGTTCTCCAAATGTGAGTGGGGAAGGACGGCAGCGACTAGATGTTCAAAATCAACGGAGACGTGCAGAATCCACACAAACTCAAGGCTTAGGTTGTGAACGTTTTTGTTTTCTCAATATGCGCATCTACTATCATAAATAGAAGTTTTAAATACATTATCTGTGACTTTGGGAAAGTTCTTGTTTTCTCAATATGCTGCACACAGTTTTCTACTGACTCAACTACCACAGGCTCAATCGGGTGATGACCATGTCACAACTATGATGATTTCTTACATATTTAAGACTGTAATTGTGCTGAATGTGATCAGTGTTATGTTTTTCTAATAATATCTGTTGATAAAGTTGATGATTATCTGTCAGTTGGTTCTTCACCTTCATATTCTGCATTAAAATTGATTTGCAGATGCTTATATTGTCTAATCTTATACAGAGATACTGAGAAACCCTAAATCCAGCATAGAGGGGTTCAGTGAATGTGTTGTTGAATGTGAGTGAGTGTGTAATTGTAACTGTAATTCAAATAACCTGAGTTTGTCCTGCTGATTCATTACATTCATTACATTAATAATCAGATTAACTATCTCTTTTATTACTTGTTCCAATCATTTTCAGTCCTTTTATACTGTGCTGTTATTTTTCCTCTAACAATGACTTGTTTTCTCATAAGATAGGCCTACTTCATTTCCTCCTAATTGGTACCATATTTATTTGACCTTTTTGCATTGTTCCAGCAACTCAAAATATTTTTGACTTACTTTTTAAACAATTCATTTTCCAACATTTTCAGCTAGTTTGTGTTCTGATATTATTATCAATATTTCCAGATAAACCAATTGCTAGATAAATGACTTGATGGTCAGTAAGGACAGACGTTTCCACAGTAACCTGGCTTACTTGACTTTCTTGTACACTTAATTTAAGCCAAAAGTCTATGCAAGACTGTTTACTCCTGTCACCAGAACACCATGTCAATTCTTGTTTGGTTGGGTTTTGGATCCTCCAAATATTAATTAAATCCAATCCTAAACACAAATTATGCAATTCATTGGATTTTTTAAAAACTATTTCCAAGAGGAGAAACACAGTCCAAGTTATTATCCCAGATAGAATTAAAATCTCCTCCAAGAATTAGTTTAGCATCAGGAAAACTATATCCAAGATGTTTCTGATTTTTTTCTTTAAAGTCTAGTTGTAAACTTTTATTCCTTACAACACGGTTTGTTGCATATATATTAATGACCCATCTTCCCAAGGAATGTGAATAACTTTTTAACTATTTTTCCTCTAAATTTACCCATCAAAATAAATGTCTCCAGAATGATTGCTATCATACGACATCCACATGTCGTTTCCCCACTGTCTCTTCCAAAACTGAAAGTCTGATTCAGATGCATGTCTCTTGGATGAAAAAAAATCACAAAAATATATTTTTTACAAAACAATTTGTAATCACGAGTCAGACATAAATGTCATTGCTTACTGCACAAAAAACTCCTTCCCATCCACAAATGCTCTGTTCCCGACAAAATAAGCCATCCTGCCATCTTTTCGTTCAGCTTCAACACTTGGCCACACCTGACACCTGATTTCTTAATCAACTACCGTCAGATCTTCAGCAAACCTCAACTTCTTTTCTTCCAAAAAGCTGCTTTTCTTTGCACTTTTCCACAGTAAGTCTCTGATATGTCTGGATCTGAACAGGAGAATCACAGCTCTTGGTTTCTGGTTCATGTCGAGCCTCCTTCCCACGCGATAAACGACGTCAATTTCAGTATAGCAAACTTCCCCTTCACAGTTGGAAGCACTGCAGGGCAGATGTCCACAAACATTTGTTTAATATCTTTGCCTTCATGTTCGTCAAAACCATAAAGCCTCAAGTTCCAGCACCTTCTATATCTCTCCATTTTGTTCACTTTAACTTCCAGATCCAGTATTTTCTTGTCATGGGTACCACTCGATGTTTTCAGTCCAGTCAGATCTGCTTCAATGTCATTAATCTCACGAGTCAAGAATTCGGTGGATTTCTGGAGAGCCTCAATCCCGTCAGAGTTCATTTTAAAGGGGTCATGAACTGAGAATTCAAATTATCCTTGATTTTTGACAGTTAAGAAGTCATTATACTATAGTTTCAAAACTTCCTCGTTATTCCAAAAACAGCTTTTATTGAAACCAAGGCTAGAAAACGACAGGATCTGAGAAGTGGGGACTTATGATGTCATAGGGTAGTGAAAGACTGCCTTTGCAGAAGAATATCAACGCCTACGTCTACATCACTGCATCTTTGGCACGCCCACTGGAGCGTTAATGAATAGTTACATGAGAACGAGAAAAGATCGACACAGGATCAATACCATTACCTTCCAAACAATCCTAATCCTAATCCTAATGCTAGGAAAGTGTTTTTTTTCTTTCAACAATGTGAATGTCTCAGCAGTGCATTATTTGTTTGTATTTGGTGCATTTCACTGTGGATTATTTGGTAAACCAGTCGCAATTTTGATTTTGCCAACAACAACTTTTACGATATGGATCTGCCAGCAACAACACAAACATGTAAGTAACCGTGTTTTTTCTAATGCCTGACCTGTGATCAGTGATTTCTGATGTGTAATTATTAAAGTTCAGACAAATTACTATCTTTCTCTCAAAATTGTTCAATACTGTTTATGCATCAGTAAATCAAGCCAGTGACTTAACGATCAACTTCAGATCGTTTCTCTTAGTAGGATGAAAATAATATTTTTTAAACTGTGATTAAATTATACAGAAAGCGATCAAAGAACACTCCCTTTCCAATTGCCTAAGCTGTCAGTCACACAGCGCGAGTTTATTTAATATTTTAAGGGCACCCTAGGATATATTATAATATTATAAAATAATACAGTTCAAAAATCACTCAAATGTTCAACTAATTGCATTTAATATGAACTTTTGATACATTTGAAATCAATTACATATAATATGCAAGTGTATTGTTAACTGACATTAAAGTATATTTTAGTTCCCATTAATTGCTTGTCAATATTGAGAAGTGCACTTTAACTATATTTTAAAGACTTTAGAAGCAATTATGAAAGTACATAAACAATTTCAATTAAAGTCCCACTTAAATTGTTTAAAAAATCACTCTTAAGTTCAACTAATTGCATTTAATATGAACTTAATCAGTGATATATTTGAAATCAATTACCTAATATGCATTACGTTAATCGAAAACATTATATTTAATTCACACTTAAGTGTGTTCCTTTAAAGTATATTAGTTGTGTAATAAGTACACTTTATAAAAGTTCTTTATTCTTGGAGTGAAAACGCCTTTAATCATGAGTTCTGTCTGTTATCATGTAACTGGCTTCATTCATTCATGTTCATTGTGTAGTGAATAATTCATAATTCAAGTGTAGCATTGTTTCATCTGTTCAATATTGGGACGTTTTAACCCCCACCCGCAGATAACACACATTCCTGTGGCGGTGCACAGATTTATGTGAGAAATTAATGTACTTAATTTATCTTTGGTGTGCATCTTTAAGTTTTAATCTGACACAAACCCTAAATCCAGCATAGAGAGAGTGTGTGTGTGTGTGTGTGTGTGTGTGTGTGTGTGTGTGTGTGTGTGTGTGTGTGTGTGTGTGTGTGTGTGTGTGTGTGTGTGTGTGTGTGAGATGCTGTAGAAGGACAGAGTGCCGGCCGACACATCTACATACACTCCTACTCTAGTAGACAGGGGACAGGGGTAAAGGGACACCTATTACCACATATATTCACCTTATATTGTGCCATACAGTGAATCTGTAATCAGAGCAGATCAAACTCCAGGATTTGTCATTGTATCCAAACTCAGTCACGCCATCCTTTCCTGCTGATTCCTTTATATGTCACGTATATCCGTTCCATTCAGCCTCCCAGTAACAGCTCAGACTCTCTCTACACATAACCTGTTCACAGTTCTTAAATCTCTCTAGATGATGAGGGTACAGCTGTTCCTCTAATACATACGTCACCTTCCTGTTCTCATCAGACAAAATGAGTTGAGTGTATGCTGTGTTTGGATCCAGTGTGAGATCACAGGCATCTGAACACAAGAAGAGAGAAACATCCATAACAACAAAACAATCACTAGACGTGTATGTGTGTGTTTGTAGAGGTACACTTTCGTAGTCCTGCTGTCATCATGATCTCTCCTCCATGATCCACACTATAACCACACAAACACACATTAATGTATATATGCATCTTGCACACACACACACACACACACACACACACACACACACACACACACACACATTCAGTATTTCAGTATTAATGTTTGACATACTTAAGTATCTGCATTGAGCAGTTTGGATCCAGTTTCTGGTGGAGCAGCTTGACTCCTGAATCTCCTGGGTGATTATAGCTCAGATCCAGCTCTCTCAGATGTGAGGGGTTTAAACTCAGAGCTGAAGACACATAACCACAGCCTTTCTCTGTCACCATTCAGCCAGACAACCTACAGACAAACACAGTGTTAGATCGTCCAAACCAGCAGCATACATCATGCATATTTCAGGGATGTCATGCTAAGGAGCCCCGCACACACTGAAACCTTATTTGACTGAAGTAGCAATCCTTGTGCATATTAAACATCAAACATGGAAAAGAAGAGAGTAATTGCAGACATTTATAATCAGACATTATATAACAAATCCCTCAAGTTCCACAAGGAGACCCATAAAAGCATCCATTATCTCTGTTGCGCTACTACACCACGGTCTTGTCAGTCATCTCAAACTTTGTTTTTTGCTGCACTGTGTGCGACTCTGCAGTTTAAGCTGGATGAGCAGAGTAGACGCTTTTGGTTTAGAATTGAAGCGACCGTTATCAAACTGAATCAAGTAGTTTTTATTTCCATAAAAATGCAAAATGACTGGAGGCTGTAAACGTAGCGGTGGCATAATCTGTACTAATTTCACACTCACACTCAAGGTGATATCGCAAGACAGCTTTTCACCTCAACAAGAAATCTTGATTTTAACATTGCAAGATCTTGTATTTTACAGAGCATTAACAAGGGATTGCAGTTTGTTTTTTTGCAAAACAGACAGAGCAGTTAAATATCCCCTTAAATACCTTAATATCTCCAGCTGACAGCTTGAAGTCTTCAGTCCATCAGAGAGCAGCTTCACTCCTTAAACACGCAGGTCATTGTTATTTGTCGTAAAAGGTTCAACCAGGCGCTCAGGTAAAGTATATAAAGTCCGTGATAGGTGCTTTTGGGGTAGGGAAAAGATCCAAAGAAACAAAAGAACAGGTCCAAGGCACTCAGTCAAGTCTTCAATGAGGAGAAGGATAAAGTTAAAAAGCCTTTATTAAATGTGGCTTAAGTCATTATAAAAATACACAAGCCAACATGTTTCGACCAACAAGTGGTCTTCTTCAGGGCAAAGTAACACAAGATATGAGAATGGCAACAAATTATAAGTTAAGTCCCACATATAATCAGACAGAATACAATTAACCTAATAAGGCCTAATACAATCAGTTAACCCAATAAGGCAATCAGGTCTAACAGGATAGGGGAAAATCAACATGAGTACCACAACAGGTGAAACTCACAAAGAAACAATAAAAAAGTATCTCCAAAACCATCTCCCTCAACGTAGGTTATCTGGAGAGGAAAATAAGACAATAAGACAAATATCATGTGTTGAACATAGACAAAAAACATAAGTATAGGACAAAAACCATATCATAAGAAACATTTAAACTCGATGTCCTCGTTCAGACCTGGATATCGGAGCGCATCCAGCTGATGAATCCAAAATGACTCGTGCTGCTTGAGTTTGCGGATCCTATCCCCACCTCTATCCAAAGGTTTAACATGCTCCAAGACCTCTATATTTAGTAGAGAATCATTCCTATTGTGCATATGCAAGAAGTGTTGGGCCATCTGATAGTCGGGGCAAAAATTATCTTAGTTAAACATGAACTATTTTAGAATCTCTGCAGTGGATCAATCTAATTTTTCCACACTGTCTCCCAGGGATAACGGGACACAAATTCTAGACACCTTCAGATAGGAAGTATATTTCCAGTATATAACACATGCAGTTGATCTCTTATTATTTATTTATTACTTTAAGAGCACCTAATTGCTCAGTCTTATATATCTCATCTACATAAATAAATCAAAGTTTAACTCAAAAGTTTTTTTATGATTAAAAATTTCCTAATTATCTCAGAATGCATATTCTATATTATCATGAAGAATTATAAACTCATGGGCTGTCTCGCAATGGCGAGACATACAGATAAAGATAGACAGACAGAACCACAGGAGACCCTCTGGTTTAATACGGTGGAGTAAAGGATGATGCTAGCTGATGCTTGGTTAAATCTGGAAAAATAAGAGTCATTAAACCGCATGTTGCTACAGTGAACACTAATGATGTGCATTTTAGTCAGCTTTACTAGTTTGAGCAATCTGGGGTCTTGCTGAAGAGTTACTCACCAACTCAAAAACAATTCAGAAAGCCTGTCTTTTTGCTGTGTCTGCAGATTACCGTAATTATCAAAATGAGCACACACACTATTTTCACTGTAATTAGTGAGACCAATGCCCTGTGTTGAATGCTGCCGAAAATTGTGTCATAACCATAAAATTAAAAGATGCCTCAATTTGACAATTTTTTGTAGAGTTGTTTCTTAATTTCATGACAGATTATTGTTTTCATGATCAGTCTCGTTGCTCAATGCACATCACAAGTGACACTCACCCTGCTACAGTGGTCAAATGTGTGAACAGCATCTTTTTTACCAGGACAGCGTTCAGCTCCAACAAAAAGTTGCGAAATGTTTTTTAAACAGAAACGGTGGCGCGTTGAACACCCTGTTCTGATGACGCAAGAGTTGCAGCTACGGCAGCTGAGAAGGACATTCTGCGCGTTCATTTTGAAGAATTTTATGAGCCTGATGAAATCGGTATAAATACATGTTTAATACTGCAAAATACCCTCGATGTTACAGTCACTGCCCTTGCCATCCAGAATAACAGAGAACATCCCAATCGAGTGACGGGATTTGTGGAAACTGTGCTTCCTAATTATTGTGATCCAACATTTGCCTCCCATTTCAGGATGAAAAGACAAACATTTCAGGTGAAGGTAAATCCACTTCTCACCTCCGAGACTGGGTTATGATCTTTATGACCTTATTATTTTTATTGTAAGTAGGCTTATCATTATTGCTGATCACTGTTGATATGCTATATTTTTAATATAAAACTCTTATGACAAACATGTCTTCTAATATCTTCAGTTGTTGTGTATGCCGAGCTGCAGGACACATATGTAAACGACTTTACTTGGACCCGTTGTGTGCCGTCTCTTTAATACCGCGTGGTTTATACACATGTTGCTGCTGATTGGGGGGACATTTTTGACACACCCACCAAACAAGAGAATACGTATCTCAAACCCTGTTCCCAAATACCTTATAAAGTTAAAACAAGACAAAAAACAACAACAACAACAACAACAACAAAAACAGAAAAGCTTTACAATAAAAGCCACAAGCAGAACAAAGAGAAGTCTCCTTGTGTAAGTCTCAGTGTGTGATTGGCTGGTCACAAGACTGGCAGCGATTGGCTGGAGCAAATGCAAATGGATGAACCAATAGGGGGCAGGCTCCTGCAACAGAAAACACACAGAGAGAAAGTAAAACACATACGGGCATAACACTCAGATAGTTAGCGAGTCTTCCTGCTTATCTGTTATTCTACAACAGGAAGGTTTAATACATTTTTAAAGAGGTATGATCTAATTTTCTGTTTCACTTTTGAAAGAAATACTAATGGTATTTTAAACAAGATTATTTATTAGACTATGTCTCTCTGAAGATCTTTTTGACTGTTCAAAATGGTTAGACTGTAAAACTGGTCTAGGATGAATGCAGCATATTATTTACACTGAAATACTAAGAGAAAAAGTTCTTAAAGAAACAGAAGCAGATTAATAATCATCTTAATATTGATTTATAAATAAATATTGTAATGTTGGAGTGTATGCTTTGTTAGGCCAGTTGTTTTATACATTTTAATGGTCTTTTTAAGAATCTTCAAAAAATGTGGGTGTGTAAAAGTACAGATGTCAAACATTTCACTCACAGCCAAAAACATATTTGAAAGTAAAAAAAGTGTCCACATTTAATTTGACTAAAGTATTTAAAAGTAAAAAGTGAACACTTATCTTAGCTTTTTTAATCAACTTTTAAAACGTTTCTCATTTATCAAATGTAAATGTAGGAGTAGTCTCAGCCTCAGACGTCACGCCCACGGAACGTTGGCTAAACGTCTGATGCATATGGTACACTTAACTGGAAACACTTCAGGAATGTCGAAGTCGTCATCGGATTGGTTGATTTTTATCTGATTTCCGGGGGGCGCGAGTGTCGCGTTTATTTTTGGTCCGCTGGGAAACAAAGCGCAGACGTGTGATTGCGGAAGAAAAACTGTTGTGTTTACATGAGTGACAATGAGCATTTATCAAGATCAGCTAAACGTAGGATTCTCAAAAGTATGCGAGGTTCACGGCATAGAATCTTGAAGTTTTCTTCTCCTTCTTTGATTTTCTATGCTGACTGACTTGTTGCACGCCGGTCTGTTGTTGTGGGGACATTTCCACGTCCCGAAACGTGACGCTGAACGAACCGAACTGTAATTGGTTGTTTTACATGTCGGTCAAACGGCCTGGAAGATTACAAATTTATTAAATGTTTCAGATACGTTTCCTTACATAACATCACGGTGAAGAATATTGTATTTAGCTTTTAAGGTTAAGCCATTCCTGTCTGTCTGTACAAGAAGGCCTGCTTTTCCTGTGTCACGTGTTTAAACCCTGCTGAGCTGAGACCATTTGTCCTGAAGCTCCTGTCTCAGTGCGTGAACCCCTGCTGAGCAGGTTTCCAAAACCTGTTTACCATCGCCATTTGTCTTCCCCCCCTTTGATGTAAAGCCCTCCCCCTAAAATGCCTATAAGATACCATGAAAAGTCACTTTAGACTTGACTTTACTTGACTTGGGTACGAAGCAGACTACAGCAAATAAAGAATCCTGCTTAAATAAGTCTCCTGGTTTTCGCTTCTGAGTTTTTCTACACTGAAGAAGGAAGAAGTTTACAACAGGCCTTATGGGCGAGCCTTGGCCAAAGAAAGCTGCTATGAATTCCAGACATTCAGCCGTCAGTCTGAAGGTCTGGCTACGCGAGACTAATGTAGGAGTAATTGTACAAGTATTTGATTTTTTTTAAAAATCCTGTAAAATAATAATTTAATAGTAAAGTAATTTTACTCATTTTAAAACTCATATTTTAATACCCTAATAAATAACACCCTCTGAAATGAGTTAAAATAATTCTAAAATTGTCAGCATCCTGCCTCCTGTTGTTTGTCTCCGGGCCTCTAGAGGTCACCTGTGTTCCCCTCTGCCTTAAAGGGATAGTTCACCCAAAAATGAAAATGCTGTCAGTAATTACTCTCCCTCATGTTGTTCAACCCCGTAAGACTTTCGTTCATCTTCGGAACACGAATTAAGATATTTTTGATGAAATCTGAGAGCTGGATCACTCCTCCATAGGCTTCTTCAGGGATTGAAACTTGCCGGCCTCGAAAAGTTATTAAAGACATCGTTAAAATAGTCCAAGTGACTACAGTGGCTCAATCAAAGTTTATCAAGCGACGAGAATACTTTTTGTGCGCAAAAAAAACTAAAATAATGACTTTATTTGAACTATTAATTTCCTTCTCTGTGGGCCTCGAGTCAGTTCACTAGTGTAACAGCGCAGCGCTTCTGTGTTGTACGTCACACGCATCACACACATGACCAGCGTCGGCCAATAGTGAGCCTACGTGTGACGTAGCTCTGCGCTAACACACTACGTTAACTGACTCGAGGCCCACAGAGAAGGAAATGAATAGTTGAAATAAAGTCATTTTTTTGTGTTTTTTGCACACAAAAAGTATTCTCGTCGCTTGATAAACTTAAGATTGAGCCACTGTAGTCACTTGGACTATTTTAACGATGTCTTTAATAACTTTTCTGGGCCGGCAATTGTCAATCCCTTAGAAGTCTATGGAGGAGTGATCCAGCTCTCAGATTTAATCAAAAATATCTTAATTCGTGTTTCGAAGGTGAACGAAGGTCTTACGGGGTTGAACAACATGAGGGAGAGTAAATACTGACATACAGTATTTTTAGTAAATACAGCATTTTTCAAATATTGCCAGTGGGTGGAGTCAGGCTCTGACCAGGGGTTTAGTTAACCTTTAACCTCGCGTGTCCTTGTTAGCGTTATCCAGGTGCCTTGTTTCCCCTAGAGTATTTTAGCTGTGTTTTTTCCCCTTGTTCCTCACTCGGTTTTTGAGTCCTTGTAAACTCGTGCTCGATCGGCCCAAAGTCCGGCACCCGACCAGCACAGAAGGTCTCTGCGTGCTACTGTCTTTTCTCACGCCAAAGTATTTTTTATTAAATTCAGTACATTTTCTCATTAACTCGTTATTTCATCTGACTCCATAAATGAAAAAGGTTTTAATGATATCCGTGTATCATTAACTGTGAGCGAATGTTTGACTATTCCTTTTAACTCTAATGCAAATAATGTCAAAGTCAATTAGAATAATCAAATGTAACAATTTATTATGTCAGGTAAATGTATCATAACAATTTCATAATCATTTCAAAGATAATCAATACAAAACTTCAAATGCTCTGGAATAAAGAGGAGAAATGTTAACCCGACATTTAAGAAATACATGAAGCTGAGAGTTTCGGCGACTCTGATCTGAGGTACAGAAAGGCCCTGAGCTCTGGTTGCATTTCATTATATAGACAGACCTCATTTCAAATGTAAACGTGCTGACAATGGTAATTGGCATTCAGAGGTTACACCTTTTGTGAGTAGACGATCATTTGTCTGTAAGACACCCCCTTCTGTGTGCAAGACATTTCTAAACTCTTAAGAACTTTATTACCGTTTGGTTTACTTCTTTGGGAATGAGACATTTGTACCAGTCGCACTGAGACATTTCAAATGATACCAAACATGTATAAAACTGCATGATAATTGTTCACATTAAAAGCATATATATTTTGGATGAGTTTAAGGTGATCTCACCACGAGAGAGAGAGTCTTACAGCTAAGCGTCTCCTGCTGTGTCCTTCCAAGCTATCCAAGCTAAGCTGTTCTTAGTTATTTGATTTTGTTTTTCTCCCCTTGTGGAGTTATTTTATTTCTCTCCTGTGACTGTTTTCATTATCACTACTGTTAGTAATACCTCTTTTGTTGGATTACTTTTGACTTACAAAGTACCTTTTTTTTCTTCTTCTTTTTTTAATAAATCTACTTGGAGTAATTGCCTTGAGTGTTTGGTTTGGGTCCAACATCCCCTCCTCTGTGGCTCAGTGGTAGATTTCTCAACTCACAACACCCGAGACCCGAGTTTGAGCCCGGATTGTAACAAACATAAGTTTAAATAATTCTAACTAATAATTAACACCCGTTAAAATAATTCTAACTCAATATTTAATGGCTATGTTCAATATTTTGCTTATTGAACACATACCCACTAAATGAAGTAACTCATTGCTTATTTAATTGAAATGTGTCCTCAGTGTTATTACTGTATTCAATGGAATACTTCTCAGAAATATGATCTTGTATTTTAATAGATACCTATATATATATATATATTCCTCTCTCCTCCTAAGGTACAGGACCATGATGAAAACATTAAATGAATTAGCCCAGCTGAGAGACTCAGGGTTTGGCCGACCCTGGCCCAGACACGGACTCAGTCTCCTCTACTGGTTTGCCAATGACTGTGTTTCTGTTGGCAATGACAATGTCATGCTCTCTGAATGTGACCCAGCCAACGGAGATTTCGGTTTTCACGATTTTCAGAACAGATATGATGAATATGGGGATAAACTTCTCCCAGACATAGATTTCCCTTACTATGTGGTTGGAAATCTAAATTCACCAGGAGCTGAAGAACTTCCTGAATACGTCTCAGAAAACAACTCTACTGACCAGCACTACAGCAACACAGACCGCATCATTGTCAGTCTCTACGAAGAGGAGTTTCATAGAGTTTATGTAACTCAACACCACGACCGCTCAAACTACGATCCAAACGCCACTTACCGGATCTCCAGAGGCCTTCTCATGATCATCAGGAGGATGTGTTTAGATACGTTTCTGGAGAAGACAGGTTATTCCACATACAAACAGCCTCTCTTACCAAAACCTGTCGACAATTACAGACCTTCAACTACAAACACAGTCAGACCAAATTCCACTTCGATCACTATACCATCCAGTGATTCAGACGACAGTGAGTCTTCTGAAACACAGACTAGTGATACCATAATCCAGATGCCTAGAAATACAAAAAAACCCTCAGAGGACCTGGGATTCTTGGAAAGATTCTGCACCATACTTTAAAACAAACTATCTTCTACTGCTGCACTCAAATGCTTTGGAAATCTTCCACAGAATGTGCGTTCCAGTGATTTTGGTTGAACTCACTGGATAAATTCATATTCAGGGTCTCTTTCCTTTGACTACAAAGACAAGGAAATAATGAATATTAATCATTACTTGCCATCACAAAGATTGATGTGAAATCAAATTTGGTCTTATCAGAACCGAGTGTTTTCTGGTGAGCTTTATTAATATTCTTCTTTTACGGAACACAAAATGTGAACACACTTATTGTACAGTCAAACTGATAAACAATAATAATTAGTTTTCTGGTTGTGAAAGGCTGCAGAGCACGTCAGTTTGATCACTGGTATTCAAGGCCGAAGACAAAACTTTTTCATGTTAACTAATGTGGTTGCTAATATTGATAAATGAGATGTTATTGTAAAGCTTTAAAGAAAATCTCGTTTTGAATAAAGATTTTAGTGAATGGTGAGAACACAGAAAAAAAGGCAACTAAAAGATCGACAGTGCTCAATGACACTGATGAAGAAAAGCAGGCAAACTGCTCAATTCTATTCAATTAAATGTGTGTGTTTGCATAAAAATAAAGCACTGCTAAAGATGTTAGTGAGCATTAATCAGTTCAATGCAGTTACAGTTGTGCACATGGCACAAGAACAGACTTGGAAAGTTATTATTAGCTTAAATACTTTATTGCCTTTATTATGTTATTTTTAAATGACTGGCATCCCAAATGCAGCAGTGATGTCATGTAGTGATGTACTGTACACTTTAAAGTGTAATGTAGACTCGTGCATTTTCTGTAAAGCTGCTTTGAAACAATATGCATTGCGTAAAGCACTTGTTACCCCTCCTGAAGATTCACGCTTTCTGCTTTCTTTATTTCTGCGTAAATAAAAAAGCTTATCTTTTGACACTACATTGTGTTGTGGTATTTTGTGTATGATCTGGGACAGGAGAGGGGATATTGCTGTTGTTTTGTTTTCTGGCGTTCCTAACCCTAGACTAGGAGGCCGTAACAATTGGGGGCTCGTCCGTTCGCTTATTTTAATATTTATATGTCGTAATGTTTATTGGCTGTTTCTAGTAGTTTTGCTTGGCTGCTTTGAATTTTTTGTGGGGGAGGAAGTGTTGTTTAATATGGATTTTGATCTAATTAAGTTTACGCTTTCACCTACCTTAAAGGAGTTTGAGCGGTGTAGAAAAGTAGATTTAATTCTAATAGCAGAATTTTACAATATAGCCGTCGCTAAAGAGGAAAAGAAACAAGTCATTAAAGACGAGTTGTATGGTAAGTTAGTTGAGATTGGCATTTTGCCTGGGTCAGAGACTGAAGAATCCGCATCTGATAAAGCAGATTTAGCAAGCGGTAAAGGGGCTAGTATAGATCCTAGGGTAACTGTTCGTTTAAGAGAGTTAGATCTGGAGTTAAAGAAACAGGAGCATGAAACGCAATTACTTCGACTGAAAGAGTTAGAGTTAAGGACTGATCGGGAGGTTCAATTGCGTAGGCTGGAGTTGGAAGCTCAGATACAGCGTGATAGATCAGTTCCGTTGCCGCGCACTAGAACTGTTTCTGGTAGTTCTGAGGTGGGGCAACCTGACTTTGATGTGGGTAAGTACATTAAGCTTGTACCTCCATTTCGTGAGTCTGAAGTTGACTCGTATTTTGTGGTTTTTGAACGTGTCGCTGCAAAATTGAAATGGCCCAGAGATATGTGGGCGTTATTGTTACAGTGTAATCTCGTTGGCAAAGCCCAGGAGGTTTGCGCAGCTTTGCCAATCGATGATTCGCTGAATTATGATCTGGTGAAATCGGCTGTGTTGCGTGCTTATGAATTGGTACCAGAGGCGTACAGACAGAAGTTCAGGGCGTGTTCAAAGACAGCCAAGCAAACGTTTGTGGAGTTTGCGCGTGAAAAGAGATTGCTATTTGAGAAGTGGTGTGTTTCTATCAAAATTACAACTCTTGAGGAATTGCAAGAACTGATTTTACTCGAAGATTTTAAAAATAGTTTGCCAGAAAATATAGTAGTGCATTTAAATGAGCGGAAAGTATCGAAGCTGTTCGATGCGGCAATATTTGCAGACGAATTCGCACTTACTCATAAAACTGTGTTTCCAGTTATGCGCGCTCTTAAACCCTCTTTAGTTGTGGACGTAGGGAAGGATAAAAGAATGACGAGGGATAACTCGTTCAGGGTCGACGGTGAGGCACAACAGCGGCCTGATAAGAAAAGCGCTTGTTTTTATTGCCTTGATCCTGGCCATCTGATTACCAGCTGTAAAGCTTGGCAGCAGAAAATTGGCAGTAAGCCTAAAGGGGTAGCGTTTACCTCCATTTCCGAACTGTCATCAGGGGAAAAAGTGAATGCGTTTGGATCGTTTCTACAAACGTGTTTAGTTTCGCTTTCAGACAACGATGAGGTAAAGTCTATCGTGATGCTGCGAGATACTGGAGCCGCGCAATCCCTGATATTAGAAAGCGCTCTGCAGTTCTCGTTGAATTCGTATACAGGTAATGATGTGCTCATTCGTGGTATAGAAATGGGATGTACTCCCGTTCATTTGCATACCGTTCAGCTGAAGTCTGACCTCCTTTCCGGCACGGTTACTATCGGGGTGCATTCACAATTGCCTGTGGATGGTGTGAGTATGATTTTGGGTAATGATTTGGCTGGAACTAAAGTGTTTCTGTACCCGATCGTATCTGCTGAGCCGAACGTTGACACTCAGGTTGCTGCTCTGTCACAGTTTCACAGCAATGGCTTTTCCAGCATGTGTTGTAACCTGCGTGCAGAAAAAGAAATGTGAAGATGTGGTGGATCTTTCAAGTTCTTTTCTTGCTGCAGCGCCAGATAGTGTGGAATGCAAGTTGTTTGTTAAACCTCAACCGCTTTTGAGTGAGTATTTGAATGTAAACGAAATTCCCTCTGTGCCGATTTTGCAGTATGTTAGTTCATTTCGTGAACAACTCCACAATGTGTGGGAGGTTGCGAAACAGCATCTTGTTGAGTCTCAATGTAAGATGAAGAGCAGATATGATAAAACCAGCATAGTCCGCAATTTCAAACCGGGTGATTCTGTGCTTGTGTTCTTGCCTGTACCTAATTCTCCGATGTCTGCTCGGTTTGCTGGTCCATATAAGATAGAAAAAAAATTGAATGATACCAACTATACAATTTTAACTCCTGATCGACGACGTAAAAGCCGAGTTTGTCACATAAATATGCTGAAGCGGTATGTTTCCCGAGAGGTGCCTGAAGTTAACCCTGTGGTAGAGACTGTGGCTGCTGTTCATGCTATTGAAGTGCCTTCTACTTACGTGGTAGAGACAGATGATTTAATCGGAAAGGATGTTCAAGTCTCTTGTGGAAAGCTTTCAAACTCTGCTGTCCTGGTGAACTTGTCGTCTTATCTCTCTTATTTGTCAGAGTCAGCGTAGGGATATTGTTGAGTTGATTAACCGTTATCCTACGTTGTTTAATGATGTTCCCTCGCAGACAAATGTGTTGACGCATGATATCGATGTGTGTCAAAGCCCACCAGTTAAACAGCACCCACATCGTGTCAACCCGCTTAAGCGGCAAGTCATGAAGGATGAAGTTAAGTATCTGGTGCATAATGGCTTTGCTGTAGCCAGCCAGAGTCCATGGAGCTCGCCTTGTATACTTGTGCCCAAGTCTGATCGCTCTTTTCGATTCTGTACTGATTTTCGCAGAGTTAATAGTGTCACCAAAGCTGACTCCTTTCCTCTCCCCAGAATGGAGGACTGTGTTGACAGCGTAGGTTCTTCACGTTATGTAACCAAACTCAATCTGTTAAAGGGATACTGGCAGGTACCATTGACACCGCGCGCTTCTGAAATCTCCGCCTTTGTCACGCCTGATGCGTTCATGCAATACACGGTAATGGCTTTCGGGATGCGAAATGCACCTGCCACGTTCCAACGGCTAATGAGGATTGTGTTGTCAGAGGTACAGAATTGTGAAGTGTATCTAGATCAGTGTTTCTCAACCTCTCCTGCAGGGACCCCCTGACAGGACATGTTTTTGTTTTAACCCTGAAATGGCACACCTGATTCAATTAGTCAGCTACACATTAAGCCTTTGAGCCTTTAACTAATTGAATCAGGTGTGCCATTTCAGGGTTAAAACAAAAACATGTCCTGTCAGGGGGTCCCTGCAGGAGAGGTTGAGAAACACTGATCTAGATGATGTTGTGGTCTATTCTATGACATGGAAAGATCACTTATGCACCCTGAGTTTAGTTATGAAACGCTTGGCTGAAGCGTCCTTGACACTTAACCTCAGCAAGTGTGAGTTTGCGAGAGCTGTAGTGACTTATCTTGGTAAACTGGTCGGGCAAGGTCAGGTTAAGCCTGTTCAAGCTAAAGTTGAAGCTATTGTTACATTTCCTCCACCCACTAATAAACGCGAGTTGAGGCGTTTCTTAGGAATGGCTGGTTACTACAGGGGATTCTGTCGGAATTTTGCCACAGTGGTTGTACCCCTCACTGATCTTTTGAGTACGGAGCGAAAATTTGTGTGGAATGAAGTATGTGAATCTGCTTTTTCTTCTGCTAAAGATTTACTATGTAATGCTCCTGTGCTTTCTGCCCCGAACTTCACTCAACCTTTCAGTCTGCAGGTGGATGCGAGTGCTCATGGCGCCGGTGCAGTGCTGATGCAAGCAGACAACGCTGGTATTGAACATCCAGTGAGCTATTTTTCGAAGAAATTTACCCGGTGTCAGAAAAACTATAGCACAATAGAGAAAGAAGCCCTGGCGTTGCTGCTGGCTGTCCAGCATTTTGAGGTGTATTTGAGTTCCGGTGACCACATTGTGGCATATACAGATCACAATCCTTTAATATTTCTGGCTCGAATGGCGAACTCTAATCAGCGTTTGATGAGATGGGCACTCCTCTTACAAGAGTTCAACTTAGAGATACGCTATAAAAAGGGTGCCGATAATGTCGTAGCCGACGCATTGTCAAGGGCGTATTCTAATGATGCTTAGTTGGCCGTTGAAAACAGTAGGAAATGTTGATTTACCTAATTCAGTGTTCCAAATCAGGTTTTGTAACTAAGGGTGGGGGTGTTACGTCCAAGGACGTATGATTCTATGTTTTTTTTTTATTATTAATTTGGTGTTGTGATTTGATGTTGTGTGCAGTTCGTTTTTCTCTCTCTTTCTCCCTCCCTCTGTGCAGGCCTTGATTGGGTTCAGCTGCGGCCGATGATGATGAGCGGGAGCGCTTAAATGCTGAGATAGACTGCAGTGTGAGAGAGCTCCTTTCGAACGCGCGTCGTGGAGCTCCGTTGTCCTTGTCTCCTGCCCCAGACATTTTGTTGAGATCAGTATTGTGTTGTGCTGATCTTTTAGTGGGTTTTCCTTAGCTTAGCTTACCTTAGCGTACCTTAGACACTTAGCTTCTTGATTTGAGTGTTGTAAGTTTATCCTCTTTTGTTTATTGATTTACATTTATTCTTCCTTGTTTGTTTTGTTTCTAAGTTATGCCACCAAACTTATGTTCGAATGTTTATTTAGAAAGCCGTAGGGAGGAGGTTGCCATTTTTCCTTTATTAAACATTTTCTCTTGGTTATTGGTTAGTTAGGGAGTAAGGGAAGTTTATTGTATTTTCTTTGGGGATTTTTCATTTGTTAGGAAAGTTATATTTAATTCTTTGTTAGGTAGAATTCCTTTTGGTTTGTTGTTTTGGCTTGAACCCCTCCTGAAGATTCACGCTTTCTGCTTTCTTTATTTCTGCGTCAATAAAAAAGCTTATCTTTTGACACTACATTGTGTTGTGGTATTGTGTGTATGATCTGGGACAGGAGAGGGGATATTGCTGTTGTTTTGTTTTCTGGCGTTCCTAACCCTAGACTAGGAGGCCGTAACACACTACACAAATAAATGTGAATTTATTGTGCATGTAGCTGTTAAGCTAAATTAATGAATTTATAAGACTGGTTTATTATTTCTATATACTTTAGACATGTAAAACATCCGTGTTTGTGCATTAATGTCTGTAATGTCTTTATCTGGGGATGAAACTGTGACCACAAACACTATTAACTTAAGTGAATGAAAAGCAATAAGCAATATGTATTCACACAGTTGACTTGAATGTTTCAATATGCGTTGACACAAATTACTATAACATGACACCGACTTGTTAGAAACATGAATTGTGACATCACTGCGTGATGACATAAGGAACCAATGAATTGTTTTTTTTAACCGGTACATGGAAAGGAATCACTAATGAAGTGACTGCAGAATAAATCCTGTTCATTACAGTATAAATATCCTTTTAGCTTGTTATCTTTGCTCCACTGTCACCTGTTTAAGTTTGTCCTCCATCTGCTTCTTGCGGATGTGGACCTCCTGAAGCCCCGCCCTCACCCTCCTGAAGCCCCGCCCTCACCCTCCTGAAGCCCCGCCCTCACCCTCCTGAAGCTCCGCCCTCACCCTCCTGAAGCCCCGCCCTCACCCTACTGAAGCTCCACCCTCCTGAAGCTCTGCCCTCATCCTCCTGAAGCTCCGCCCCCACCCTCCTGAAGCCCCGCCCTCACCCTCCTGAAGCTCCGCCCTCACCCTCCTGAAGCTCCACCCTCACCCTCCTGAAGCTCTGCCCACATCCTCCTGAAGCTCCGCCCTCACCCTCCTGAAGCTCCGCCCTCACCCTCCTGAAGCTCCGCCCTCACCCTCCTGAAGCTCCGCCCTCACCCTCCTGAAGCTCTGCCCACACCCTCCTGAAGCCCCGCCCTCACCCTCCTGAAGCTCCGCCCTCACCCTCCTGAAGCTCTGCCCTCATCCTCCTGAAGCTCCGCCCTCACCCTCCTGAAGCTCTGCCCACATCCTCCTGAAGCTCCGCCCTCACCCTCCTGAAGCTCCGCCCTCACCCTCCTGAAGCCCCACCCACACCCTCCTGAAGCTCCGCCCTCATCCGCCCTAAAATTACTGGACCAGGCTTCAGTGTTTTGGTCACAGACTCCATCTTGCTATCGTTAAGTGTTTATGTATAATATACATTTTTAGAATACATAATCATATGTCATTAATTTAAAGGGAAAAAAAGACAATACACTTGCATTTATGCATTTAGCAGACTTATAATTGCAACAATAAAATCTATTGGTAATACTTTATTGTAAAATTAAAACTTAAACTTAAAAATGAATGTCGAGTATTTAATTTAATATGTAAAAACAAATGATAAACAATTCTACAGTATTACTTGAGCTCGGTTAATAATAGAATTTACTGCAGATACTAATACATGTTTAACATTTTAGTTTGTTTAAAAGAACTGTAGTATGTGCAAATCTGAATTATTATTGAGAAGTGGTGTATGTGTAAAAATTAATATTAACTTAAAAAAATGCTGTAAAAAAAGTTATTGTAGGTTAAATGCTAACTGAGATAATTCCATTCTAATTGCATGTTAAGCTTTTTTAACAGTTTATTTTAAGAAAATGCACTGACAGATGACAGAAGAAAAGAATGGCACTACTGTTACAATAAAACATTGCTTTTTGTTTCATAATTAATTTTACATTGAATTGAATCAACACTGAACTGAGCTGAATAATGACTCTATTGTCTTCTGTAGCGCTGCTTTACAGCAAAATCTGAATTTGTCTCATTTGATGAAGTTTGTATCATTGATTCTGTTATCCTGTTTATTACTGTGAAATCATTTTTGTTGTATAAAGTGTTATACATCGGTGTTAAAAATAAAGGTGACTTGACTGTTATAAAGGTATTTTTGTAAGAAAGTTTTTAAAAAATCTGGTATATTAACATTATTTCATTTAATTAAATACTATACATTTTCTCTAAGTTTAATCTGTAGAACAAAATGTTGCTATCATTTTTATAGTAAAGTTATGTCAAACAGTGGCTGTTTTATGTTGTTGTTTTGTTGTAAGAGTGCATAAGGCATTCTCTGATAATTATAAAGAGTAAATACAGTGGGCAAATAATTCCATTGAATAGCAAACATAAACAAAAAGGCAGGGTAATTTCAAAAGAATGACCAATCCCATAAATTAACAACGCTTTATAATGGACTTAACCCTCCATTCACTGGGGTTTCAGGAGTGAGCAAAACTGTTTGTTAATTTAACAAAGAAACCTAAATCCAGCATAGAAGGGTTCAGTGAACGTGGTGTTGAATGTGTGTGTGTGTGTGTGTGTGTGTGTGTGTGTGTGTGTGTGTCAGAGACTGTAAAAGGACAGAGTCCTCTGGGTGTATTACAGAAAGATCTTAACTTTAGAATCTAATAATCTGATCTGTTTGGTAACCATGGCAGTTACAGATAGTACCGCATTTAGGACAAAAGCTATTACAGAATAACATTTCCGGTAACACTTTCCACCCCCCTGCTGGCGAGGTAGTACTTTTTCAGAGTTCAGGAACTTGCGGGGTGGGACTTGTGCGCTGAACATGCTGATTGGTTGAGCTCACGTCACATTTGATTGGTTGACTCCACGCAGCATTTTATTTTAGCCGCCATTTTTAAAAATTGCGCTTCCTGGCTTCGTGCAGTAAAGAGTTGTCTGGAAATTAATATGGAGTTTACAAAAAAATACGACCAGAGCAAAATGCACTCAAAACTTAAAACAAACGCGCAGACTGGGAGGAGCAGTCGCACGCAGTTCAACGTCACCAGTTACATAATCTTCCCGGTACTTTAGTCCGCGGTGTAAACGCAGTAAGCAACCGGTCTGGGGCAAAAAAAGTTCCTATGAAAAAAGTTCCTGGGACAAATAGTTCCTGGTAATTGCAGTGGAAACGCGGCTAATAACAGTACATGAATAATCACGTTTTAATGGTTATATTTGGTAATGGGTTTGTAGTTTAAATTTATATTAGGCAATATTCTTTTTTAGTGGACTCAAATGAAAAACAGTAACATACTGTTAAACATATTACAATAAGAGAACTGTAAAATTTAATCTTAAACTGCTGTCACCTCTGCTGCCAGTATTTCACTGTTAATTTGTTATTTAAGATTGTTTATAGTGTTATTAAGCCTAATAAACCTTAATTGTCTTTTTCCTTTTGCAGTCTAAAAGGCATTTTCCAGTGAACTACATCCTGATTTATCTGACAACTGAAAAAGGAAAAGCAGTGAGACACTGGTCGGGTGCAATGTTTTGGTCAGATGATGAAACAATAAATATTTACATGGCATAAAAATGTTGACAATTAGAAATAAAGCCGATCGCACATTTAATAATAAAAAAGCAGGTGTCCATTTAAAAACAAAATAATATATTACAATCATACTTCCAAGTTATTAATTATGAATATGTTGTCATTTAAAAAAAATAAAGCAATAAATGAACAGGAAAAATTTCTTCTATTTGATCCAAACAAAAACACATCATTAGTAAAATCATAATCACATAAACAGGTGCAAAATTGTTATGGCAAAGGGAGACATTGACATCAAATGCATCTGACTCTGGTGAACCTAAACCAAAGTAACAGTGGTCTTAAACTGGAGCAAAAATAAATTACGTTTATACAATGAAATAAAAGTTTATTAAAAATGCTCAAACATTAAATCAACAACAACCTCTCGCTTTCACGCTGCTGCTCTTCACTGGTAATCAAAGACGAATTAAACCGCAAATCCAGCAAATGTGACCAGATTTATTAACACTACTTACCATCTTTGAGTCTCTAGAGAACCTGATGTTATTAACTCAAAGCAAAATTCAAACAAAACCCCAAAGCTGACTGCTATCTCACAGAAGAAACGCATGAGTGAATTAGAAAAGCAGCTTCTAATTCTAATTGACGGCAAAGTCCTATAAATTGTCTCTGTTGACGGTTAATTTAAGCGCGTGAAACACAACTTCCGCTCGTGACCTAGACCGACACCTCTGATTGGCTGTAAGAAGCACCTGGAGATAAAAATCCCTTAAAAATTAACCTAATCTCCAATATAAAACTATAATTTGAATATATTTTAGTGATGATGTGATTAATTAGAATAAGAGAAGTCAAGACCTGCGAATAAATATTTTATCATACAGCTCTGTGCTTTACCTGACATACATGAAAATGTCAGTTTATCAAAAACAAATATAAACGGTAATGAATAATACATTCAAATGAGAGTCCAGTGCGATATGAAGTCAGTGTTTATTGAACATCTAGTGGCGCACGATATCATCACATGAAAGCCCCTTTCACACAGCGCGTTGATCCCGGGAAATTGCCAGAACACCTTCTGCAGGGCTGCCAACTCTCACGCTCTCACGCTCTCACGCCACACCGCCGATTTCTCACGCTTAAGTGTCAACCCGGTCGTAAAATGCCTGAAAGATGAGTTTATCTATATATCTACCCGTTGAGCCACTCGCGATCGACTAGTTATACCGCAAATTAGTTAAAATATCCCGTAATCTAGAGCACAGATATTGTGCTCCAAACTGCGCGCACACGGCAGAGAGATAAGCGAGCAAGAGACCTTGCGCGTGGAGACAGCATACACGCAAGGTCCAATCTAACCGTAAAATATGTACCCCCCTCTAAAATCTACAGATAATGGCCTATCATCAAGTGTTTTATTTTGTGAATACTTTACATCATGTCTAATAACAGCAGTGAATATGGACACATTTCTTGTTTCCCAACAAAAGTTGTAGTGGGATACAGATTTTTTCAGACTGTATTTTCGACCTGCCAAAATATGTATCCCCCCTCTAAAATCTACAGATAATGGCCTATCATCAAGTGTTTTATTTTGTGAATACTTTACATCATGTGTGAAAAATAATGAATTATAGATGCATACTCTGTGTTTTTTATTTTGTTTCTAAGATGACCTGACTGATATGTCACTTCTGTGGATCAGAAGGGCCTGAGGCAGATTTGAGATGGGTAAATCAAACTTAAGAAATGTGAAATGAAATATGTTTTGTGATAGAGTTATTAAGAATTTTCTTGTATTTGTCACGGTGTTGTGTGCGGGTTGAAGGAGAAGGCTGAATCAAAGGCTTCAATTCAAACAGTTTACTTAAATAACTCTCACAGGTACAGATAGTGATGTTACGTCTGACACCGACGCTCCGAAGCTTGCTTCCAACTCGAACGGTCCTTGCAATGAACCACTGCTTCGGAGCTTGTATCATTACGTCACTAGTCACGTGAAAATGACGTCTGAAGCAAACACACTGCTTCACTCCTGTAGTGAACCACCTGACTGCTTTAACAGCCCAATCCAGTGTCGACAGGTTTGAAACCTGGCGGCTGTATTTCTTATAAAAGTGAAGCTGTTTTTGTGTACTCCTGCATCATCTGTTCCATGCGAAAGGATATTCTCTAAAGCTGGTGAAATTGTTAAAAAAAAAAAGAAATCGCCTTTCACCAAAGACTGTGGAGAAAATAATATTTCTGAATAAAAAACATACCATTTAATGAACACTTATAAGCCTTCTGTATGATGTAGCCTACCTAAAGCACACCCTCTGACACATTTTATTATTATTATTAATTTGAGAACATATGAACATTGTTACATAAAAATATGCATCAAAGACAGAAACTTCAAAAACTCTCTGCTACATTATACAACTACAACCAGTTACACAAGCACATCCTTTCAACATACACAAATATCAGTCCCACCAGTTAACAAGTTATAGAGGTATGCTTCCCACAGCTAAACAAGATAAAGCTTTCACACACGATACTGCCCTGTTAAAAAAAACTATAGACACCATTGCAGAAATTCTATTGGATTTAATGGTTTTCATGGGAATTGTATTGATTATAATGGAAATTATAATGGTCTCTGTGGGTCTCTACTGATTATGTGTTGGGTTCTATTGGTGGGGGCATTAAATCCTAATGGAATATGTGCCAAACACACTACAAAAAGAATTCTGTAGTGGTTTATATGGTAAAAGCCAGTTTAATAGAAACCATTAGAACTTATGTGATGGTTTCCAACTTTTTTTTAAGCTGGTCTGATCTTCTGTCCTTGTATAAAGAAATAATTACACACACACACACATCATGTTTAATGTTTTATTATCGAGGTGAACACATGAAATTCACCTACATAAATGAGTTTCACAGCACTAACACTGTTTCAGCTTTGATCGCCTCGGTAAACACGTCATAAACGGGGCGTTAACATAAGCCTACTTGCATTTTATGGTTGTCAGCTTTGTTGCATTACATTTACTTCACCAGGAGATGGTGCTGCAATTTCTATCTGAATGAAGCTTCGAGTAATGAACCATTTTCGACACAATTGTATCGGAAAGCAATAATGCTTCGAAACGCTTCATTTGGCCATCACTAGGTACAGATAGGCAGGATGACAGGCAGGATGACGGGCAGGAACACTCACAAGAAGCAAAGTAACATTAACAGACAAATAACAAGATCATAACATAATCGAGAACCGACCAAGACTAACTGAACAGAAGGAGACTAAATACAGATACAAATGAACACTAACGAGGTGAGCACAGGTGACACAGATGATGATGACGATGGGTAATGAGGGAGTGAGTTCAGGGTGTGGAGAGATGAGGGATTCTGGGTAGTGTAGTGAAGACAAAGACAGACTGGTGCAGACGATGACTGTGACAGTTTTATGTAGGATATTTCTATTCTAGTTCTTCTATTTTACCCAGGACTAACAAACATTTCATTGTTCTTTTATCTCCACATAAATTACAGTATATTAAAAATATAACATCAATTACACAGGAATGAAAATTTGCTGCCTCTTACTGAAGACCCAAAAATCCAAATAATTTGTTTTCCAGTGTAGGGTCTGGACCAATCAGACACACACTAATTATTCATATTCATTATATTTAATGAATATAAAGGTCTATGAAACTCTCCCCCAAAACTAACCTCACAAATGAAGTTACTTTGTCAGCCTGGTGTCCGTTTACAGAACACTTTAAGACTGATAACAGACTTTTACGACCTCAAAGGAATGTGGCCACATGCGCCACATGCTTAAGAGAAAGAGACAATCTTTAATTAAATAAACTTTGCGGTATTACTCTGATCTATGAAGGAACATCCCTCACAGAAACCGTGATGATTTACTGTCTTGTGTACTATCATGTATAACAACATGGTATGTTTGATTGGGGTGTATGTGGTTGCACAACCACCCAACGGTCAATATAACCTCACCTGTATCATTCTTCCTACCTAATTAATCCTCATTTAATGACACATACTTTGATGTACATCACCTTCTCTTAGAATGCAATGTGAATTTGTTATGTCTATTTGAGCTTGAATGAACAGTCTAAGCACACTGGGGACAAAGACCATAAATCAACTAAGAGCCGGTTCCCCTCTCGGACATGTCACCTTACTCATAGGTCCATTCAAACCTTAGGGGTTGGTTCTTTCTCAGGCTATATCAGAGGCAGGCAACAGTGACCGCCCTCTCTTGGTAGTTTTCATCCTGCCGCAAACATTGTTTCAGGTTATACGGGGAAACCCCCCTCCCCCCTCCATGGGGGCCCAGAGGCCTCCCAGCAGGCCTGGATCCCAACCAGATCCGGCCTCATGGAAGAGAGAGGACACTCTCTCACAGAGAACCAAGGACAATCTCAGGAGTTTGTAACAACGACTCTAACCCACCATGCAAGTTCATCATATCTTCTTCATCCAACAAAGAAGAAAATGATTGAGACTTCAACATCTGACACTTGCAGAATCATCAACAACTTCAGTTTTCAACAACTTTGATAATAGTGTACGCTACCCAGGCATGCAAGTATACTTTTGATTTGATGCTTTGAAAATGAAATGCTGATGTTCTTCTCATATAGTTACATGGAACTTCTCAATAGTTCCGTTTTCGGTTTCGTTCTATCACTCACCTATTTATGTATTCATGTGTGTATGTTGTTTAGTTTATTTATATTCATATAAATATCTATATTTAGTTAATAAAACTTGTACATAATATGTATTTGGTTCTGTTTTGTTTGCAATACAAAGTCACTTTTACGATCGCGGTTTTTGCTACTTGCTCAAAGTGCTGTACATGCTAAGAAATAATTATTCTTCTGTGGCCATGGAAGATACCCTTTTCTTAGAATAAATTAATAATCAAAAGAGTTCGTTGGACGAGCTGATTAATTGATTCTAATATTAATTCAGCCACATCAAGTTAATCCAATTAACTGACCCAAATATTCATAATTAATAATAACAAGTTATTATTGATTATTAATATTTCATATAGCTAGGTTCCTTACACAGAGTCAGTGTGACATTTGTTTGCGGTGGTTCCACCATATGTGCGTTCAAGGCCCACCAACGGAGGAGGCCTTCCTGTGTACTACTTGTACTCCTTAGTTTTGTGTACATTATTGTTTTGGAGAAATTTATTCATTAAATCTTGTTGTATTACATCTTCTTATCTTAAAACTATTATTTTTTTGCTTGAAAAATGGCTAACAATATATTGATTAATAAAATAAAATGCAGATTAACTTTCTTTTAATTGATGAATAAACTAATACCTAGTATGTATACAGCACGTCAAAAACAGTTGCCAAAGTTATTGTCTTACTGTATATTTTGTACATTCAAGTGATGAAGAAAGTGGACACTGGATCTGCTGTGTGTATCCTATTATACATTAAAACTGAAAGTGTACTGGAGACTCACTTCAAGTTCAGGCCTAAGCTTTTAGAATTCCTAGATGCAAAAGGGGAGTATAAGTGTTCTGGTGTGTGGAAGTGTTTGATGTTAATTTTGCAGGAGCTTTGGTGTTTAGAGTGTTGAGGAGAAACTGAAACTGTTTCATAGTCTGGTGGCAGCGCAGATGCTCTGGTACCTCCTGCCAGAGGGTAGATTGGTGAAGTGTGTGTGTGAAGTCCTTCATGATGCTGACGACCCTCCAAATACACTGAGCATTGTAGATGTCATAGATTGGTGGGAGTGCAGTTCCTATGATCTTACTAGTTGTCTTCACTATTCACTGCGGTCGGAGGCCCTGACTGAAACACTCTCTATAGTATCTCTGTAGAATGTGGCGAGGATGGATGGTGGGGGGCTTTCCTTGCTTTCTTGGCGCCACAGGTATTGGAGACTTTGATATGCCATCATCTGTGCAATATGGAGAGGGGGTACTTTTTATAGCAGGTTTGAAAACGGTCTGAAAAAATCTGTATCCCACTAAAACATTTGTCAGTAAACAAAAAATGTGTCCATATTCACTGCTATTATTAGATATGATGTAAAGTATTCACAAAATAAAACACTTGATGATAGGCCATTATCTGTAGATTTTAGAGGGGGGGGGGATACATATTTTGGCAGGTCGAAAATACGGTCTGAAAAAATCTGTATCCCACTACAACTTTTGTTGGGAAACAAGAAATGTTTCCATATTCACTGCTGTTATTAGACATGATGTAAAGTATTCACAAAATAAAACACTTGATGATAGGCCATTATCTGTAGATTTTAGAGGGGGGGATACATATTTTGGCAGGTCAAAAATACGGTCTTGAAAAAATCTGTATCCTAGTATAACTTTTGTAAGGAAACAAGAAATGTGTCCATATTCACTGCTGTTATTAGACATGATGTAAAGTATTCACAAAATAAAACACTTGATGATAGGCCATTATCTGTAGCTGTACAATCACTTTTTTTGTATGACATTGACCAGCCTACTATTTAAGTGCAATGCATTTTTAAATCATTTTGATAATAATTCACCATGGTTTCAGAACAATTTAATATCCAAAGGCAGTTTGCTTTATGAGTGAAACGGTATGGTCGTCTTGGTTTTTCAGTAACTAGACATTCTCAATTCAGTGCAATGAAGTTCGATCGTTAGCCTTCAGAAGAATAAAATAATTAATTTTGATAGATGGGCCACGTGATAGCTGTCTTTGCTAAACCTCGTTGATAAAACAACAATAGTAAAACGATAACTTAAACAATTCACGTATTATCGTTTCATTTACCTTGGTCAAACCAATGGCACACGTTCTGCTGAATGCGAGCGCGCTCCCGCGACCGGGGATACACTTCCTATCAGGGGTAAGTGCCAAAATACCTTGGCCAAGGTTGACCAAGTACATTGGCACGACACCGGGATCAGTCCCGGAACGCGCGCTGTGTGAACAAAAGCCGTGTTGTAATGATGACGCTGAAGTTAAGTGAAAGCAGGCTAGTGAAACGGTAGTAATGCGCTAGTTTATGATCGAATCAGAGAAAAAAAAAGCACAAGCGTGGTTTCTCCAGAGAGAAATCGCAGCTCATAAGCAAACTAGACGCTGCTGAGACACGTCACATCGATGTCACGTGTCTTCACGGGATTTTTACGGGTTGTGTGTGTACGCACTCTCTGATTCCGGAAAATCACTGGCAGTGTGAATGAACCAAAATCAAACGAACCCGGGTCAAATCGCGGGTCACTTTATCCGTGTATTTTCCGGAATCTCTGTGTGAAAGGGGCACAAGTAACGCGCGCGTTAAAGGGACAGTTCACCTTAAATTAACATGGTCATCATTTACTCACCCTCATGTCATTTCAAACCTGTATGACTTTCTTTCTTCTGTGGAACAAAAAATTAAGATATTTTGCCATCTTTGATATCAACTGTCATTGCAGTAGGGGTTCAGCGAAAAAATCGGCAGCTGGCAGCAGGAAGTAGCTGTCATTGACAGCCGGAAGCCCTGCCAAATTAGGAGGGACCTGCCAATCGTGGTAGCCAATCAGTATCGTCCAACGTAGCACCAACCAATCACATGTAACTGGAAGTCAAGCGACAGCAGCCAATGGTGGCGCCGGCGAAATTTCAGTAATGGCGGCGGTGTTTGGCTCGGTAAGTTCGTAAATGAATTATCAGATTAATAAATAATTGTTGTTTTGTAAGTTGGATTTATGTTAGAGACAGTATATCTGTGCCTACTTTAGTTTAATTGGCTAATTTAATTATTTGTAGAAACGCAGCTTGTGCACCGTGTGGTCCTGGTTTGTGAGGGGCTACCATTAACTTCAAATACTATGTTACTATTACCATCGCCATTAAATATTAGCTTTTATTAACATGTTAACTTAATCTATTGATTAGAATAAAGGTAATGCTGAATTATTGACAAGCTCAGCCTTGATGATACACGTGCAACACTAACCATATCTTTTTATATGTAAGTATTTCATTTTTCAGGGGATTGTCTGATATCCAACCATTTATTGATTTTTGTTTTATTACTATTGCATTTTTTGACCAAACAGTTATTTTAAGAACTACCTTTCTATCTCTAACTCTGTGTATACTCTGTTCTACACCTCTTGTGTAACTGCCAATCAATTATGTTTTCCCTAAATCTTACTAACTAAAGTTAATTTGAGCAGAACATGCAAAAACCTGCCCATGTTAAAGATGTAATTAGACTTCTAAAATGTTCTACCTTTATATGTGAATGAATTTGTTGCTATTTTGAGGTATGTTATTTTACCGTACATACTGCATGTGTACTCTTTGCTTTTGGAAAAGATGATGTCTTTTCTGGGACAGGCAGTTGTCCCTACTGTACAACTGGGGTGATGTCAAGTCCTGAGCACTTTCAGGTAAAGCATGTAAAGCATGCCATATATTTTAAGGACAATGGCATCCATAAGCATTGTACAAAGCACACATGCGTTTTACATGTTTGTTGTAAGTTAAAATGTATTAAATGTATCTTGTCTTTCTAGAAAAATATTGTGTTCCTTGCTTTTGTTTGAATGCCCGACAACAAAAGAGGTGCCATTGGCATTGCCCTAAGTGTCGGCACATCTTGTGTCGTGCCCCTGACCTACATAATCATAGTATGTGCAATGTAATTAGTTAAATTTTAAAGTCTTGTTTAATTTAGATTTCATTCATGTTATGATTAACTCACCTCATCTTTTGTCCTTTTTGCAGATCTTTCAGTTACATGCAAAATTACCAGTCTGGTGGATACAGACTCATTCAGGAGGAGGGCACACTCCTGCTGGCTTGACAGTATGTATTTACTTTCTATTACACATTTGATTTAAATGTGGTTAAAATAGTAACTGAGAAATTTAATTGTATGGCAACATGGTCTTCAATTATTCTCTTTTTAATCAAAAATTCAGGTGTAACAAATTGGAGAGAGAAGTCTGTGACATGTCAAGAATATTACCAGATGCCCACACTGCAGACACTGCAATGAAATTTACAAGAACTGCTTACCAGGTGTATACATTATGAATAAAAATGTGATCACTGCTCGGTGCTTAATGACAAAATGCAATAAGAATAGTCATTCATGTGGCTGCATCCATGTGTACTGTTAATAAGGTAATTTGGATATTAATGTCACAATTTTCTTATGAATCCTTTAGGTCATGTTGGAAGAGGAAAACGAGGAGAAATGCAAGGCTTTTACTCGGAAAACACCCATCCAGGGTTTTGCAGTGATTGGTGTCAGCTGCTGGAGAGTGAACATTCGTTTGATCCACCAGTTCCAGTCTAAAAGCCTACTTAATCATCTAACTATTCTTTCTTTTTTCTAACTAATCTTTAACTTAACAAATTCTTTCTTTCTTTCTTTCTAACTTTGCTAATAAGCTAATAGAAGAGGTCAAGTCTGAAGAAGACCCTCATCAGTCTGTTTTCTGCTGACCAAGTTACTGCAGGTTACAGGGGTCAAACACTACGTGACTTGCGTGATTGGATTCACAGAACTGTACTTTTATGTGTATTTCTTTAATGAATAAAGTGAACATTATCTGTACTACTTTCTGAGGAGGGAATGTTTCAGTATGTTTTGGTAGTCTGTGCTCAGGCCCTCTACTACTTTGGAGGAACTGTGATTCCCTTGTGCTTTCGTGTGTGTGTGTGTTTTGAATGCTCTGTGCAGGTCTTGTGATATGCAACAACAGACCCAGAGACGCATTTCTACGACCTCAGAGGTCATCACCGGACCAAGTCTTGGACTCGGATGACAATTATCTTGATTAATGTCAACTTACCCTCCTATCTATCCATAAGTGTAGAATTGTTTAGACTTTGTCTTCTTAGCCAATCAGAAGTAGCCAACATGTATGTACTGATGTCATTCATGCCCTTAGAAATGGTATAACTGGTGTGAGATTTTGTGTACGGTAGAGTCTTTGGCCTGCAACCTCCTTGATGAAACTGCAAACTATTCTTCAGTAAATTTTTACTTATTTGATTGAACCTCACGACTCTTGGTCTTCTTTCATCATATCTGGTCCTGGGTCTTTAAGCTGTTATCCCCTAACACAAGAAACATGGTAAATCTTGTTAAACCATTGGTAGCCCATTCTTGTTAATGAATCATGGGTAAATTCGCTAACCAGGAAAAAGGTGGATATATTTCATTATTTAACAAACATGTATACTCATTCATAAGTTACATTTATACATGTACAAATTCATAATTTCAAGTGTAGCTTTTTGTTTGTTGTTTTATTATGTCTATGATCTTTGTAACTTGATTTTAATCAAATAATATAAAATAATTACTAATAGAAGTATTTTATGTAAATGAGTACTAAAATTATATATAATGTTATATATAATAAATGTATAATAATAATAATAAAATAATAATGATAATTATAATGATATAATTTATTTGCCTGGCTAAAAGCGGCATACACTTCCAACTTCCGGTTATTAGCGGCAGCTGACGTCCGGTTTTATTGGCAGCTACTTCCTGCTGCCAGCTGCCGATTTTTTCGCTGAACCCCCTCTCTGTCATTGTCACTATGGGTGAATGAATACGTCACGTTTTTTTTTAGATTAAAACAGTCATGAATTTTAACACATCAGCATTCAGACATAATGCTTTCAGTGATGGAATTTATTGAAAATTTACAAAGTCATTTGGTTAGTAAAAAAAATAAAATAAAAAAAATACACATTTATCAGATTTCTTTGTAATGTTAGTATGATTTAATATTTTGGAAGATAGTCAAAGCTGCTATGTATATTTGGTTAAAGCAATATTTTTCCTGAATCACCACTCTTCAGTTTGTGTTCAGCAGTTTTAAACACATGCAACAGTTAACATATCTCCCAAGGCATATGCCTGTAAGTGCAATACTCCCACTGTTTAGTGCAATATCTTAAACATTCAGGTGATATTTATATTTATTCATACTACACAAAATACTGTAAATATGTTCATAATCTGTAAATGTTTATTCTGACAAAACCCAACTGTGACCATATATTTTTATAGTATTTTCATATTTTTTATAATTTTATTTGTAGAATTTGTATTACTATTACTTGTTGTATCTGTATTTGAATATGTGCACTGGAAGCTTCAGTACCAAGGAAAATTCCTTGTGTGTGCAAGCACACTTGGCAATAAAGCTCTTTCTGATTCTGATTTTTACTCGCCTCAAACTCTACGTCCCATTTACAGTAGTCAACATTTGAAGTGGATCCAAAAAGTTCATTAAAGTTGTCCTAGGACATGAACGGGTATTGTTCAAAATTAATGTATAACTTTGATGAAAGGTTTTGATCCACTTCAATTGTTGATACTGTAGTTTAAGTGGCATGGTCAGTTATCAGGATATAAACCTATATATATCAGCACATAAACCTTCCTATGGAGGATTAAATAAGATTACATTTATGCATTAATATGTAAGATTTTGTAACTTGTATCACTGACACTGTACCACAACTTTACATTTCTTATAAGTGTCAAATAACAGACATTAAAAAAATATATAGATACAAAAAAACCCACGTATTCTTTTCACACAACGCTTAACCTCGTAAGGTTATATATAAAAAAGAATAACAACCTAAAGAAAATTACCTGCAGGGATTCTTATTTGGTTCCACCAAAAAAATAACCAAAACGGGAACCACATGGGAACGTTTGGGATCATTTGTGTTCAAGTTGTAGTGAAATTGCCATGTAGGATAGGATCTGACTAAGGATGTTTCTATACGTCCCTTGTGTAATAAATATGATTTACCAACTCTCAACCTTATTTTGCAATGCGGAAGTAAGCCATTTTCTTTTAATGTGAAACTTTCAATTCATTAATATAATAGGTAGAAGAATAACAACAAAGTGCAGTAAAAGGTAAAAAAAAAAAAGATTGTGCTACAAACCAGTGTGTTTATGATAATGAAATTATAATTACTTGATAACAATTAAAATGTTCCAATAAAGCAGCATAACAGACCGTGTTTGTACAGTAACTGGAAGCGAATGACACCGGATGCCAGAAACATTAAATTTGCAAATGGACTAGCCCGCTCTTTTGTTAAAATAGATCAAATATATGTCAAAACATTAATATAAGCTAAAAGAATACCAATACTGAACAGATAAATTACCACATACCTTAAGAAATTTTGTTTGTACCGGTCAAATGGTGGCATCTTGTCATGAACAAAGCATTCTAGATTTTGCTTTCGCTTTCTCTGCTTGGTTAAAAAAAAAAAAAAAACTATGAGTGTTTAAATGAATCCTGACGGGGGAAAACCCTGTGATTGGTCCATTCCGTCACCAAATGACTGTTATTGGTTAATTTTGTCACCAATGTTTTGTGATTGGTTCGTTCCGTTACCAAACGACTGTGATTGGTTCACCTTTCACCCTTCTCGAATCAGGTTCAGTAGCCTTTTGTATTGATATTTTTATTCCAATATCGCCACTTTCATCAGAATCAGAATCAGAATCAGAAAGAGCTTTATTGCCAAGTGTGCTTGCACACACAAGGAATTTGTTTTTGGTGCTGAGGCTTCCAGTGCACATATACAAATACAACAAGAAACATAATACTACAAATTATAAGAATAAAAAATAAAAATATAAATATATGAGAATAAAAGTATCACAGTTGGGTTTAGTCAGAATAGACATTTCCAGATTATGAACATATTTACAGTGTTTTGAATATTATAAATAAATAAATCTACATATAATTATCACCTGAGTTGTAGGGTATTGCACTAAACAGTGGGAGTATTGCACTTAAAGGCGTATGCATTGGGAGGTGTGTTAACTGTTCAGGAGGGAAATGGCCTGTGGGAAGAAACTATTCCTGTGCCGAGATGTTCTTGTGGCCAGTGATCTGAGTCTCCGTCTTGACGGTAACAGTTCAAACAGGAGGTGTCCAGGGTGAGTGGAGTCTGTGATGATTTTGCCTGCTCTCTTCCTCACTCTGGAAGAGTACAGGTCCTGGAGGGTTGGCAGGGGGGCACCAATAATCCTCTCCGCAGTCCGGACTGTCCGTTGTAGTCTCCTGATGTCTGATTTGGTAGCTGAACCAAACCAGACAGTGATGGAAGTGCATAAGACAGACTCAATGACGGCTGAGTAGAACTGAATCAGCAGCTCCTGTGGGAAGTTGAACTTCCTCAGCTGGCGAAGGAAGTACAGTCTCTGCTGGGCCTTTTTCACAGTGGAGTCAATGTGATTGTCCCACTTCAGGTCCTGAGAGATGATGAGGTGCCCAGGAACCTGAATGACTCCACTGCTTCCACAGTGCTGTTCATGATGATGAGTGGGGGGAGTGCTGGGC
The DNA here is from genome assembly GCA_026230005.1 of Gila orcuttii. Taxonomy (NCBI): domain Eukaryota; kingdom Metazoa; phylum Chordata; class Actinopteri; order Cypriniformes; family Leuciscidae; genus Gila; species Gila orcuttii. The sequence goes on along the minus strand of JAPDVR010000002.1, from coordinate 2,658,944 downwards.
TGTTCCTCCTGAAGTCCACGATCATCTCCACTGTTTTGAGCATGTTCAGCTCAAGGTTGTTATAACTGCACCAGACAGCCAGCTGTTCAACCTCCAGTCTGTAAGCAGACTCGTCACCGTTTTGGATGAGACCGATGACAGTGGTGTCGTCTGCAAATTTCAGGAGCTTGACAGTGGTCTTTAGAAGTGCAGTCATTAGTGTACAGGGAGAAGAGCAGTGGGGAGAGAACGCACCCTTGGGGGGCGCCAGTGCTGGTGGTGAGAGTACTGGATGTGTGTTTCCCCAGTCTCACTCGCTGCTGCCGGTCCGTCAGGAAGCTGGTGATCCACTGACAGATCGAGGATGGTATGGAGAGCTGGGTCAGTTTGGCTGTGAGAAGACCAGGCATGATGGTATTGAAGGCCGAACTGAAGTCCACAAAGAGGATCCTTGCATAAGTCCCAGGTCTGTCGAGATGTTGCAGGATATAATGCAGTCCCATGTTGACTGCATCATCCACAGACCTGTTTGCTCTGTAAGCAAACTGAAAGGGATCCAGCAGGGGTCCAGTGATGTCCTTCAGGTGGGCCAGCACCAGTCTTTCAAACGACTTCATGACCACAGACGTGAGAGCGACAGGTCTGTAGTAATTAAGTCCAGTGATTTTGGTTTTTTTGGGGACAGGAATGATAGTGGAGCGTTTGAAGCAGCAGCAGGGAACTTCACACTGCTCCAATGATCTATTGAAGATCTGCGTGAAGACCGGGGCCAGTTGGTCAGCGCAGGCTTTTAAACAAGCAGATGAGATGCCGTCTGGGCCTGAGGCTTTCCTAGTCTTCTGTTTTTTGAAGACTCTGCTCACGTCCTCCACACAGACCTTAAGCTCAGGTTGGATGGCAGGAGGGGGGAGTATTGGGAGTGCAGGAGGTGATGGTGAATGTGTGAAGTGCAGGTCAGAGCCTGTGTGTGGTGTGAATGAGCGCTTTTCAAACCTGCAATAAAATGAGTTTAAATCATCAGCCAGGTGTTAATTGTCCACAGATCGGGGGGATGGTGACTTGTAGTTGGTGATGTTCCTCAGGCCATTCCAGACTGATGATGGGTCGTTGGATGAAAACTGGTTTTTCAGTTTTTCAGAGTAGTTCCTTTTTAGCAACTCTGATCTCCTTTGTCAATCTGTTTCTGGCCTGGTTATACAAGATTTTATCCCCACTTCTGTAAGCATCCTCTTTGGCATGACGAAGGTGTTTGAGTTTCCCAGTAAACCATGGTTTATCATTAGTAAATGATAAGAATGTCCTGGTAGGAATGCATGTATCCTCACAGAAACTTATATATGATGTTACAGTATCTGTGAGCTCATCCAGATCGTTGGTAGCAGCTTCAAAAACAGTCCAATCAGTGCAATCAAAGCAGGCCTGTAGATTCTGCTGTGCTTCATTAGTCCTTCATTTTTACAGTCCTTATTACAGGTTTAGCTGATTTCAGTTTCTGCCTGTAGGTCGGTATGAGATGAACCAAACAGTGATCAGAGAGCCCCAAAGCTGCTCGTGAAACGGAGTGATACGCATCTTTTATTGTGGTGTAACAGTGGTCCAGTATATTACTGTCTCTGGTGGGACATGTAACGTGTTGTCTGTATTTTGGTAGTTCACGGGAAAGATTTGCTTTGTTAAAATCCCCAAGAATGATTAAAAGAGAGTCTGGGTACCTTTGTTCTGTTTCAGCTATTTGTTCAGCCAGCTGTTGTAGCGCCGCGCTCACGCACGCGTCTGGAGGGATGTAATCATTCACGAGAATGAAAGAGGAAAACTCCCGAGGCGAGTAGAAGGGTTTACAGTTTATGAAATGTGCCTCTAAATTAGGAGAGCACGCTCGGAAAAGCTGGAAGCCCGGCAGATGTATTGCGTTGTCCGGTATGGCTTCACTCAGCCAGGTTTCAGTGAAGCACAGAGCAGCAGAGTTTAAACTACAGATACTACAGATGACTACAGACCTGTCGCTCTCACGTCTGTGGTCATGAAGTCGTTTGAAAGACTGGTGTTGGCCCACCTGAAGGACATCACTGGACCCCTGCTGGATCCCTTTCAGTTTGCTTACAGAGCAAACAGGTCTGTGGATGATGCAGTCAACATGGGACTGCATTATATCCTGCAACATCTCGACAGACCTGGGACTTATGCAAGGATCCTCTTTGTGGACTTCAGTTCGGCCTTCAATACCATCATGCCTGGTCTTCTCACAGCCAAACTGACCCAGCTCTCCATACCATCCTCGATCTGTCAGTGGATCACCAGCTTCCTGACGGACCGGCAGCAGCGAGTGAGACTGGGGAAACACACATCCAGGACTCTCACCACCAGCACTGGCGCCCCCCAAGGGTGCGTTCTCTCCCCACTGCTCTTCTCCCTGTACACTAATGACTGCACTTCTAAAGACCCCACTGTCAAGCTCCTGAAATTTGCAGACGACACCACTGTCATCGGTCTCATCCAAAACGGTGACGAGTCTGCTTACAGACTGGAGGTTGAACAGCTGGCTGTCTGGTGCAGTTATAACAACCTTGAGCTGAACATGCTCAAAACAGTGGAGATGATCGTGGACTTCAGGAGGAACAGCCCAGCACTCCCCCCACTCACCATCATGAACAGCACTGTGGAAGCAGTGGAGTCATTCAGGTTCCTGGGCACTATCATCTCTCAGGACCTGAAGTGGGACAATCACATTGACTCCACTGTGAAAAAGGCCCAGCAGAGACTGTACTTCCTTCGCCAGCTGAGGAAGTTCAACTTGCCACAGGAGCTGCTGATTCAGTTCTACTCAGCCGTCATTGAGTCTGTCTTATGCACTTCCATCACTGTCTGGTTTGGTTCAGCTACCAAATCAGACATCAGGAGACTACAACGGACAGTCCGGACTGCGGAGTGGATCACTGGGGCCCCCTGCCAACCCTCCAGGACCTGTACTCTTCCAGAGTGAGGAAGAGAGCAGGCAAAATCCTCACAGACTCCACTCACCCTGGACACCTCCTGTTTGAACTGTTACCGTCAAGACGGAGACTCAGATCACTGGCCACAAGAACATCTCGGCACAGGAACAGTTTCTTCCCACAGGCCATTTCCCTCCTGAACAGTTAACACACCTCCCAATGCATACGCCTTTAAGTGCAATACTCCCACTGTTTAGTGCAATACCCTACAACTCAGGTGATACTTATATGTAGATTTATTTATTTATAATATTCAAAACACTGTAAATATGTTTATAATCTGGAAATCTGGAAATGTCTATTCTGACTAAACCCAACTGTGATACTTTTATTCTCATATATTTTTATTTTTTATTCTTATAATTTGTAGTATTATGTTTCTTGTTGTATTTGTCCACTGGAAGCCTCAGTACCAAAAACAAATTCCTTGTGTGTGCAAGCACACTTGGCAATAAAGCTCTTTCTGATTTCTGATTTCTTCAGTGTTGTTACATCTGAACACCAACTTTCGTTAATGTAGAAACACAATCCACCACCTCTTGTTTTCCCCGTTAGCTCCGCGATGCGATCCGCTCGGAAAAGCTGGAAGCCCGGCAGATGTATTGCGTTGTCCGGTATGGCTTCACTCAGCCAGGTTTCAGTGAAGCACAGAGCAGCAGAGTTTAAAAAATCCTTGTTAGTGCGGGTGAGGAGAAGAAGTTCGTCCGTTTTGTTAGGAAGGGATCGGAGATTCGCGAGATGAATACTGGGGAGTGCAGTGCGCAGGCCGCGCTCGCGGAGTTTAACCAGAGCGCCGGCTCGCTTCCCGCGTTTGCGTCTGAACGCGCGTTTGAACAACACCGCTGCCCCACCGACGAGAATGTCCTGCAAGACGTCCGAATAATCAAAAACTGTAGAAAAGTTATCTGGTGTGTGTTTCCTAATGTCCAGTAGTTCGTCTTTGGTGAAACTGATAGGAAAAGAATGACTAAACGCAGAACAAACAAACAAAAACAACACAATAGCTGGAGAGCCCCACACAGAGGCAGCCGTCTGCGGCACCATCTTGGATGTAAGATCCCTCTTCTTGGGCGCCATCTTGGATGTTCATCACCTCGGATCAAAAAGTTCTTCCATTTACCAGTGTTTTATTTTTTATTTCTTAACGGAGTTAGAAACGGTGCTATTTGTCAAATCAACTGAAAACGACCAGTGAATCAGAAGCACAATCATATAACTTACACCTGTGAACTCACTCACTCACTCACTCAGGTGTCATGAAGTGAAACTCACTCTCCACAGATCCGTGAGAGAAACCACACTACTCTTCTCTTCACTCACTCGCTTTACCTGGTAAAAATGAGAGTTAACCGTGTTTTATGGGACTATAGGTCTCGTGACCAGCAATACCCGGGACTACCTCATATTTATGAAAGGATTTTGAGTTAAAACAACTTCCTGGAGGAGTTTCGTGTCTCAGACTGCTGTGGTTTCTGATCAAAGATCATGGATTGGGGATCAGATCTGTGGGTAAGTTAAGTTCATTCTGCCTTTAATCACTGACTGCAAATAGAAATACATGATTAAAGCGTTCATTGATTCACTTGCAGTTTCCCAGACACCTGTCCTTTGATTTTCATTATGTTGACATTTTTAAGTGAAGGACAATAATGATGAACTTTTTCACGACAGCTTGACTGTGATTCCCTTTCACTGTCTGAGGTTTTAGCAGCGCTGGTGTGGTTTAATTGGGTTAAAACTAACTCTCTACAGGTTAAACTGGTTTAGGTGTCTGGTCATCTCAGAACAGCAAAGATCACACAGACTATTTTTCATCTGATTGCTTTGAAAATTTACTTCCAAAAAGCTGTTAGGACTATTTACAATTGATTTAATAGTTCAGTCAAATTACTAATGGGTTAAAGTGGTAGATTTGAGATGAATGGCGGTATACAGCAGGGTAGCCCTTTTTCTCCACTTTTGTTTTTATTAGTTACACAAATTATGGCCCTACATATTAAAAAAGCAAAGTTGGAAGGTATAAGAGTAATTGAAAGAGTATTTAAATTGTCAATTGGCTGACTATACTACTATTTTTCTTAAAAATGATTCTGAAATAATAAAAACGGTTAATTGTATTGAAGAGTTTCCCTCAGTATCAGGTCTTAAAATAAATAAATCTGTGTTGTTTCCAGTTAAAGCATGTAGCGGAAATTTCACAGAATTACATGATATTCCAATGAAACATGGTTACATATTTAGGAGTTATTATACATAAAGATGAGAATGAACGCAGTGTTCTCAATTTCAAGCCTATAATTAACAAAACTAAATCAAGATTTAATATCAGGCTTCAAACATATTTAATAATAATAATAATCCCTGAATGGAAGCGTCTTACTGTCCACAGCAGAATGGATATCAAGATCTGTGTGTGTGTGTGTTTAGCTGTAGATATGCCATCTAATGTGTACAAAGAGTTGATTTATTTATTTTATGGAGGAATAGACACCATTATTTGAGAAAAGACACTTTATGTAAACAAAACAACAAAGGTGGATTATCTGTGCTTAGTTTTGAAACTTTAAACAATACATTCAAGATTAATTACATTCATGAAAGAAAGGATAGTACTGTATGTGGTATACATTTCCTAAACATGTGTTTGATATGTTGGTGGTATAGATCTTTTGTTGAGATGTGATTTTAAAATTGATAAACCGCCTGTGAAATTAGCTAACTTCCATAAACAAGCTTTATTGGCCTGGATGCTGGTATTTAAGCACAATTTTTCCACAAATAATATTATAAAAATAGATCTCTCTTCTATAATAGTTGGTATAAAAATAATATTATATTAATTGGACAACTTTTAGCCTAACTCAAATGGTAATTTATTATCTTATGGTGAATTCTTGGATAAATTTGGGTTTCCAGTTACACCAAAAGAATATGTAGTTGTATTTGGCGCCAATCCTCAACAAGTTATACATTTATCAAGAACTTGTGGAAGTGATTCTTCTGAGACAATATATGTTAAAGACAGCATGTTTCTAGAAGACATCGATATTCTGAAACCATATCAGGAATATTTTAACAGGTGAAACAGCTGCTTATAAAAGCTCATTGTGGACCAGTGTTTTTAGAAATATAAACTGGAATAAAGCTTGGTGTATTTGTGAAGCATATTAAATAAAGTAAAAGAGGTTACATTTAAAATTGCACATGGTATATATCCATCAGTGAGTAGTTGTGTGTTTGTCCCCGAGTCACCGGTGACACTGATCACTTGACATTTCATGTTTCTTACTTTAGTTAAATAAATCTTATTGTCTATGCAGCGGTTGTGTGGCGTCTCCCTTACTTTGTTGCGATCAAAGAATAGAATCGTAACGCATCTAAAAGTGTGTTAGAGAGGTTTCATTTAGATACTGATTATTCATGTGATCCGTTTTGTAATTGTATACACACGAATATTTGTTGGGTGGATGTGGAAAATTTCATTAGAAGGAAAACAAATGTTATAATTAAATTAAATAAAATTAAATTTTGATATATGTAGGATTTTGTTCCAATGAAAGTAATAATAATAATTTAACATTTATTACAACTTTTTATTATTTTGGGAAAATGTCATTTACACAAGAAGAAATTGTCAGGATCAAAGCCAAATATTACTCATTTTCTTCAGGGGACGTTTTTGTTTTTCCAAAGTTTTTTTATTTTTAAGTATTAATATGTAAATTCTGTATACTATATTGTATACTACTAAAGTTAGTTGGATAATAAATAAAAAGAGGATGGAGACGCAGCTCGCGTCAGTGTTTATTGAACATCTAGTGGCACACTTCTTCATCACATTCTCAAGTAACGCAACACACGTCTGTTAGGTAACGTTGTTGAAGGAATCACGAGGAAGACGATGAGGAACTGGAAACAGGAATTTATTTAAACGAAACTCAGGAGCCACAACACACGTTATATATCAACGAGAACGGACCAAAGACTGAATGAACTGAGGGAAACTAAATACAGAGACTGATGATCATGATGAATGGGAGACAGGTGACACGGATGAAGATAATTAACTAAACACAGGTGAAACAACTGGAGACAAACGAGGGGCGGGAAAACTGAACAGGACTAAACCAAAATACTAGAAAAAAGGGGGACACACAGAGTCACACTGTTACAGCATGTTAAAGGGACAGTTTACATTAAATTAACATTCTGTCATTATTTACTCACCCGCATGTCATTTCAAACCTGTATGACTTTCTTGCTTCTGTGGAATATAAAACAAAAAATATTTTGTCATCTTTAATATCAACTGTAGTCACTGTCACTATGGGTGAATGAATAACACACTATACGTCATATCTTGAGATTAAAACAGTCGGGAATTTTTATTCTAACATCTGCATACAGACAATGCTTTCAATGATGGAATTTATTGAAGATTTACAAAGTCATTTGGTTGGTAAAAAAAAAAAAAAAAAAACACACATTTATCAGATTTCTTTGTAATGTTAGTAGGGATGCTCATATTGACCGTTTAACCGTTAACCGAAAGTAAAAATTTTGACCGATTAATACCATCAGTTAAACGGTTTAAAACGGGTTTTTTAAGCTTTTTTAGTTTGCTGCATGGTTAAAAAAAAAAACAAAAAAACTATATAGCCTATATTTATTTACTCACGGGGCGCGTCGACACGCGCAACCACACACGTGCCTGCAGACATTTTTTTCCGAGCAAGCAAAATGAAGCGAGCGAAAAGAAGTACTGTGTGGGATCATTTCAACAGAAAGGCGACGAAGTTACCTGTAAAATATGCTGCGCGGTACTAAAATACAGCAGTAGTACAAGTACAACGCAGTATCATTTGCGAAGCAAACACCCACAAGCATCGAGTGATGAAGGGCAACAAACTTTGCCCTCCATGTTATCAGGGAGAAGATGCGATGCACGGCGATCTGAGGAGATAACGCAGAGAATCTGTTCAATGGTAGTCAAAGACACTTTGCCCATAAGTGTCGTCTGTGGGGAAGGTTTTCAACAGCTACTGGGCTATATTAAGCCCAATTACGAAATCCCATCAAGATGCACTATTACCCATAGAATTGAAGCCAGTTTTGAGGACAGAAAAAAAAACGCTTAAATCACAACTCGAAAGCACAAAGTTCGTGGCCCTTACGACTGACTGCTGGACGGCACTCATAACGGAGAGCTATATAACAATAACGTGCCACTACATCGATGAGGACCGGCAAGTTAATTCAGCTGTCCTTCTAACACAGAGACAGAGCTGAGAACCTCACAGCTAAACTAGTTGATGCGGTGGAGACATGAGGACTTACGGGAAAGTGTCTGCATGTGTTCATGACAATGCATGCAACATCGTGGGTGTAAACTCTCCAGAACGGGTGAACTGGAACTCGGTTCCCTGTTTTGCTCATACACTACAGCTCGCTGTAAATGATGGATTTAATGTGTTCGTGCATCGGGTCATCGTTGCAGCTGGGCGCCTTGTTAGGCATTTTAACCACAGCACTCCTGCATGCAAGGCACTGGAAGACAAACAATCACAAATGAAACTTGCGAAACACCAGCTCATTCAGTCTTGTAAAACAAGATGGACCTCGGGGTGTGACATGTGAGGAAGACTTCTCGAACAAAGGTGGGCCGTTACAGCCGTTCTGTCTGACCCAACGGTTACAAGATGCCAGAACCCTGGAGATACGAGACGAACACTGTCAGATAATGGAAGAGATTGCGCCCGTGTTGGAAACTTTAAAATGTTTAACCACCATAATGTCATCAGAAAAGAACGTTTCAATTTCCAACATTTACCCCATCGCCTTTAGCCTACTGAACACACACCTGACAAGAGCTGAGGACGACGGCCACAGAGTGACAGTTCAAGGCAAAGGTTCGGCAGTCCTTTAGTGGCCGCATTTGCATTAATTAGGAGGTTATATGTTCGTCACAGGTTGACAAGGATGATCTGGTGGCCAAACCTGCGCTGATCGCCTCTGTCCTGGACCCTCGCCATAAACGAGGGTCCTTTCTCTCGTTTTTTGCACAAACGGAGAAAGAAGCCGCAAAACCAAAACGTATTGAAATGTGTGATGCTTTGGAAATGGCCAATGCGAAAGGAGATGAGAAAGCGGTGTCTGATGCCCAAGCTGGAGATAAAGACCGCAGCCAAAGCAACGGCATGATGACTACAGCACCCCTCGTCAAGCCACTGATTATCCAGAAGAGGTTGACATCTACATGAGAGACGATCCTCCTTCTCTGGATATTAATCCTCTTGACTGGTGGAAAGCAAATGAAAGGCGCTTCCCGAAGCTGGCCACTCTGGCGAGACGTTATCTGTGTATTCCCGGGATATCTGTGCCATCGGAGAGGGTGTTTTCTGCCGCGGGTCTAACTGTCAACAGGCTGCGCTCCAGACTAACCCCACATCATGTTGCTTTTTTAAAAATAAAAATTAGACAAGGTGTGGATTGAGGTAGGCCTGCTATTTTTATTTAACGGAAAATCATAGTCTAACGGAAAAAAATTGCCGGTTTTTGAAAGCTTCGTTCAAACGGATTTAGCGTTTTATTTTTGTCATCTTAATTTGTTAATTATTTAAGTTAAAAAATATATATTTAGTGTAGGCCTATTTTATGTTTTTTACTTGTATTATTTTAATCTGTTTTTCTGTGTTGTCACTGTCAGAAATGCTGCAGGTGCGTGAACATGTGATGTGAATCCAGGTTCTGTTGTTGATCTGTTCCGTGTGCTGCTGTTTGCACGTTAATATAAACCCTTTGATAAATAAAAACAATTAGTTTGTATTTTTAACGGGTCACAGATACGCGTAACTTTTATTTTTTATTTAATGCCAAATCAATATTATAATCTTATCAGTTAACGGTTAATAATCGATTAACGAGCGGCGGTTGTCCGTCGGGAAAATTAACCGTAATGAGCATCCCTAAATGTTAGTATGAATTAATATTTTGGAAGATAGTCAAAGCTGCTATGTATATTTGGTTAAAGCAATATTTTTCCTGAATCACCACTAGAAAAGTCTTCAGTTTGTGTTCAGCAGTTTTAAACACATGCAGCTTGAGCTGAACAATGTTCAAAAGTGGTAAAGCTTCTCTTCCTGAAGAACTGAGATGAATTTAGCTTTCACAGCATCACTGTGTTTGCGTATAACGTTACAGATCTTTCTCATGCTCTCCTGACTGGTTAAACCTTGATGTGTGACTTCTGAATATTGTTCCTCATGAAGTATTTCATGCTGACACAGTTTATCTGCAATGATCTGGGCATTTGTAACATCCTGAATGATTTCTGGCCAATGATTATTCAAATATCTTGCTTTATCTGCATCACTACTTAGACGCGGCTCGTCTCTCTCCAGATGTTTCCTGTAGCACAGATAGAAGCAGAATGAAAGAGTGAGACAAACAGGCTACAAAGTTAAGACAGAAACTAGCAAGTATATGATACAACTGAAAAATAAGCAAATTTAAGCATTTCATGACAGGCAGGAAAAATACATGGCCTGTAAATGTTTTAAAGCTGCAGTCCGTAGTTTTTCCTCTGTCGCCATCTCTGTTCGAAATCTGCAATTGCAGTTATTCAGGGAATGATCAGCTTTACGTGGGTTGTGCCTCGGCACGGCACAGCGCGGATGAATCCGATGTTTTGAGGAGAATGTGCGGCTGTCAGTCGCCGCCGGTTCTACTTTTGGAAGTATGACCAACATAAGAATTTCACCAGAAAATGTCCTGAACAAGTAAGGGAAAAGAGCATTGCAGTAAATCTAACAATCGCTTATCATATCACGTCAAACTGTGCAAATTATACTTTATTCTCAAATTGTTCATATTAACAACATCTGCATTGCGTGATTACATTTAATGCCCTTCCGATATTATCCTTGTTTCCCCATGGGCCGGTTGCAGTCTCTTTTCCTCTGTAGCCTCTCCGAAGTCTTTTGCATTTTACAGCGGGTGAATCTCCAGTTGGTGATGGTCTTTTAAACCTTCCTGGATCCGCCATCAAATTGATAATAAAATTACAAGTGCTGTGAGAAAAGGCTATAAATCTCCAGCTCAACATCCTCACACTCGCAGTCTACTAGCCGAGACTCTTCTTTATGTGTACTGATATGATACCGTTTTGAATCGAGATACGGCAAGCAGAGAGTTTTGAACACTGGCTGATTATGTACTTGCTCATTTTGGATCATTTTTAACCCAAAAAAGCTACGGACTGCAGCTTTAAAAACACTCACCATTGGCAGGTGTGACAGTATTTTTTTTCTGCTTCTGTTTTCTTGTCTACATGAAAGCTATATTCTCTATCAATAAGCTGAAGTATTCCTCACATGTATTATACATCAGTGTTTTAAAGGTGAAAAAAAACAAACATTAAATGACTACGTTTACAGAAAGTGGGCTAATTTGTACTGTAAAATTGCAATATCAAGATGATGATATCATATTAACTTGGATGTATTTTTGTTGTTGTGAAGAGAACATTGAACTATTAGTCAGACTCACCCGGTTGTGTGTGTATCACTGTTGTTTCTCTCAGGATGAGACACTGTAGAGTAATAATACACATTAAATCCAGCATAGAGTGAATGTGTTGTTGAGTGTGTGTAAGTGTGAGTGAGTGAGTGTGCGTGTGTGTGTGTGATTACCTTTCTTATGCGTTTTCTCTAGCTGTTCGGCCAGATTATTCTGGTTGATCTTCCTCAGGATGTTCACTGTGACCTTCACAGCTTCTTCTGGTCCTAAACACACCACCATCTTGTCCACTGTGTCTAGGCGATCTGCGTTCTCCATTTCAGACCTTGAAATGCGTTCATGATGCTTCAAGTGCCACTGAAAGCGCTTCAAATCATTTTCTTCTAGATCCATCAGTGATTTCAGGAGCAGATCCCCAACAGACGCCATATTCCTTCACGGATTCACTTCTGCAGGACAAAGAGAAAAAGACAAAGTAATTACACTCTAAACACATGGAAACTAAACTAAAGCAATGCTTAATAAAGCTTTAAGCAACGATCCCTTCAATTCAAAATGTATGAGGTTATTACTTTCCAACAGGTTTCATTTACTGCCATCTTCTGGCCAAACAGCAGAAGTGTGTACTGTGTCCCATTACAGCAGCTCCTTCTGAAACATGTCCTGTATTATTCATTAAACTAACCATGTAAATATAAGCGTCACACACACACAAGTGTCTCTATTATATTCACCTCCACTTGCAATCAGTAACACACAAATGAACGGCCTCATTATTTTTACTCGCCTCAAACTTTGCGTCCCTATTTACAGTAGTCAACATTTGAAGTGGATCCAGAAAGTTCATTAAAGTTGTCCTAGGACATGAACGGGTATTGTTCAAAATTCATGTATAACTTTGATGAAAGGTTTTGATCCACTTCAATTGTTGATACTGTAGTATAAGTGGCATGGTCAGTAATCAGGATACTACAAACCAGGGGCGGTGCTAGGGGTGGGCAGGGGCTGGAGTCCCGAATGTTTTTATTACCATGCATTTTGATTAGAATTTAATTAATTAAATGTATATCTCTCGACTCTCATATCTACAGTGTCCGTCAATATACGCGTTGTCATTCAAACCGACAAGAACCGCCCACTCAGGCTAGTGCTTCTGACTGACATGTGAACTGGCCAACCATCGATGAGAAGTTCAGCGTCTGTACGATCCAGCCAATGAAATTAGATATTTTGGAGCCAGGCGGTTTGTTGATGTGTACATTAGTAAAATGCGTATATCAAAATTATATATATATCAAAAGCCAGCACTAAAACAAGATGCAACAGCTTCAGTTGGTATCTGTAACTTTTAATCATAGTATTATATTTCTTATTCGGTTTTAAATTGTGTCTGATTTACATTTTGATCGTCTAACAGTTAATGGTTGCGCAGCATTAATCAGTCTGTAGGACACACACGCACGCACGCGCGCACACACACACACACACACACACACACACACACACACACACACACACACACACAAAATTAGAGCGTTATATGTTTGGTTAGCATGGCCTGCCTGTGTCAGGACAACAATTAAATAAAAAAGATAATAAAAGTAAAGAAAATATTTCGCTAACGAAAATGGTTTCAAACAAAGCATCACGGTGTTTACTGAATGAATTTGCTTGTAAACGATTCACTGACCCCGCCATTCAAAAAACATTTCTTACTTTTTTTCTAAATGAATCATCTGTTTTAAACGAATCGATTGAATAAACCGACTCACTCATTACGGCAGTGGCTTGCCGCCATCTAGTGGCAAAGTACCATTCTAATTTTTTCAATATTTCATATTTCTGCCAAATTTGATACATTAGTCTCATACGATTATTTATGCAAATTGTAAGTGCTGTGTAAAATGCATGTTCAAGTGCTCCTTCAAAAATATAAGTGTATAGAGCCATGTGTTTATAATTATACTTGGCTTTAAGCGTTTGTGTGTGTATTATGTATGTGAGTGTATATGTATAAAGTAAAAATAAGGTAGCCTATAAATTGTAATATGTGCATGAAGAATGGGTGAAGATTTTTTTTGTTATAGAGATTCTTTAGTCACCTCTTTTTATCTATTCTCACAAAAATCATGTTGTTAAGTGAAAGCTATTTATTAAAACAATAATAGAGCTGAGCTTGCTATTTTACCATGTCTCAGATGAGTCAGCAAGGAAAGAAGAATAGTATAGGAAAGAGAAATGGACTGATTTTCCTGATATCAATTGCTATTGCATTGCACTTGACCTGATGTTGAACTTGACCCTTGACCTGATGTTGAACTTGACCCTTGACCTGATGTTGAACTTGACCCTTGACCTGATGTTGAACTTGACCTGTGCTTGTTTGTAAATAGCATCTTGGAATGTTTGGTATTCTTACTTTGGAAAGCATTATTGCATTTTTGTTGATGAGGGTGGATTAATGTTTCAGTTCAACTCTGTGTGACATTGTGGCTTTTAATTTTAATAAGCCAGACAGATTTACCTTGTTAAAAAAAACAATAAAAAAACAAATAAAACATTTTATTTAAAGTTTATTCCTTGTATCCTGACACATACATGGATTTCTCTGGGCTAAGCCCCGGATATCCACTCACCCTAGAACCGCCCCTGCTACAAACCATGTTGGCCTATTGTTTTAAACTATTATTTAATCAATAGAAATAATCCGAGAACACAAAACTTCCTATTTATGCATTAATATGTAAGATTTTGTAACTTGTATCACTGACACTGTACCACAATTTGACATGTCTTATATGTGCCAAATAACAGACCTTAAAATAATAAATATACAAACAAACCAACGTATTCTTTTCACACAACGCCTCGTTAGGTTATATATAAAATAATAATAATAACCTAAAGAAAATTACCTGCAGGGATTCTTATTTGGTTCCCCAAAATATAACCAAAACGGGAACGTTTGGGATCGTTCGTGTTTGGTGGGAAGATTTGAAAAAGTTGTAACTTAGTGAAATTGCCATGTAGAATAGGATCTGACTAAGGATGTTTCTATACGTCCCTTATGTCATAAATATGATTTACCAACTCTCAACCTTATTTTGCAATGCGGAAGTAAGCTATTTTCTTTTAATGTGAAACTTGCAATTCATTAATATAATAGGTAGGCTAACTTAGAAGAATAACAACAAAGTGCAGTAAAAGGTTAAAAAAAAAATGTGCTACAAATCAGTGTGTTTATGATAATGAAATTATAATTGCATGATAACAATTCAAATGTTGCAATAAAGCAGCATGACAGACCGTGTTTGTACAGTAACTGGAAGCGAATGACACCGGAAGCCAGAAACATTACATTTGCAAATGGTCTAGCCCGCTCTTTTGTTAAAATAGATCAAATATATGTCAAAACATTATTATAAGTTATAAGAATACCAATACTGAACAGATAACTTACCACAGACATTAAAAACTTTTGTTTGTACCGGTCAAATGGCGTCTTGTCATGAACAAAGCATTCTAGATTTCGATTTCGAAAAAAAGTATGTTTTCAAATAAATCCTGGCGGGGGAAAACCCTGTGATTGGTTCGCACAGTCACCAAACGACTGTGATTAGTGCGTTCCGTCACCAAACGACTGTGATTGGTCCGTTCCGTCACCAAACGACTGTGATTGGTTCACCGTTCACCGTTCTCGAATCAGGTTCAGTAGCCTTTTGTATGGATATTTTTATTCCAGTAGATGTCAGTGTGTCACAAACGACACGTTTATCATCTCGGATCACAAAGTACTTTCATTTTACTAGTGTTTTATTTGTATTCTTAACGGAGTTAGAAACGGTGCTATTTGTCAAATGTCCACCGACTGAAAACGAAGTGAATCAGAAGCACAATCATATAACTTACACCTGTGAACTCACTCACTCACTCACTCAGGTGTCATGAAGTGAAACTCACTCTCCACAGATCCGTGAGAGAAACCACACTACTCTTCTCTTCATTCACTGTAAGGATCACTTTACCTGGTAAAAACGAGAGTTAACCGTGTTTTATGTGACTATAGGTCTCGTGACCAACAATACCCGGGACTACCTCATATTTATGAAAGGATTTTGAGTTAAAACAACTTCCTGTAGGAGTTTCGTGTCTCAGACTGCTGTGGTTTCTGATCAAAGATCATGGATTGGGGATCAGATCTGTGGGTAAGTTAAGTTCATTCTGCCTTTAATTACTGACTGCAAATAGAAATACATGATTAAAGCGTTCATTGATTCACTTGCAGTTTTCCAGACACCTGTCCTTTGATTTTCATTATGTTGACATTTTTAAGTGAATGACAATAATGATGAACTTTTTCACGATTGAAAAAAAGTAAGTTTAGCTAGCCTACTTGTCTAGAATCACTGACAATCATAATATAAAGGTAACTATAACGATATAACTTAGTGGAGCTCGTTCTTGGGTTTAAAAACGGTAACTTTGACAAAAAACGCGGCACATGTGAACGAGTCAAATCGTTTATTTAAAATTAAAAATGTCGCCGATTTTTATGTTGATAATCTATACGCTATATTCAACCATTGTGACAAAGAAAGTAATGACGTTCTGAATGAAACCAATTCCCAACAGGAACGCTTCAAATGTGAACGCTTTTATTTGTCAAATCGCATGTTTTCCTCATTCAAATTAATTGGGGTTTTATAAAACAGTTTTAAAGTAGATACCCTACTTCACTTCATATGTTAAACGTCCGTAAAGAAATGAAAACTGTTGTTTTACAACACTTATTTATTTAAATGTTAACTTGTATTATGTATTACGTCACGTGACAGCTTGACTGTGATTCCCTTTCACTGTCTGAGGTTTTAGCAGCGCTGGTGTGGTTTAATTGGGTTAAAACTAACTCTCTACAGGTTAAACTGGTTTAGGTGTCTGGTCATCTCAGAACAGCAGAAGAGATCACACAGACTTTTCAGATTGTTCATCTGATTGTTTCGAAATGAGTCCAGGACCAAAAGAACAGCATATGAGTGATGAAATCCTAGATAAGAACTCAACTTCCTATA
The DNA here is from genome assembly GCA_026230005.1 of Gila orcuttii. NCBI lineage: Eukaryota > Metazoa > Chordata > Actinopteri > Cypriniformes > Leuciscidae > Gila > Gila orcuttii. The sequence goes on along the minus strand of JAPDVR010000002.1, from coordinate 2,642,389 downwards.
AAGATACAGTGATGTGTGTGTGTGCATCTACTTAACCATTTTGGGTTTAAATATAAGTTAGCTACACTTTATTATTACTTTATTATTACACACAATATTATTATTATTTTAAAAGCAGATAAGATGTTAATAAAGTAATCAAATATTGTATTTTCACATGGGGTAGAAGTAGGTTATAATATTTATAATGAGCTAAATGTAGCAAACAATAGAAGTTGAATGAATTTAAACTTAAAGCCAGATGTGTCATGTTACTCATCAGGTCGTTCTGTCACAACTAGCGTGAAGCAGATTGACCAGTCTAGCTAGTTTGAGGGTGTGCACGTGAGAGAAAGAGCCACACACACACACACACACACACACACACACACACTCACACATCAATGTGTCACACCTATTCTGAGACCAGACTACCCTACACACCACCAGAGACAAATATCAATGCAATGTTAATCCATGTCAGTATGGTGTGTTTGCAGGACCAGCATGACGTGATTGAGCGACACACTCAGAGCGGACTGGATCTGCTGGACCGATACGTGAAGTTTGTCAAAGAGAGAGCCGAGGTTGAGCAGACTTACGCCAAACTGCTCAGGCAAGAGACAGCTTTGTGTTTCTGTAGATCAGGGGTTTCCAACGTTTAGACGCATCGAACCCACAAATATCATCATCATACAGGTGAAAAATAGCCTGTATGGCTCAATCTGGCACATTTACTTGATGGACTTGAGTGCTCATGTTAATTAATGTGCATTGTCCCTTTTAAAATAAATTCAAAATTCAAAAAAATTCAAAATCCTCCTGCAAAATCCTCAATCCTCAAATTTATATTATATTAAAATTTAAAAGGCAAAGGGAGTTATATATTTTAATGAATAAAGACCCAATTCATACATAAAAAGAAAGAAATTAATATCTATATTTTTGTATTATT